>CAUYUJ010000270.1:305756-565756 GCA_963575745.1 Prorocentrum cordatum
GACGACGACGACGACGACGACGACGACGACGACGGCGACGACGGCAACGACGACGACGACGACCATGACGACGACGACGGCGACGACGACGACGACGGCGGCAGAGGGGACGGCGGCGACGACAACGACGACGGCGACGACGACGGCGGATCCGACGGATGACGACGGCGGCGGCGACGACGACGAGGACGACGGCGACGACGACGACGACGGCGACGACGACGACGACGACGACGACGACGACGACGACGAGCGGCGACGACGACGACGCGACGCGTGATGACGACGACGGACGACGGCGACGACGAAAGACAGCGAGACGACGACGACGAAGGCGGCGGACGACGACGCGGCGGCGACGACGACGACGGGAGACAGGCGACGACGACGGACGACGACGACGGCGGCGGCGGCGCGACGACTACGACGACGACGACGACGACGACGCGGCGGCGGCGACGACGACGACGAAGACAGCGGCGACGACGACGACCACGACGACGACGACGACGACGGCGACGACGACTGCGGCGGCGGCGGCGACAACTACGACGACGACGGCGGCGGCGGCGACGACGACGACGACGACGGCGGCGGCGACGACGACGACGACGGCGACGACGGGAACGACGACGGCGGCGACGACGACAACGGCGACGACGACGACGACGACGACGACGGCGACGACGACGGCGGCGACGACGAAGACAGCGACGAACAACGACGACGACGGCGGCGGCGACGACGATGACGACCACGGCGGCGACGATGACGACGACGACGGCGGCTCCGACGGACGACGACGACGAAGACGGCGAAGACGACGACGACAATGACGACGGCGACGACGACGGCGACGACGACGACGACGGCGACGACGAAGACAGCGACGACGACGACGACGGCGACGACGACGACGACAACGACGACGACGACGACGACGACGGCGGCGGCGGCGGCGACGACGACCACGACGACCACGGCGACGACGACGGCGACGATGACGACGGCGGCGGCGGCGACGACGACAACGACGGCGGCGACGACGAGGACAGCCACGACGACGACGACGGCGACGACGACGGCGGCGGCGGCGACGACGACGACGACGACGACGGCGGCGGCGACGACGAGGACAGCGACGACGACGCCGACGACGGCGACGACGACTGCGGCGACGACAACGACGGCGACGGCGGCGACGACAACGGCTCCGACGACGACGACCACGGCGACAACGACGACGACGACGGCGACGACGGCGACGGCGACGGCGACGGCGACGACGACGACGGCGACGGCGACGACGACGACGGCGACGACGACGGCGACGAGAATGTTGACGACGACGACGACGACGACGACGACGGCGGCGGCGACGACGACGACGACGGCGGCGACGACGACGACGACGACGGCGGCGGCGGCAGCGGCGGCGGCGGCAGCGGCGGCGGCGGCTCCGGAGCCCTCCTCCTCCGACGACGGCGGCGACGACGACCTCCGGAGCTCGCCTGGAGCACCACAGTACCACGCCACACACGCCACACCCACAGCACCACACCACACCCACAGGGGAAGGGGGAGACCATCGCGCGGGGGGGGGGGAAGGCCCGATGGCATCAGCACGAGGGGGGGGGGGCCCAGACCCTGGACCATCTATACACCACCACCGTTCCGTGCCAGGCCGATCCTGGGCACAGGATCGGTGTGTGCGCGCCCAAGCCAGGAGGGCGTATACACCGATCGCAAGCCCAGGACGATCCTGGCGAGGCAGGGAGGCTCGGCCTCCAATGGAGGCCGAACCTCGCGGAGGCCGCGCCTCACCCCCGCTGGGCGCGCATCTGATGGCCGCAGCCGAAGGCGGAGGGCGGAGCACCGACCAGCGGGCCCAGATCCCCCCCGCCCAGCTCGCCGCCGCAGCAGCTGCAGCGGGGCCCACCCAGAACGCCGCCCGCCAGCCCGCGATGCCGGCGGCCGCGGAGCCGCCTGAGCGCCACGGCGGGCGATCGGCGCGGCGCCCGAGAAGCCCGCCTGGGAGGTGGACGCCAACTATACACCGACACCCATCCGGGCGTGTGCACCGACCCTGGGCCCAAGATCGGTGTTGGTGTATCGTCGGTGCCCTCCGACCCGTGGCTCGCCCTTCGCCCTTCGCTGCCGCTGGGGGCCTCACGCCGCCGTCTGCGAGGCCGCGGCCACCATCGCCTTCGCGCGCCAAGCGTGCCTCCCCCGCGGGCGCTTGGCCGGCGGCTCGCCCCCGCCCGCCTTCCGCGACTCGCAGGTAAACGCCTCCTCGGCGGGCCGCTTGGCGGAGCCGGGGCCCTCCTGCGAGGGGCAACGTGAGGGGGGACCGGCTCCAGGGGGGAAACCTCGACCTGGAGTCTGCGATCCGTCGCCGATAGATCGGCGACAGGCAACCGCCAGCAAGTCCGCACGCTCCTCTCAGCGATCAAGTCGGCGATTGGGAGTCGATGCGTTCCCTCCTGAGCCTGTCCCCCCCAAGCATTGCCCCTGACTCCTGCGGGTTGGGGAAGACCGGGCCATGCGGCTGGCCAGCGCCCACCTCGCTGGAGCAGCCAGGGCCGCAGGTTGCGGTCAGCTTCGGCACCCTCCTCTCCTCAATCTCCTCGAAGGTCCTCTGTTCTCCTCGAGGTTCCTTGGGCCTTCGGGCCCTTTGGGGGGACGATCTGGAGGCCACCGGGGATCCCCGGAGACTTGCGGGCGTCTCCCCTCCTCTTCCTTCCTCCTCCTCCTCCTCCTCCTCCTCCTCCTCCTCCTCCTTTTCGTCGTACTGTCCTTTTCCTGCTCATCCTTCTCGTCCTCCTTTCGCGTTGCACAGACTATCCTCAGGTGGTCTCTCGTCCTCCTCCTCCTCCCCGTCCTCGTCGGCAGCTCGCGTGCCCCCGTCCTCCCAGGAGGACGCCCAGTTTGCACCTCTGCCGTGCCTGGCCTGGCCGATCCTGGGCCCCAAAGTCGGTGACCGAACGCCCTCCCCGCCAGGGCAGGGAAGCATGCGTACCCGATCCCGGGTAGGCTGGGTGGCTGGTGGTCGTTGATCCTCCTCCTTCCTCCTCCTCCTTCTCCTCATCTGGGAGGGCGCCAACTACACTCTATACACCTACACCGATCCTGGCCAGGTACATCATGGGCACAGGATTGGTGTATTCACCCTCCTGGCTTGGCCAGGAGGGCACATACACCGATCCTGGACACATGATCGGCCTGGACAGGATCGGTGCAGGTGTGCGCCCTTCCGTACCCACCTCAACCACTCTCTCTCCTCCTGGTCCTCCTCCTCCCCCTCCTCCGCCGCCTGCCCCCTCCCCTCCTCCTCCATCCCGCATCCTTGCAGAGAAACTCATCCCTGTCGCACTCCCAAATGTGTCGGTAGAGCGGGCCAGGCGTTTCGCCTGAGCCCTTCTTACACATTATCGTCCTGAAGCTTGACATTTGTCACAATATGGCTTTCGCCTTAGGGCCGCGCGCATTTGTCTCAAAGTTTGCAACAACGTCCAAGATGGATGCCGGCTCTGGCTCTCGCCTTTGCGCCGCGCGCACTAATTTTGAACAATTCTAGATGTTTCAGAAAATCGTACGGTTGAAGTCCCAGGAATGCTGTTCTGGCACGGTGTGAAATTTACCAGACGCAGCAGTCACGTGAATTCGCGGTGTTGAAGTCCCAGGAATACTGTTCTGGCACGAAGTAGGATTGTCAGGACGGAACAGTCACGTTGCTTCGCGGCGCTGGAGTCCCAGGAATTGCCTTTCTGGTACGATCGAAGATTCTCAAAAGGTTGTCTTCCAATGAGGAACTTCCCGCAATGAACATTAAAACTCGTCAGGGGCCTACGAAAAGGAAACCTGGAGGGAGGGTTGATTGCAACATCGTTCATGCACCATGGGTTTGCACTGGTCCTCCTCCTTCTCCTCCTCACCAACTCCTCCTCCCCCTTCCCCCTCCCCAAGTGGGGAGCCAGCCGCAATGAGGGGAGAGGAAGAAAGGGGAGAAGTTCGGGATCAGAAGGGAAAGGGGAGAAGGGGCGGGGAGGAGGAAAGCGATTCTTAGGGTGCGGTTGGGGCTTTACGGGTGCGCGCTGAACATGGGGACGGAGGAGGAGGGAGGGAGGAGAGAGGAGGGACGATGAGAGGGGAAATGAGGGACGACGACGACGACGACGACGACGACGACGACGACGACGGCGACGACGACGACGACGACGACGACGCCAACGAAGACGACGGCAGCTGCGACGACCACGACGACGGGGGAAATACCTCGCTGAGGCCCTGTGGTTTTTTTGCTACCACCAAGCCTGGGGCGGGGTCGGCTCGAAGCCGTGCTTCCTGGCGAGCTGCAGCCACCCGTCCATCCTCGCGACGTCAACCTCGCGCTCAGAAGGGGCACGAAATTGTGTTGCTGGATCCACGACCATCACCACCACCACCCCGCGCACTGTTTTAGGCAGCCCCATCCCGTGCCACCTCGCCCGACAACACACTCCGACCCCCCTCCGCAGCGCGGATAAAAACCTCCTCCAAAACGTGATCCCCCCTTCCCGCACACCGCGGCACCTCCCCGACCTCGTGCTCCTCGAGGGCCTCAAGGCCGTGTATGATGGTCGCCGCCAGGCAGGCAGGCATCTGGTCGGAGCTGTGGTCGTGGCAGAAGGTGAGGTCGCAGACCTCGACGGTCGAGGACCGAGGACGGCGATCACGGGTCGAGGGTCGATTACTCTGGGAGCCTCTGGATCTTTCTGGGCGCCTCTGAAGCATCCAAAAGGTCCCCAGGGGCCTCCGGGAACCCACACATCGGGCCCCAAAGGTCTGGACCCCTTCCCGGAATCTGTTTGTTCATCCCGAGTCCTTTCTCGACGGTCCCAGGCCTGGCGAGGGCCCCCAGAGGCCGAAAATGAACTACAGAAACATGCCGTCGTGACCTTTTCACAGCGCGAGGACGTCAGAGAACCTCCAGGGAACTCCAAGGGTCAAGATCTGGGGCGGCACCGAATCCTTCCGGGCCGCAGGGCCTGCCGGTTCACGCGCATGCTGGCGATGCTCACCACGCTGTGCGGCTGCAGGAACTCTGCGCTCGAGACCTGCCGCCCTTGCTCCTGATCTTCCTCCTCCTCCTCCTTTTCCTGCTCCTCCTCCTGCTCCTGCTCCTGCTCCTGCTCCTGCTCCTTCTCCTCCTCCTCCTCCCCCTTCTCCTCCTCCTCATCATGATCCTCCTCCTCCTCCTCCTCCTCCTCCTCCTCCTCATCCTGCTCATTCAACTCCTCATCCCCCTCTTCCTCCTCCTCCTCCTCCTCCTCCTCTTCCTCCTCCTCCTCCTCCTCCTCCTCCTCCTCCTGCCCCTCCCCAGAATGACTTGCGCAGATCCGAGGGCGCAAGCAGATCCCAGGGCGCCGAAGGCAGTCACTGAGGCAACGCACAACGACAACGCGTATGGCCGTTAAACCTCATCTCAAGGGGGGATCCCTCTGACATACCTCGTTGGCGTTCTCATATGTGGCAGCTTCGAGACCTTCGAGGGACAAACCTTCCTCCTCCTCCTCCTCCTCCTCCTCCTCCTCCTCCTCTTCCTCCTCCTCCTCCTCCAGCTGCCCCTGCTCCGCCTGTCCTCCTCCCTCCCCTCCTCCCTCCTCCTCTTCCTCTCGAGTGATAGGAAGCACGCCACAGTAAAAGCTGAAGAGCGCACGGCTTCCCGATCTGCGAGGCGCGGGAGTGCAGGCTGCCCCAGAGAAGCACCAGAAGACATACTTAGCCACCACCGGTCCTAAGGTCTCCTCTGCCCTTCCTCCTGAAGGTGGTGGTGGTGGTTGTCACGAAGGAAGAAGGTCCTAAAAAGATACAAGTTTGGGGCACCAGGAGCTTCCCCAGGACCGGGTCTCACCCTGGGTCATTGCTTGGTGTTGGGAAACCTCAGGGCCCCCTCTCACCTCCCATCAAGACCCTTTGCCTTCGTGGTGGTAAAGATCCTCCCCACTCCTACCGGCACGCCGAACTCGTAGAACGTGGTGCCTGCTGGCACCAGGTGCCCCAGCGGTCGGGTCGCGAAGGTGCCTAGCACCCAAGCGCGGCAATCTGCCCCCTCCTCGTAGCGCTCGATCTGAAGCAGTCTGTCGCCGTGAGCGCCCGCCTTGCGGCGGAGGTCAGCGAAACGCTCCGCAGATCGCGTCACGATGCGGATCCTGAAGCCCTCCTGCAGCAACCTGAGAACGACGGGCGTGCCCACCTGCAGGTCATGGGGATGCTCTCAGGCCTCTGGGGGGCCTCAGGAGGCTCTGTGGGACCTCAGGGCCCGGGAGGACTCCATGGGACCTCTGGGAACCTCGGATGACCTTCGGGGGACCTGGGCAAGCTGTTCTGGCAGACTGGTCCCATGAGAATTGATGTTCCCACCATCGAGGTCGCGCCAGTGAACACGATCTCCTGGTCTGGGCTAATGCACTGGCGGATCCGGGAGTAGACCACGGCCGCGGTGAGCGTGTTGCCGTGGACAACTTTCACCTGGGTAGCGAAGGGACAAAGGATTTACGCACGATGGCATGTCGGCCTCACGCAATGACCTAGGCGGGCCGCCAGCGCGGCACACGACGTGGGCAGGAGGGCGTTTGCGCGCGACCCTACGCGGGCAGCTGACGCGTCAGACGTCGAAGCAACCTGTCGCACGTCTTCACGCTGCTCACCTTGGAGTGCTGGGGCAAGTGTGGGAGGAGGCTCTCTCCACCGCCGTTCAGGAACACCGCCTTGTTCAGGGCCCCGAGGCCCACGTGCGTTGCGCCCTGCCTCTCCGCATCCTGGATGGCCTTCAGCAGCAGCGTGTTGATGTAGGGCCGCTCCTTGCGGTTCGCGTAGCTGTACGCGAGGACCGGCAATGACCATGTGGCGCACGCGAGGTGCTTGTAAGAATAGCGCTGCATGGTTATGCTTGCCCGCACGAACAACCGGCACACCAGCGCGGCCAGCGCGCAGATCGGGAAGAGGGGGTACATCCACCACCGATTGCCCGCCTTCTGCGTCGACATGTACGGGCTGACCATCGGCATGCGGAGAACGGAGCTCCACCCGAAGCCGTGGCCCAAGAACACCACGTCCACCTTCTGATCCGTCGAAGACCGCCCGCAAGGGGGTGACAACGAGTGAAGAAGATACCCTGCCTTTTTCCCGTTCCCCAAGAGCCCCAGAACAACAACAAACAACATGTACAGAAGCTTTCATGGGTCCGCGCAGATTTCTCGGGTCGGCGATAGGCTCCCCTTCCCCAACTCCTTTATTAAAGTGCGCGCAGCACGCGGGGCCAGATTTACATTGATATCACTGTCTCTCGCATTTCCTGTGGGCAAAGATCTGGCCTCCAACGAAGCCAACTTGTGTACCCACCTCCACTGCGCCCCGGCGTCTTAGCATCACCTCTCGAGAGAACCATGACGCCGTGGACACGCGCATAAATCTTGCCCGCCAGGGCGGCGCCGAGATTGCCGCCAGGGAACGCGGCGGGGGAGGGAGCGCCGACACAACCGGTCCGCGCGGCCCTCCGAGAGCTGCTGCTCGTGGTGCGTCTCTTCTCCGCCGCTCGGCTACACGGAAGAGTGGCCATAGGCAAGAATCACCTTGGGCGCGCGGCCTGCCGATCGTCGCCTGCGGTGCGACAGCAGTGGCCCGCGCGCTTGGAGTTGGCTCCGCGCGCCCGCCCACAACTGCGCACCAGAGGTCACTCCGGCGAAGGGTCGCTTCCTCTCCCCGAGGGTCCAAAGTCTGACTAGACGGGGGGCGAAGGACTGGAGACCGACCTGGCGACCCTCGGCGAAACGCGCAAGAGCGATCCTGGGCAAGAGTGGCCTTTGGTGCGCGACTTTAGGAGGGGCGCGGGGGCGCCAAACCTGGGCGCGCAAGCCGCTGCTATCGCATCACACTCAGCGATCCAGAACCCCATTGAGCCCGCGTCAATCTGGCGAAGGGTCGCTCTGTCGTGTAGCTAACACCCCCCTTCCCACGGTTCGGGGCCCCAGGCGGAGCGACGCAGGCCCCTGGGATAGCCGCTGCGGCTCAGGCTCTTCCTCTGCAGGGCGTACGTGTCCTTGCTCACCGTGCCGCCGAGGTAGTCCCACAGCGGGCAGAAGAGGCAACCCGACACCGTGCCCCCTGGCACGTTGAGGCGTGGTAGAATGCCACGTGCTATCTGGCGGGGTCATCATCATCCTCATCATCATCATCATCATCATCATCATCGTCATCATCATCATCATCATCATCATCATCATCATCACCACCACCACCACCACCACCACCACCACCACCATCAGATCGTCATCTTCAACACCATCATCATCATCATCATCATCATCACCACCACCACCACCACCACCACCTTCACCACAAACATCATACCACCTCCACGTTCACCACAAACACCATCATCAACACCATCATCAGCACCATAATCATCATTGTCACGATCGGCATCGTCAGCATCAGCAGCAGAGTCATCATAGGAATCGTCATTATCACCATCATCAGCATCATCGTCATCAACATCATCAACCATCATGATAACCTCATCATGACCATCATCAGCAGCAGCATTATCATCGTCATCGTCATCAACATCCATCATCAGTATCATTATCATCAGCATCAGCATCAGCATCAGCATCATCATCATCATCACCATCATCATCATCATCATCCTGGTCATCATCCTCATCACCATCACAATCACCATCATGAGCCTCATCAGCAGAATCATCAGCATCATCATCAATGTCAGCGTCATCGTCATCGTCATCATCATCAACATCATCAGCATCATCGTCGTCACCGTAATTATCTGCGTCGTTAATACCACCATCACAACCACCATCACCATCAACATTATCATCAACATCCTCTTCCTCCTCCTCCTCATCACCGTCATCATCCTCATCATCACAACTCCCACAAATTTGCGGACACGAGGTATCACACGTGACGGCCTCCAATACCCCTCGAACAATCGCCACCCGAATGCTGCAATGGCACGTTGGCATGACTTACCGGAGGAAGCTGGATAGTTTTTTCGGAACTTGGTGTGATGTTCCGAATGGTAAGCGGTACAATAGACCAAGTACTTTAGGGGGCCCCACTGCAGCCACTCTGGGACGCACTCGAAGTTGCAGTGCCCGATGCAATTCATGATGTCGAAGAAGGTGAAGTAAATGTAAACCAGCTCATAGGAGAAGTGCCCGCAGAACGCAGGCAACAAGAACGGCATCGAGAATATCGCCAAGTATGCGGTTGTCTCGAGCAGCGGGTGCGAGGTGCCAGAGACCGACTCTGTAATGATTGACGAATGGTGGTGGCTGTGAGACTCCTTATACATCTTGGGCCAATGGAGCGCCACATGGAAAGCCCAGTAAACAGGTTCCACTATACAGTAATGACCGACGATGCAGAGCAAGAGGCTGGTCAATGATAACTCCGTGGGGTTGGACAACAAGGGCGTGATTTTTTCGACTAGCAAGAAAGCAATCACGCTGCCAACTACGGGCGTGTCCCAATCTAGCTCCTGTGCAAGCTGCTTAGCTGGAGGATTCTTGTTGATGACACGCCGGTGGTAAGATACGCTCTCAATATGCGCCAGGCTTGTAAAACCGAGGTTGACAGCATACCTCAACGCTGTTGCTCCAAGGACGTGATTTGTAAGGTCCATGGATGGGGCGAAGACATAAGCAACGGCCCACAGCACAGGGTAGAGCAGCACTTTGGAGTCAATTACCATGTCGTAGAATCACAACTGCTGGCAATCTTTACGTCGGGCGAGGACGAAGATGCTCAAAATTATCGCTTGAGCCAAAATTGCTGAGAGGAGGGCAGTGGCGCAGGGGCGCAAGGCCTGGTCTTCGGAAGGAAAGAACACGGGTTACCACGGAAATGCCAAGGCATCTGACCATGACTCCTACAGGATCAAAGGGTAGGGCCATCCTCCTCCATCTTCTCCTGCTCCCCTTCCGTTGCCTCATCCGCCGATCAGGACGAGGAGGAACGACGGCGAGGACCCGAACGTGCCCGGGAGGCACTGGAGGTCTCCTCTGGACGACGACGACGACGACGCCGACCCCTCCCTGGCGCAGGCAGCGCGACCGCGTCCTCGTCCCCTTCCAACGCCGCCGGCTCTGCAGGGAGGCCCTCGCCCTGGGTGCGGCGGCGTGGGCCCAGCGGGAACAGGGCCCCCTCCCCCGGAAGGAGCACGAGGTGGGAGCCAGGCTAGGTGCGCCCGCGGCATCTCCGGCATCCTGCCCCTCCAACCCGTCCCTTCCCATTGCGCTTATGTCTTCTCTATCCGCGGGCGCGTGTCATAGAGGCCGTGGCACTCCCCCCCCCAAAAAAAACGCATGGTGTGATTCGCAATCGGGAACAAGGAGCTGCGTACATAACCCGAGTTAGGAGGGGGGGGGAGGAGGACGAGGCGGATGAGCAGGAGGATGAGCAGAGGAAGAGGAAGAGGAGGAGGAGGAGGAGGAGGAGGGCCAAAAAAACGCCTCCTAGCCAGCACTGACCGCGGACAGATGATAAAAAGAGTGGTCAAGACACAGCGCAAGGCCACAGCTTAAGCAAGACAGGGTATTTGCCCATGCGGCCTGGGGGATCGAGGCGCAAGGAGTTGCGCCTTCAGTCCTTCTTCGCATGCGCGCGCAAGTAATTGGGATGCTGGGAGGAAAAAAAGGCGTGTGCGCGACGACCACGATTCGAACGACATTCCCTTCTGGCCACCTGGACCCGCTAGTTGTTGGACGCATCCGACTTGTCGAGCAGTGGATTGCAATGCTGCCAGATCTGACGAGCAACCGCAGACAGGCGCTTCTGATTGCCTGGCGGAAGGCTTAGTCAACACTCGAAGACGCTGGCAAGACGTGGCAAGGAACCCTTTCAGCCACCATAGCAGCGTTGCTAGATTTAGGATGGACAGCCACGTCGCCCTTGGAGTGGAGCAATATTGAGGGTGATCTGAACAATCTCGAGCTTGATGATCCAGAGCGTGTCGTGTAGTTTGAGTTGTATGGGGCTCTGGATCAACAAGCTGGGGCGAATGCTTCTGGGCACTATCATTACAAGGGCCTCGAGCATGGCCCAGATCCAACCACCAACAGACGCCATGTACGAGCCCTGATCAAGGCGGGGAAATATGACCAGGTAGGTGTGCTTCGTATGGTGACGGCAGGAGTACGTTGACCAGCGACCCGGCGACTTGGAGACGAGGCCGCCAGGCCTCCCCAGCCCGACCCACCCTCCGCCGTCACGCCCGCCCCAGGCCCCTCTTCTGCTGCTTCGGAGCCAGGGGAGCAGGAGCGGGCGGAGGAGGTGAATTTCAGTTTTGAGGAAATGCTCAGGCAGCAGCAGGAAGAAGATGAGCTGGCCTGACCAGGCCTGGCTGAGGAGAGTGTTGACCCGTGTGGGGACCCCGATTCTCCGACTGGCCTGGCCTGTCGCCCCTGCCGCCCGACTTGGAATGCGCCAGAGTTTCCCAGGTGCGGAGCGTCTCAGGGAGCGCGTTTCCACCAGAACTGGGAATGTCCAGCGAACGATGCCCTGAAAAGCTCAACGGGGAACTCACAGCCCAGGCCCGCGACGAGGTTCTGGCTCCGGGGGATCGCGCCTGCCTTGCGGGTGTACCCGTTCGTGACACGCCCGACCCAAAGGACAGGATCTGCTTTTCGGAGAGCTCGCGAATGTTTGTCCATCATAGCCTCGGACGGTTCTGGAGGCAAGCGCGCGGAGGACTATCGCATCCGTAGGTGTCGATGCGGTTTCGCCAGCATGCGCGGCTGGCACCTCGTTGCTTGGGCACGCGGCCCAGTTGACTATGGAAGCAGACAGTGCCGATAGCTGACTTGATTGTTGCCACCGAAGGCCTTAGGTACACCCGCGGTCCAGCTGTGCTCGTTTGCTGCGCAGAATGTCGTGAATGGAATTCGGAAGGGCCCAAAGGGTAGGCCTGACTCTACTGCTAGGCTCTGGCAAGATGTTTGGGAGGTGGCCAATGGTAGACCCTTGGTGTCCATGCTATCACCTCCCATGAATCTGTTTATCAGGCAGAGTCGACACAGATGTCCCCAGCCCATTGGCTCGCGAACAGGGTTGCGGGCGCGTGCTGATGAGAGGGCAAGAGCCACCCAGCTGTCAGGAACACGCATCGCAGAAGTAGCTAAGACAGATCCGCTCGCATCCCAGCTCCAAGACACCATCTGTTGTTAGTAACAGATCACATGTCTCGCCAGGCGCCCAGTTAGCATGCATGACAGGCAGCATGAGGCCAAAAGGCGGGCGAGTCTCAGGAGGGATAAGGTTCAGGCTGCCGAGCTGTCCAGGACCCACGCCGTCGTGAAGAACAGCAATAGACGCCTTTCTTTTGCGGCCTGCTTCACCAGGCCATCGATTGTTTCTCCCAGGCAGGCGCGGTTATCTTCTCGTTGCCTCGGCCACCCTGCCTCTTGCACGCTTATCATCGCATCGCGCGGTTCAGAGGGGTCTTCTGGCGCACGAAGTGTTGAGGAGTAGGAGCGCAGAATTTCCGTTCGGCTTTCGAAGCCGTGCACGCAGCCATTGCCCAAGCATGGCAAACGACTGGTCGATGCGCTCAAGCGTGGAGTTTTGCCACCAGGGTACCACGAGTGAGCCCCCCAACCAAATGATCTGGAGCCCCAGCGCGCCGCGGTAATTCAAACTCTGTGAGCGCGAGCGGCCAGCGAGTCGCAGCGGTCCCTGTCAGAGCATTTGGCCGCTCGGTTAGGCAAGAGGCAAGGGGCAAGAGCAGTGGGGCAGCGCAGAGAGCGGCCAGGTGAACCACGAAGCCGCCTCGAGACAAGAAGGGGCGACCCAGCTAGGCCGGGGGCGCCCTGGCGGCGCGGCCAGGCGCCAGCGCCGCGCGCGGGTGCTCACGCGGCCGACGCGGGCCGTGAGTCCGAAACTGGGGCATCTTCGAGCAGCGCCGTGCCACGCAGGCCAAGGGCCTCGGCCCCAGGACCCGCGGCCCCCACCCGCGGAGGCACCTGCTGAGAGCCCATGCTCACGAAAAAAATCCGCTGGCACGTCCGCCAGCAACGAAGAGCCCCGGACCTCTCCCGTCTTGGGATGACGGCCCTCCTGGGCATTCTCGAGACGCCTCTGCAGCCGATCCCGCTCCGCCCGACTCCCTGGCGCCCCAGTCCCGCCCCCCCTGCGAGCTCGCACCAGGCCGACCGAGAGCCGCTGGGGGCGCACCGCGTGCGCTCCACAGCGCGCACAGATAAGCGCGCGGTGGCCAGGCCCGGGAATTTGGGGATCACAGAGACAGAGATGGCCTGCCTCCAACAAGTCTTGCAACCGAAAGCTCCCTCAGGGAAGCCGACAAAAACAGGCGTGGTAGGCTTCATTGCGCGCCGAGCTTCGGGGGCTGGCGCAAGGGACTTCTTGACAGTTGGCGCGGCCTTGCCACCCTCTCCGCTGCAAGCGCAAGACGCCTCATGCGGCTCAGCGTTTGCTCCAACTGAAACTTGAAACCCTTGACGATCGAAGACGGACCCGACATCTCGAGCGCGGCCAGCTTCGCGAAACAGTCGGCCCACATGTTGCCGAACAAATTATCTAGCGCCTCGCCCGAGTCGACGCACGCAGAAAGACCCCCGTCGAAAGAACGATGGGCCTTAGTCCAGGTAAAAACAGGTCGGCGTTCGCCAGAACTGTACAACTGATGAATTGTGCGACAGACGCTAGAGTGCGGGGCCAGAGGTCTAGCATGCTTGCCATCCCACGCGGCCCCTTCACGGGCGAGAATCAAATGATCCGCGACAAGCTCGGTCGGCCTGGCAGCAACTTCAAGCCCGCGCAGCGCGGCAAATCTTTCTGCGCAGGGTGAAGTCTGAATAGGGCCGCCAAGGCCGCCACACATCGCTTTGAAAGGGACGAGGCTGGGCGCGAGGGCCACCGCGGCCCATCCGCATATCCTGGACCCAGGAAAATCCGCCGACCCCTTGTGGGTCTCTAGGCGCGTGAAATAGTTCCCCCCCCCTACCGCCCCCCCCGGGACCCCAAACCGGAGATTTGACCCCCTCCCCCCGGCCCGGCGCGAGCGCATCACGAGGCTTTTCCGGACCCAAGATGGCCCCAAAACGGGGCAAGAAGGCCCCAAGAGGCCTCCAAGACGGCCCACGAGGGCCCCGAGACGCCACACATGTGCTCCAAGACGCCCAAGATGGCCCCGAGATTGGCCAAGAGGCCTCCAAGACGGCCCAAGAGGTCCCAACCAAGCCTTCCAAGAGGGCCTCAAGAGGCTAAAATTGTTGATGTTCCATTGTGTTGTCTGTGTTTTTTGCCTTTTCGCCTTTTCGGCTTCCCGACGCTCCAACACGGCCCAAGAGGCCCCGAAGACAGCCACAAGACGGCACAAGAGACCCCCAAGACGGCCCCCAAACGGCCCCAGATGGCCCCAAGACGGCCCAAGAGGTCCCCAAGACGGCCCAAGAGGGCCCCAAAACTGCACCAAGAAAAGCCCAAGAGGGCGACCAAACATTAAAAAAACTAGTTTTCCGCCCCAGGGATCCCCAGGCGGCCGCAAGTGTGCCCCCAGAGGCCGCCAGAGGCCCCCAAGACTCCCCCCAGACGCCCCGAAGAACCCCCAAGAAACCCCCCAGAGGCTCCGAAACGGCCCCCACGTGGTTTCAAAACTACATCCCAGAGGCCCCCGAGAGCCGTGCCGCGAGATCCCGATACACATACAAGATGCCTCTAACCCATAACCCATGACTCTGAGCCTTCTCTCTGTGTCCCCCTCGTCCCCCCCCTCCACCTCGGCCCCCAGGTGGCTTCAACATTGCCTTCCAAAGGCCCCCGAGACCCGTGCCGCGATACCCCGAAACACAAACAAGAAGCCTCTAACCCATAACCCAGAACGCAGAGCCTCATCTCAGTATCCCCCTCCTCCTCTTCCTCCTCCTCCTCCTCCACCTCCTCCTCGTCCCCCTCTCCTCTCCCTTCGTTTCATTTCCCACCTTCCTCTTCTCCCGATCCTCTCCGATTCTCCCCCCCCCCATCCTCCGCCCCCCCTCTTCCTTCTCTCCCCGCCCTCCCTTTCCCCCTCAGCACGCGCGCCCGATTGGGCATCATTTGCATGTATAGCACTTCAGGGTGCCCTTCTTTTCGTCGCGTGCGACATTGGCAGGGTTCCCGGGAAACGCCGACTTCGGTAGTCTCCTCTCGCACGCGCCGCTGCACTGATACGCTCGGCAACTGCGCGCTGTGAACCCGAGTTTCTCACAGCCCCCGCACGCCACTTCGAGATGTTTCGTCTTTCGATGATGTCCCACTTGCGCTGGCGTCGAATGTTTCGTGTCCGAGAACGCTCCTCCGCGCGCCGCGCGCGTCAGCGGCTTCGCGCCCGCCTCAACTTTCCGCTTCTTATCCTTCAGCTCGCGCGTCGCCCCCCCGCGCTCTTCCGCGCACCTCCGACATAGCCTCTCCCCTGCTGCTTCGTGCTTCTTCTGAGCATCGGACATCTCCGCCTCCTCTGGGAATGCCGCCAGACAGTCATCGTTCAAACAAAGCACTTGGCCCACGCGTTTCCTATTATTCGACTCGCGCGTCGTCCTCTCACGTTCTTCCGCGCATTTCCGACGCAACCTCTCCCCTGCTGCTTTGTGCTTCTTCTGGGCTTCGGACATATCCGCCTCCTCTGGGAATAGCGCCAGACAGTCATCGCTCGAACAACGCACCGTGCCCGCGCTCTCGGACCGTGTCGCGTTGCAACGGCGAGACTTCTGTTGCCCTTTGACACCGCTGCACTTGACGCAGCACAAGGTCCGAATTCTTTTCGCGTCGACCCCATCGCCAACACCTGCCACGCCCCCGTCGCCGCCCCCCTGCACGCCTCCATCGCCCTGCGCTTCCGTTGCCCATCCGTCGCACGTCTTGCGCCATTTCTCGCCCCGGCCCTTCATCTCGGCGGTGCACTCTTTACAAAACGCTGGCCACTCCTTCCGCTGGACCTCGTACTTCGCGAACGCCTTCACCAGCAGCCGTCGTCGGCAACGCCCGCGCTGATCGCGCGGCATCAGCTTCGCCCCCCACTCCTCCCAGTCCACTTTCTCCCCGCGAAGCACCTGCAACAGCTTCTGCGCGCCTGGCATCTCGCCATCGCTGTGCGGCTTCCTATCGAAAGGCCGGAAAATCAACAAGTCATTCCGCCTCCGGGCCCGCGTAATGGCCGCATAACTGGACATCCAACTTGCGCCGCGCCCTCTCTCCAGATCCGCAATGACAGCGCACGTGGTCCTCCCTTGCGCGGCGTGGGCTGTGACTGCCAGCGCTGGAGTAATCATGAACTGCGTGCGCTTCGCGCCCAAGACTGGATGCTTCCGATACTCATCCAAAAACCACAGGCGCCCCTTTGAAGGGACAATTGGGCACAGCCCCGGTTCCCACCCTGGCAGGTGCCACTCCTTCGTATGGAAATCCAACACTATCATCTTGGGCACGTGCGACAAGACCTCTTCGCCCGCGTCTCCCACGACCTCGTCCTCGTGCTACACCCATCCATGAATCGTCGCTGTGCGCCCCCGCAGCAGCTGTTTCTTCGACCTATCCAGATGATCTCCAAGCGCCGCGGGTATCCCTTTCGCCAACGGGAGCCGCCCTGGCAGGCCTCCGCACACTTTCTCGTGGCACCCCAGCCACCGCATTTTATCCCCCACCGTGCACGGCCGCCTTTGCTTCCCCCCATGGCAGGGCTGGTCTCTCCCAGCGACCCGCAGAATCTGTTCCCCCCGGTCCCTCGCCCATTGCACTGCTCTCTGCTTCTCAACGTGACGCCGAATGTCCTGGTTCGCATAAATCGCAACGGCCCCCACAAACCTCTCCTCCCTGAATCGCGCGTCCTCCGGCGACGTCGCCACCAGCTTCCTCTTCTCTCGCTCAGCTTTGCAAGCCCCGCACTCTAGAGCACTGTTCTTCGCAATTTCCTCTACCATCGCCCCGCAGCGCGCGTTCCCGCACTGCGGGGCGCCGCTCGCCCATGATCCCGGCACGTCCGTTGGCCTGCCATGCTAAAAATCATGCGTCCGCTCGGTCAGCTCTCCGCGACGGAACTCGTCTTGCACCCCTAGAAACCAGTCATCCTGGTCCTCCACGCGCTTGCACTCCGTCAGTTCTGTCATGCCTTGAACTGCCCCTTCGCCACCCGCTCCCCAGAAAATGCGTTGCCCGCGATCCCCTGTAGCTCCCGGCGCGTACTTCCTCGCATTTTTGAAATACCACGTGGGCAGCGCATTGTGATTGCCGTTCCCGACGGCGGGTCCAGCTGATTAAAAGCCCCGCTGAATAAAACGTTCACGCCCCCGAAGGGCCTGTCTGCGCCGCCTCCCCCTACCTTTGTATCGCTCGCTGCAGACATGCACGACCGTAGTTGCGAATCCAGCTCTGCCGGAAAATTCGCGCTCAACATGCTCACCTCGTCAACGAATGTCGCATGCGACATTCGTTGCGCAGCCACCTCCGTATTCGTCTTCCTCTTCGCCTCGGCGTCCTTCTCACCGTCTGCGACAGGTCCCTTCGTCTTCTTCACACTCAGTGCAGATGCACTGTGAATGGTGTTCCCGCCCAGCGCTGGCGCATTGGTGGCCTGCAAAACTGCTACCTGGAAGTCAATGCCGCGCGTCCACCCCATCTCCTTCTCGAACAGCTCCCTCCGAACCTTGCCAATTACGAAGCTCTTCCCGGTCCCTGGGCCACCGTGCAGAACCCACAACAGAGGCTCCATTCCCGCGCCTTTCTCGGCCACCTTCTGCCCCCGCGCCGGGGGCGAGAACTCCTGCGCCAGAACCCGATCGGCCATTTTCTCAACAATGCTCCGTTGACCCGCATTGAGCCCACCAGCAGCGAGCTGGCGTTTCCACCTGCGCACGCTCGACGCCGTCGCCTTCTTTCCCGCGGCGACCTCTGGGGCCCTGCCCTCTTCCGACCCGCCTTCCCCTTCCTGAGCTCTCGACGCGGCTGCCGCTGCCTATGCCTGCTTCACTTCATCGTCGCCCCGCGCTAGTGCACCATCTCCTGCGTGCTTCCGTCGCTTCTTGCCTTTCTTACTCATGCTGTCGCCCCACGCGGCGTCGCCCCTTGCCATTGCCTCCTTGCTTTTGTCTGTTGCGCCCTCCACGCTTGCATTCACCCGGCGGTCTTCCTTCTCCATGGGCGCGCCCCCGACGCGCGTCTTCAGCCGCGCGGCCGCCTCCGCCATCCGCGGGCCCAACTCTTCGTCGCTATAAAGCTCGTCTTCGTGCTTGACGAGATCTTCGTCAGTGGCCGGTCGCATGGCCACCGCGCCCATGTAGTTATGGACGTACCTCTTCGTTTCCTCACACGGCATGCCCCCCTTGAGCCACTCCATGGCCGCTTCTGCCCACGACCCGCGCGCGCCGCATAGGTCCCGCAGGCGCGGCGCCCCACCCCCTCCGTCTTCGCGCCGAGTGAAGGCCCGAAAGTACGCCATCAGCAATAGCCCATTATTGTCTTCTTGACCTGATCCATGCTTCGACTGCGGCGCCCCGTGGAAGCTGGGATTCCTCGGCCGCGCGTTCCGCGCCAGCGCCCGCGTGCGCCTCAGGGTCTCCATCCCAAGGGTATCGGGGAATGGCGCCCACCCATCCCGCCGGCCTTCCATCGCAACGTAGTCCTCCCCCGCCAGCCGCTGCGCCCCTCCCTTCACGTCGCCCGCCCCGGCTTCCAAATCCCCGCGGCTACTCTCGCGAACCTTCTGCGCGCCCGACGGCGTCAATGTCGCCTGGTACTCGTCGCTCGCAGCCGCTCCCAACTCCCATTCGCTTCGCGGGTGCGCCGCCATTTCCACGCGCCAGCGCCGCAGAAAGTCATGGGGCGACAACCGCGCCAGGTCGTGCGCTCCCGGGTGGTCGATGGGGCGCATGCCGTACAAATACACCGGGCTCTTGGAGACGATGCGCACCTTCTTCGAGCCCTCCCGCTCGTCCGCCTCCAACGTCCCCGATGCGAGGGCGGGCGCGCCTACTCCGTCGGCGTGCAGCCGTTCCGCCAGACGCACTACTTCAGCCCCTGGCATCATGGCTGTCTGCGCGGTCTTGATGCTCTCGGCCGCGGCCACGTCTCTGGGGTCCCTGTGCGCGCGCAAGTTCGCGCTCTCCTGCGCCGACCGCACCGCGCCTCTCCCGTGCATGTCACTCGGGAACCTCTTCATGTGCCTATTTGCCCGATACGCCGCGGTCCTGTCCTTCGTCTGCTCCGTCAGCGCATGGCGACCTTTCTTCATCTCCTCTACCTCTTTAAACGACGGCGCGCACCGCTTGCGCTGAAAGTCCGCCGCGTACCCCGCCGCAGAATTCTGCGCGCGCTGCGCTGCGAGCGCCATGTCCATGGGCCGGTCCGTCTCCCAACACCGCTCTCCGCACGCGACCTCGTCATGCGTGGCTTCCGTGACGGGGAACCTGTAAGGAATCTGGAGGTCGCTGTTAAAATTCAACCCCACAGCTCCGCTCAGCATAGCCGGCAGGGTGCCGTTCAGATTCTCTTCGTTCATGGGCCCATGCAAGCAGCCCGTCATGTTCCTCCTGCCTGCGCGCGGCATGTCACGAGCTTCCAGAAACCCTTACGGCCCTGTCTATCAACCACGACGCGCGTGGAAAGAAGCTCTTGCATTGCGTCGTGTCCTCCTTCTTCTGGCAATGAGCCAACGGCGCCATCCGCTGCAGTCGCTTGCTCCACTAGTGCACATGGTGCTGCCGGAACTCCTGCCCTCGTTGAACCCGCATGCCCAGGTGCTCCTGCAGCCACGCGCGGCCCTCCACGCGGATGCGCTCTTCGCTTCCTGGCCCACATGGCCCGACTTGCGCGTTCTTCGGGCCGCCCTGCTCCGTCTCCCCGCCCTCCTTGGTTTCCTCCGCAGCCCTGGTTGCTGCGCGCCGCAGATGCTCCGCCGCCGCTACCGGGCCCGCCGTCTCGCGGTACGATGGCCACTCCTTCTCCACCCCCTGCCCCTGCCGATGTCCATTCAGCTTTGAATGGCGCCCCCATGCCTTCCATTCCGCAGGGAGGCCATGACCGCCGTGCAGTTTCAGCCACACCCGGCGCCCAAGTAGCTGAATTTGCCGTTGCGGTCACTGACAAAATCGCTTTGGCTGAACTT
Source organism: Prorocentrum cordatum (assembly GCA_963575745.1). Taxonomy (NCBI): domain Eukaryota; class Dinophyceae; order Prorocentrales; family Prorocentraceae; genus Prorocentrum; species Prorocentrum cordatum. The sequence continues at coordinate 325,915 of CAUYUJ010000270.1, forward strand.
GCAAGCAACAGTGGCAATGTTCACTCGGCCAGTCTTGCTGCTCTGGTGGGCCGTCTTCGCTTGTCTGTTCTTGCTGCTCTGGTTGGCTGGCGTGCTCCGGTTCTGTTTCTGGCTCTGCTTGACGGAACCGCGCTTTCCTTTCGTTCAACTGAATCCACAGCAGAGCACGCGCCTCTGCATCGTACAGCAGCCCCTCCTCTATCTGCTGAACATGCATGCTGGACTTGAACATGCATGCTGAAATCGGACGCCTTGCGTCTCTGTTCGAACAGCGGCGCCCGCCGGGCCCTTCGGGGCCAGCGCTCAGAAGCGCGCGCGGCCCCCATGCCTGGACTACGCGGCCACGCGCCGGCGATGCCGCTGCCCGTTGCACGCCGGCTGGCGCGCCGCGCACTGATGTTGGCGTTGGTGCACTACGTTGTGGCCCTGCAGCTGTTTGTGGGCGCGCGGGTGTTCTGGCGTCGGCCTGCGTCGTCGATGTAAATGGTAGCGAAGACAATGGTCCGGTCCGTGCCTGGTCCGCCTGGGCGGTCCATGCCGGTCTCCGGGCGTTGCTGCTGGCCCCCCTCGCAGTGCTCAGCGACGCCGGTGCCGGTGCCCGCCGCGCTGCTCGCGGAGGCCGCCGTGCGGCTGGCCCCGGTCTGCAGCCGATCCCACTGGCGGCATCTCCGCCTCCTTGCGCTGCTCCTCTTGCCCCTATCGATACTCCTCGGCAGCCAGGAGAGATCCCGCGACGCCCTTCTCCTGAGCGCGAAAGGTCACTGGCTTGCCCGTTAGTCCTCCTCTTGTTGCCCTCCTCCTCGTCCTCCTCCTCCTCCGCCTCCTCCTCCTCCCTGCCGGTGTCTCCCTGACTCCTCAGTTGCCCCCCCCCTCCCCTCAGCGCCCGCGCGCCGCGCAGCACTCGGCTCTGGCGCGGCCTCGAAGCTGCGCTCAGCAGCGCCGCTCGCGGCGCCGCGGGCGCCAGGCCGCTGGCGGCAATGATCCCAGGGGCTGCCCTCGTCATGGATGCGGTGGCGAGCAAATTTGGATCAGATTCCCCCGCCAGCGAATTGAAAGACATATTCCTGCGCGCCAGGTTGTCCACGGCAGAGGAGCTAAGGGCACTTTCTGAGACTGCGTCCATCGCAGACATGGTCAATGAATTGCCTACGTACTGGCGTGACCTTAAGAATCCAGACGCACATTGCCACCCAGGCGTCAGGGCAGCATTGTTGAAGGTGGTGAAGGCGATCTGCCCCGTCTCGGCGCCTGTGGCACCCGAGCGGCCAGGAGAGGCGTCAGCCCCAGCAGGTGCCCAGAACCAGTTGCGCCTATTGCAGGCGGCTTTGGCGCTCAGCAGCGGGTCCGCGATGTCGGTCCTTGGGGAAGAGACCAAGGGCGACCTTGGCCATCTCATCGAGGCGGCAGGCCTCGGCGAGCCCGCGCTGCGCGCCTACCCCGCGACCAAGCAACTGCAGTTACGCGACGCCGCCGCGAAACTCAGCAAGCCCCTGCCGCATGAGGACTCCATCGAGGGGCTCGAAAAGTCCAGGTCCTGGACGGAGGGCCGGGCCTTTGCGGAATGGGTCGTAGCCTTCATTCGCTACTCTTGGGCTGGCTTGCTGCACGGTCGCATCACAGCCGCGTCGGTGTTGAATCGCATCGACAAGGTCGCGCGGCTGGCGGCGGACACTGCCAGCCCGGCTTCGCAGGCTGAGAAGAACGCCCTCGCCTACGACCAGCTGGTCAGGAGCGCCGCTTGGGCTGCAGCCAAGCGCAAGGCCGACCCAGCGGCCTTTGCAACAACTATGTCCGGTGACAAGCAGGACTTGGTCACGCAGACAAAGGAGGAAGCGAAGGATGTCAAGCTCCACGCCCTGGGCGCGAGCACGAGGGCCCAGCGGAAGCCGGATGCGGCCCACTTCTGCTTCGGGCATTTCTACGGCAAGTGCGACATGCACGATCGTGGCAAGACGTGCGTCTTCCACCGCGAATGCCCGTTCTGCGCCAAGACACAGGAGGGCTGCCTAGCGAACCACATCAAGCCGCTCGGCCTGGAGCTGATCAAGACCAGGGACAAACGTGCCCTCGAGGAGCGCGCCAGCGGCAAGGGCGCAACCAAAGGCGGGCACCCGTGGTCGCGCGGGCGCGGTGCTGAGGACCGGGCCGACGGCGGGCGGGCGGGGCGCGGCGCAGGCGCTCCCGCTCCCGCAGCCGCGGGCTCGCGCCGGCCAAGCGCGAGCACTAGGGGTGCCCAGCTGCCGGGGGGCCCCCGCTAGCGGCCAGGGCCCGCCCCGCGGCGGTTGGGAAGACGCCCGGGCCCGCCGCCGCCGCTCCGCCTGCCGAGCCAGCAAACCACGAGGCGACGTTGGCGCGGGCTCAGTCAGCGCCCTTCGCGCTCCCGGAGCCAGGCTGCAATTGGGAGCAATCGCTCTGCGATGCTATGTCGCTCAGGGCCAAGCTTGGCGCGGGCTTGTCTGATTTCCAGCAGCAGCAGTGGCGCAAGCTCGCCAGCTGGAAACAGCACTTCCAGGCCACCGGCGAGCAGGCGCAGCGGGCAAGCAGCATGCCCGCGAGCGTCAGGCACGTCTGCGGCCACCTGCAGGGCCCGCTCCTCAAGGCCGCCTTGAGGGCGGCTCGCCACGACGACGCCGGCTTTGTCGATGACCTGCACGGCGGGTTCCCGGCGATCGGGTGCATCCCCCCGAGCGGCACCTGGTCGCCGCGCGCGCAGCAGCCCGCCGACGAGCTCAGCGACCTCTTGCAGGCAGCCAGAGAGCGTCAAGGCGCTGGCCGCGACTCCCTGGCAACTGCGCACCAGGGCGAGCTGTGGTCGGCGGTCGCCGCGCAAGCCGCGCGCGGGCGCTTCGAGGTTGTCCCGGGCCCTGGGCTCTCAGACCTGGGGCGCCGAGTCCGATGTCAGCTTGGCGATTTCGTCGACCAGCTATACTTCGGCGTCGAGCAGGACGGCAAAGTCCGCGGCTGCCAAGGATCTCGCGCTTCTGGCGTGGCTGCTTCCACCCAGCTGAACGAGGAGATGCACATGATGGGCATCGACGGCGTCGCCGCGTTTGCCCGGGCAGGCGCGAGCGTCCACCCGCAGGAGCAGCTCAATTTGGCCAAAGTTGTCTGGAAGAAGATGTTCCACCAGGCGGGCTTGCTCCCCGAGCATCGCCGGTTCTTCGTCTCCTTCGTGCTCGACGCGGACAAGGGCGAGCTGGTCGCAGTCATTCCCAATTGCATGACATTCGGCGGCCGCGCCCAGCCACAGCAGTGTTGGCGTATGCCGCGGGTAGTCGCGACGGTGGCCCGCCGTTTCTTCGGGCTGCTTTGCGACCATCACGTAGACGACGTGGTCGGGTGCGCTCCCCAGAGCCTAGCCGCTGGCGAATTTCGGCTGCTGCGCGACCTGCGCGAGCTCTTGGGCCTCGAGGTCGCTGGGGCCGGGGGCCCGGAGGACAAGTTCTTCGAGACGAGGCGCGGCGGCGTGCTTCTGGGGGCCGCCTTCCACCTGCCACCGCCGCGCGGCATGGCGTACGACGTTCTCGTGGAGTGGTCGATCCCCGCGCGGAAGGCCACCGCGTGCGCGACCGAGTTGTCGCAGGCGCGAGACAAGTGCACCCCGGGCGCGGCGTCCAAGCTGGGGGGGCGCTTCACTTGGGCCTTCTCCGCGGCGCGGGGCAAGGCAGGTGGCATGCATCTTCCTCCGGGCTACCTACGACCAAGCCCACGGGTCGACGTCGCGGACGGATCACCGTTTCCGGATGTCCGTCGACGGCCTGCGCGAGATGCCCAGCGCGCCGGGGCCCGGGCAGTTTTCCAGGCCGGTGCTGCGCCGGCCTCGATCGCGCCCGCACTGCGCTCTGATCGGAGACGCCAGAGGCCGCGGCGAGCCGCGCGGCACTGAGGCGTTGGGGGCCATCTTCCTGGACGTGCGGCAGCCAGTCGCCGAGTTCTTCGTCGCGCCCGCGGACTCGGCCCTCGAGCGCTTCCTGCCCCCCGGGCGGGAACAGCGCATCAACGAGGCCGAGGCCCTCTGGGTCTGGCTTGCTTTTCGGACGCGGGGCCGCCATCTGGAAGGCGCAGACGCCGCCGTCGTCGTGGACAGCTCCGCGGCGGAGGGCGTCATCCGCAAGGGCATTAGCGGATCGGTCGCGCTATGTTGCCTGAGCGCAGAGGTGTGGCGGGGCGCCCGCCTGCGAGGCGCGCGCCCCTGGGTGGCCCGCGCCCCGTCCGAGGCGAATCCGGCAGATCCGCTGAGCCGTTTGATCTTCCAGCCGGCTCTGGCGCGCGGCTGGTGCCAGGTGTCCGCGGACGCGCCGACGCAGTGGCATTTCGATCCCCGCTTGTGGGGCCGGCGACCGCCCGCGCGGGTTGTCATCTATGTGGGGCAGGGCTGTTCGCAGCTTCCCCGTGGCCGTTTCCGGGGCAGGGCCGGCGCCCCCTCGGTTTCCTTTCTGGGGCGGGGCTTTCGGGCACCCCCAACTCGTCGCAGGGCAGGGCTTGCGCCTCCCTGTTCTTCCGCGCGGGGGCTGGGCCCGCGCACCTCCGCTTCGTCTTCCTAGGTCCGGCCTGCGCTGCTTCCATTTCTCACTCCCCGGCCGCGCCGTGGGCGAGGCCGCGCGCCCGGCCAGCATCGAGCAGCGGCCCGGCACCGGCAATGCGATTATGAACATCTTTGATTCGCAGTGCATCTACATCGTCATCGTCATCGTCGTTGTCTTTGCCTTCTTCGTCATCGCCGTCTACTTCGCCCATCCTTCTCGCTCCCTTCCTTCACCTTGTTCGGGGAGCCCGGGGGCCCCGAGTGCGAGTCCGATTTGCTCGCGGGACTCGGCCAGGGCAGTAGCGCGACGGGCCGTGAGCCCACTGTGCAGTGAGAGCTGCCGATGGGGCCTGCTGCTGCCTGCTGCTGCCCGTTCCCTCCTGCCCCTCCCTCGCGCCCCCCCCCCCCCCCCCCCTGTTCCTGCCCCCCCCCCCCTTCCCCCCCCTCTCCCTCCTCCAGGATGGGGGGCGAGAGGTCTCTCCGAGGCGGCGGGTTCGGCACCCGGGCTTGACCCCATTGAACGTTCGTGACCCTTTCATCTTCGATGGCTGCTCGTTCTGGCGTCGCGGGCCAGGGAAGTGCGGGCCCAGCGGAAGCGAAATTCACCCCCCAGACCTCTCGATGCCAAGATTCGGGCCTCGGGGAGTTCGTTCCGGGAGCCTGTCTTCGCGCATGCGGCCAGCGATGCACGGAAGACTTGTGAACCTGAGTTCGGTCTTTGCCCACTCGGGCGGGCATGTCTGGAAGCGCTGATCCAGCGGATTGCCCTCCCTGGAGTTCTCGATCCCAAGTTTCCTCTTCGATGGGCTGTCGTGCCAGGCCTCGGGGAGCTCGTTCCAGGTGTCTGTCTTCGTGCATGCGGCCGGCGATGCAAGGAAGATTTGTGAACCTGAGTTCGGTCTTTGCCGTTTCTGGCGGTGTTGTCTTGGAGTGCGGATCCAGCGGTTTGCCCTCCCTGGAGCTCTCGATCCCAAGTTTCCTCTTCGATGGGCTGTCGTGCCGGGTCTCGGGGAGCTCGTTCCAGGTGTCTGTCTTCGTGTATGCGGCCACCAATGCACGGAAGATTTGTGAACCGGAGTTCGCTCTTTGCCGACTCTCGGGCGGTCACGGTTTCTGGGGGTGCGGATCCAGCGGTATGTTCCCGGAGCTCTCGACCCCTAAATGGATCTTCCCCATGTTGCCGACGGCCTGGCGCGCGGGCCTCGGTTACCCAGAGCATCCAAACCACAGAAAAACCTGTAAAACGGAAGTCGTTTTGAGTTCTCGACAATAATATTGTGGATGTATATGTTGGTGGTCTGCTCCTACAATAATATTGTGGGGCCTACAATAATATTCTGCCATTGCAAATATCATGTGTCACGATAACAAAGTCAGTGAAAAAAACGTGATTCGTGAAAAAAACGTGATTCGTGAAAACATCGTGTATTTGTATATATATGTATACATATATACATATATATATACATATGTTAACAAGTGTGTGTGTATATATATCAGAGTGAGGGGGCCGAACGGTCATTCACTGTCCCTGGGTGCGTGGCTGAAGTGGGATTCCGCGGTGCGGATTCGTGTTGTTGTTGTTGTTGTTGTTGTTGTTTGTTGTTGTTGTTGTTTGTTGTCGTCGTCCCACCCGCCACCCGCCCCGCGACCCACCGGCGACCCACCCCGCGACCCACCCGCGACCCACCCGCGACCCACCCGCGACCCACCCGCGACCCACCCCGCGACCCACCCCGCGACCCCCGCGACCCACCCGCGACCCACCCGCGACCCACCCGCCCCACCCCCCCACCCGCGACCCACCGCGACCCGACCCGCGACCCACCCCGCGACCTCACCCGCGACCCACCCGCGACCCACCCGCGACCCACCCGCGACCCACCCGCGACCCACCCCGCGACCCACCCGCGACCCACCCGCGACCCAAACCACGTTCAAGGTACAAACCAACATTTTTCGGCGCCTGCGGCGGGCTTTTTTTGCATCTTTTGCATTCCTAGGTGGAGAGACCGCAGCCCACCCGCGACCACGTTCAGGGATTTTTCGGCGCCTGCGGCGGGCACATTCGTTCCTGGTGGAGAACCCGCGGCCCACCAGCGACCCAAACCACGTTCAGTGTACAAACCAAATTTTTCGGCGCCTGCGGCGGGCTGCTTTTGCAGGAGGACGAGGAGGAGGAGGAGGAGGAGGAGGAGGAGGAGGAGGAGGAGGAGGAGGAGGAGGGGGAGGACGGGGACGACGACGACGACGACGACGACGACGACGACGACGACGGACGACGGGAGAGGAGGAGGACGACGAGGAGGATCATGACGACAATGGGAGGACGATGATGGAAGGACGAGGGGGGGAGAGGGAGGACGAGGAAGAAGAGGAGGAGGAGGAGGACGAGGTGGAGGAGGAGGACGACGATGACGATGAAGACGAGGACGAGGACGAGGAATAGGAGGAGGAGAAGGAGGAGGAAAAGGAGGAGGAGGAGGCGGAGGAGGAGGAGGAGGAGGAGGAGGAGGGGGAGAAGGAGAGCGCCATCGACAGGGAAGGTGGGGGCCACGAGGTCCGCCGGCTTGACGACGCCCGCGTCGCCCGCGCCCGCCCCCTCACTCTTATCCGCAATTGCGGGGTATATATATATATGTGTGTATACGCATTTACCAGCACCTCCATAACAATCTTACGCGCCGAAGACGCCGCGCGCGTCGGCGACATTCACTCACGGCCGAAGGCCCTAGACAAGGGTCGAGGATAGGATTACAGGGGGAACCGTGAGCCAACATGCGCGTCTGCATCCCCCCCCTCATTATCGACCCATGTTTGTTGAAGGCCCGAGAACCCCTCGCAAGTGTTTGGTTTCTAGCTGCGTTTCCTCAGTCTTCCGCGCCTCGCCACGCACTGGCCGTATTCCAATTGATGAACGGACTGACTTTTACGATTGTATTAGGTCGCGCGCGGCCCGCTCCTGACAGTCGCCCCATCTCCCCCGTGGCCGATGACGATTCGTCGAACGATCGCTCTTGGGGCGACGGCGACAGGCAACTGACGCCCGTCGACAGTTATGAGGAAGGGAGTTGCACGCGTTAATGCGTGCACGCATTAACGCGAAGAGGGTCCTCTTCGCGTTAATGCGTGCACGCATTAACGCGATGAATTACGAGGAGTTTTCAGATTACGTCAGGGTGGCGCGGCGCAGAGCCGTGGGTAGCGTCGACAACCACCCCAGCGAGCCCCTGGAGACCCCGATCCCGCCAGACCAACCCCCGAGGACCATCTGGCTAGGGTCGCCTGTGGCATGTGAAGCTTCTGGGTCCCCTCCCCTTGTGTGTTTGTTGTTTCCCTCTCTCTCGCTCTCTTCCTCTCCCTCCCTCTCTCTCTCTCTCTCTCTTTCTCTCTCTCTCGCTCCCGCCCGTGCCGCCCCCTGTCAGCACATTGCCGTTGTATCTCGAGGTCGAGCTAGACCATGGTGCGGATAAGGAACTGGGCCCCCCCTGAAGGAGAGGACGCTATCACCCAGATTTCACCCTGCATCAAACCACAGCTCAAGACTATCCTAGATGATGGCATTTACGAGTCGGTGAACATGAAGACTGGCGCTGATTCTGCGTACCTCAAGAAAATGGTGCCCACGTTGGTTGAGCTGTTCACGTTGGACCCTCGCGGAGCATATTTCCTCCAGTCAGATGTTCGGCGGGCGATATCAGTGGCATGTTCAGAAAAAGAGTTCAAGAGTTCATTGCACAAACTTTCGATGACAATGAAACTTACAGAATATGCTACGCTCGAGCGCGTGGCTTACTCGATCAGGGTGATGTGCAGCCACGTTCGTGAGAAATACGATGCTTTCACGAGACAGCAATCCCCGTCCAAGGAATCCGAACTGTCCGAGGTGTTTGAAATCATCAGGCTGCACTCCGACAAAAACGACAGCACGAAACGAGTAGCAAGGACTGACCCTTTTTGTAAAACATGAACCCCCACTGCGACCGTAATGTCGTTGCCTCTCAGTTCACCCTCCCACTCATCCAACGAGCACTCTTGAGAGCGCTGAGTTGGATAAGTGGGAGGATGAAGCGAGAGGGACATGCATCACGGTCGCAATGTGTTCGCGTCTGTTCTCTCACGGTCTACCCCAGGAGCGATCCGCTCAACCCGTTCATCAACTTCCGCGGGCAGGGGCCCCTGGACATGGAGAGCTCGGACGAGGAGCAGGAGGAGGACACGGCAGTTGTCTCGAGGTCGCGGGGGCCAACCCCAGGAGGAGAGCATGGAAGAGGAAGAGGAGGAAGGAGGAGGAGGAGGAGGAGGAGGAGGAGGAGGAGGAGGAGGAAGAGAGAGAGCGGGATTACAAGGAGGAGAAAGATGAAGAGAGGAAGCATGAGGAGGGGAGGAAGGGCAGGTTGAGAGGGAAGGGGGGAAGAGAGAAAGAGATAACGAGTTCTCTCTCTCTCTCTCGCGAGAGAGAGAGAGAGAGAGATGAGGAGAGGCGGAGAGAGACGAGGAGAAAGAGAGAGAAAGAGAGTGAGAGAGCGAGCGGAGAGGCCCCCCAAGGTGGTTCGACGGTCACTTCGCATGGTCGCTGCAATCGGACGGCAAGACCGTGAAGGCGACGCTGACTAAAGGACCGCTGGTGTCGGCCTAGCCCCCTCCTCCTCCTCCTCCTCCTCCTCCTCCTCCTCCTCCTCCTCATCCTTCCCCCTCCTCCTTTTCCTCCTCCTCCTCCTCCTCCTCCCCCTCCTCCTCCTCCTTCCCCTCCTCCTTGTACTTCCCCTCCTCCTCCTCATCATCCAACGCCTCCTCCTCCCCCTGTCTCCCTTCTCCATCCTCGTCATTCCCGTATTCCTCCCCCTCCTAATCTTCATCTTTCCTCTCTGCTTCCTCCTCCTTCTCCTCGTAATCCCATTCTCCCTCCTCCTCGTCCTCCTCCTCCTCCTCCTCTTCCTCCTCCTCTTCCTCCTCATGCTCTTCCTCCTCCTCGTTGTTTGCTTGTTTGTCAGGAGATCGCGGCTTCGTGGTGGCCACCCACGCAGACGGCGTCGCAATCGAGCTCGAGGTGCCCAACGACAAGCTCGACGACGCAGGGAACCTGGCGCAGAGCAAGTCGCTATCCGACGGCTTGGGGAACGACTGCAAGGGCAAGGGCAGGGGCAAGAACAAGGGCAAGGGATGCCGCGGCGGAATGAAAAGGCCGTCGGCGGCGAGCGAGGGGCCGATCGCCAAGCGGCCTGCGGCCGCGGTCCCTGGCGATGAGGCTGAGGCCGCAGATGGCGGCGGCGCTGAGGGCGCCGCTGCGTGTGATGGCGGTGATGGGGGCGAGCCTGCAGATTGTGAGGAGGCCGAGGAGGCCGTGGACCCTGCCGAGGGCGAGGGGCCTGCAGAGGGCGAGGAGATGGAGACGCCTGGGGACATTGAGGAGAACGCCCCGCTGAAGTTCCGTCTGGTGGTGGCATCCGCGCACAAGGGGGCGAAGTGCATCTTCGCGAACTACAAGCAGGGCGGCCGCAGCAAGAAGACGCAGATCGTCCAGGTCAGCCCGAGCCAGATCGGAGATCAGGACATCGAGACCATCATCAGCGACATGAAGAACCACCTGCAGCAGATAGCCGACGTGTACACCGACTGCGAGATGGCAGAGACGTACGTCAAGCGGCTCAGGACGCACGCGCAGGTCAAGAAGATTGAGTACTGCAAGTAGTTCGGCGACCCGCCCCGTTCGAGCTGCTCGCTTTAGAGCACGCGGTGGGCGAGGTGAATTGATCGGCAATCGAGCCGCGGAAACCATATCCTCCTGCTCCTCCTGCCCCCCTCACCTCACCGTTTCCTCATCGCACTCCGCCCCGTCCTCATTATCCGCGCCCTCCCCCTCTCCCCCTTCTCCTCCTCCTACTCCTCCTCGTCCGCCCCCCCCCCTCCTCCTCCCCCGCTTCGGTCGGTCCTGGGGCCGAGCCAAACAATCTACTGGGCTCAACTCGAAAAACATCCGCCTGAGGGGGGGTGTCCTGGACCTGCCCGTGAGGCTACACCGTCGCCGCGCGTGTATTACCTATAGTAGGGGTGGGGAGCGGGTGGCGCAGAAAGGGGCATGAGGGGTGAAGGGGAGAGGGGCAGATAGCACAAGGAGCGCCTCGGAAGACGGCGAGGAGGAGGCGCGCGAGAGCGATGGGGAGGGGGAGGGTGCCGAGGAGGTGAGGGCAGCACGACAAACACAAGAAATCCGAGACTGCCATGGGCTCAAGCTGGTCTAATGTAACTTCGGGCCCATTAGCATGAAGCGGGCCAATGTTTCAAGCCCCTCGTGCAGGAGTCTGCGCAGAGCTATCCCCCATGGCGTCTCGGTGAGGACCCAGGCAAGGTCCGTCATAGTTTCTGAATCGCAACCTAGAGAGATCGTGGACATCGACAGCCAGGGATCAGCACCTGCCGAGGATGAGGCATCGGCCTATTTATAAATTTGGGTTTCGTCTTGCTCAATCCTTACCCTCGCAGTCGTGACCCCCCCCCCCCCCCCATCCCCCAGCACCGCCCTCCCCCCCCCTCAGGCAGGAGGCATGCTCGTCGAACGGCCAGCTGGCAGACCCTTCCTGCAGGGCTCGTTTCGACTTGAAGATCTCGAGAGCCCTGAAGCCGTTCCACAGCCTCGTGAGCCAGAGCCTCTTGATGATGATGAGCCACAGCCTCGTGATGCTGATGAGCCAACGCCTCGTGATGGCGATGATGAGCCAGAACCTGGTGATCGTGATCCGCCAGAACCACGCGATGAAGATGACCCGTGGTTATTCCAAGACAGGTGCCCCGACTTCTCGCCCCAAACCCAGAACCACACGCTCCCGTACTCTCCTTTTCGAGGCACTTCTTCTGGCGGTGAGCCCGCGCTAGTTCAATCCGACACTGAGAAGGACGAGGCCATCGCGAGGGCCCTGCAATCCGAGGAGATGCGGCACGCGGTTTCCCACCATCGCGACGTGAACCCAGACGAGCTCGCCTCGATCGCCCTCGCGAAATCTCTGCAATACGAGGACACGACGCACTGAGACAAAACGACGACCCGTGCCCCCTCACCATCATCCTCATTATCATTCGTCTCGTGTGCTCTCTTTTTTTCCGCCAGCGTTTCCTTCCCCTCTCCTGCAATTCACCGTAGTTCAGTTCACCGAAGGTTGCAGACCCTCCTCCTCCGACGACGGCGCCTCCTCCTTTTCCCTTGCCTCCTCCTCCTCCTCCTCCTCCTCCTCCTCTTCTTCCTGCATTCCATTCTCCCTTATCCTGCCCCTGCTCCGTTTGCTGCTGCTTCTGCTGTTGCTGCTGATGCTCCTCCTCCACCCCCTCATCCTCATCCTCTTCCTTCTAGTCGTCCTCCTGCTCCTCCTCCCCTTTCTTCCGAGTGCATTTAGGTCGGACCCGGCAGGAGAACGCCCTGCCAACGCCACGGACGCCACCTGCGCGCCGTGGGAGATCGCCCGAATGGTCGAGCCCAGGCGCGAACCCGTTCATCCACTTTAGGGGCCAGGACGACTCGATCGAAGAGGTCTCGAGCCGCGACGAGGAGCAGATGTGCGAGCAGGAGGAGAGCGAGGAGAACGATGAGCAGTTGGCACCGCAGGTGCAGTGAGGTATCATCAGGGCAGTTAGGTCCACAACGAGATGTTGTATTCGATTCAGCGGACTGGGCTGCGGGGGAGCGGGTCGGGGGCGAGCGAAGCCCTCCAAGCTAGACCCACTTCCCACTGTCCCGTCCGCTGGGGCGAATACAACGTATCGCTGAGACGCTATCTGCCCTGATTCGCCACGCCAGTTGCAGCGTCAAGACGCTCTGCCTGGCAAAGTCCAGGGACCGTGGGAAGGGTATCGATATCGAAAAGAGAATGGAATCAGAACGGGGGAGAGGAGGAGGGCGGAGTAACAAGAAGGGAGGAAGGAGGGAGGAAGGAGGGTGGAGGAACGAGGAGGCGGGGGGGGGGGAGGAGGAGGAAGAAGAGGAACAGTTTGCCCCAGACACGCCTTTTGGGAGACCCCAGGAACCCTCTCTGCCCTGCCTGGGGATCCTCGGCGCTCTTTGGGCGCCGCCTGGGGCATCCTGCGCTCCGCCTGGGGCCCGCGGGCCCCGCCTGGTGCGCCTCAGGGTTCACTGATCACGGATTTTTTCACGAATCACGGATTTTCTCACGGATCACGGATCACGGATTTTGTTTTTTTTGAGGATGTCTCGAACCGGAGCGAAATTCGTGAAATAATCCGTGATTCACGGATCAGGGATTTTTCACGGATCCCGGCCTCCCGGGCCGCAGCCGGAGCCGCCGGGGGTAAGCCGGGCCCCAGCCTGGGCCGCCGAGGGAGAGTTGGGCCCCAGCCTGGGCCGCCGAGGGGGAGCCAGGCCCCAGCCTGGGCCGCCGAGGGGGAGCGGGGCCGCCAGGACGGGCTGAGCTCCTCCTTGCCTTCCTACGGCCATCCCACAGTCACCCACCTCTCCCTTTTTTGTTCCTCCATCCTCAGCATATTTGGGTCAAGTGCGACCTCGCACACGAGTGTGCTTCTTGGGCGTACGCACTGTGAGTCTCCACATTTGCACTTGGCGATGCCCGCTGGAGACAAAGCTCCAAAATCGGTGATCGCTGCGAGGGGAGAACTCCACAAAGCTGGCATCGACATTAACAGTACCTCAGCAGCAGACATTCGGAAGCTCTCGGACACCGCCATCAACAGCTTGTACAATGCCATGCGGCACACGCTGCGCTCCAAGAACCCCACGTCCTTCGCCGAGTACGGCAAGTGCAAGAGTGACGAAGAGAGGCACGAGTGGCTCGCGCGCTTTGTGATCGATCCGAAGAGCGGCGGCTGCAAAGCATATTCGACAACCACAGTTCAGAAAGGGAGGTCCGACGAGAGCACGACCTCTTGGTGCACGATTTCGCAGCTTGCTGGACCAGAGTGGTTCAACGACCTGCAGCACGCCAAGCTCGTCGCCGAGAGCGGTGAGCTCAAGTCTAGGCCGTCAAGGTACCGCAATCAAAAAAATCCTGCTCATAATCCTCCTTCCCTCCTTCCCTCCCACCTCCCACCTCCCCCTTGTTCCCAGTCCTCCCCCCGTGTTTCGAGGTACAGGGCTCTCGCCCAGGAAGGGATCTGCGAGTACGAGATCTCGAAAGAGATCATGAGGAAAATCGAGTCCGTGACAGAGGAAGCTGCCGTGGTGATCGAGGCTGGGCCCCTCCTCCCTCTTCCTTCTCCCCCTCCTGTTCCTCCTCATCTACCTCCGCCTCCTCAAAGCCCCTTCCGCTTCCTAAACAGGCTGAGATGACCCCCGAACAGTACACTACCGTGCAGGCCAGCATGGCCCAGAGCTTGAGCGGTGCCAAGGTCCCTGCGATCGAGGATGACCCCACGGCGAGGAGCAGCAAGAGGAGGAGGCAAGCTTTGCCTGCGAGCCCGCCCGAGCCGAACGCCAGCCCCGAGGTGAAAAAACAGAGAGAGGAGGCGGAGGCCCACAAGAAGAGGATCGGCACCAAGAACACCGCGCTGGCCGCCCTGAAAAAGTATTACGACTCCGTCAAAAATGAGCTGGATGACATCGGTTTCATCAAGAGAGCCCTGGTCGAGCGCCAGTTCCCCGAGGTGATGGGTGCTTTCCTCCAGAACCAGGTGGACGGATTCTTGAACGACTTGAAGCCCCTCCAGGACTGCCGCGGGGGCGGCTAGGGACTGGGCGGAGGCCGAGGGAGAGGAGGGAGAGGAGGGAGAGGAGGAGGGGGAGGAGGAGGAGGAGGAGGAGGAGGAGGGGAGGAGGAGGAGAGGAGGAGGAGGAGGAGGAGGGAGGGAGAGGAGGGGAGGAAGAGGAGGAGAGGAAGAGAGGAGGAGGAGTGGGGGAGGAGAGGAGGAGGGAGGATGTTGGACGCAGACCTAGGATATCTACGTGTTGGTAGTAAGGGCACCCGCGAGGCCGACTGGGACGACACCATGTTGACGGCTCTCCAGACGGAGATCGCCGAGGCCAAGACCGAGTTCCAGGTCCGCAAGAACCAGGGCGGGGTGCAGGACGCGGGCTACGACAAGTGGTACAAGGACTCGGGGGCCGTCGCCGTCCCCCCTCCTCCTCCTCCTCCTCCTCCTCCTCCTCCTCCTCCTCCCCCTCCCCCTCCCCATCCTCCTCCTCCTCCTCCTCCGCCTCCTCCTCCTCTTCCTCCTTCTCCTCTTCCTCCTCCTCATCCTCCTCCTCCTCTTCCTCCCCCTCCTCGGTCTCTTCCGCATCTTCCTCCGCCCCCTTCCTAGTGTAGGAGACGTGGATGGACATGAAGAAGATGTGCGGCCCGAAGAGCTAAGGCGAGAGCACGATCCTCGCAACAGTCGCAGAAGCTCGAATATGTAAGTTTGGTTTTTCGAAGTCCAGGCCCAAAAGGAACCCCTCGGTATATATAGATATGTGTGTGTATACAAACAGTTTCTGCGACAGTTTCTGGATCTCAGTGGGCACGCGAGGTCAGGGGCATGCGCCTCGCTTGCTCGATCTTCACGCGCGGCGCCATTCGACGTAGTGGCGATCTTTCGCACAGGAACGTTTGCCTCCAACTCCCCAGGAACGTATGCTCTATGCTCCCCGACTTCCTGTCACGTTCCTGTGCTCCATAGCTTTTGGCCCAGTGTTTCACAACAGGCCTTTTTTGGGACACCCTCACGACTGCACTCGAATCGCATGCGGGATGCGCGGTGGAGTGCGGCAACGATTGGGACTTCCTGCGGACGGACACGAGGCTTCGAGAGAGCCCAAGAGGTTCACATACAGTAAACGCCGACCTACCCCTCCCCCACATACCAAACAGGCAACAAAACATTAACACCACAACAAATCAAACAGGGGGTACGTAACACATGGGACATGGGGGGTAAGTCCGCCGAGACCCTGAGGTCCTGCTCAGGAAAGTGGCTCACCAACGCATTTTGCTCAGGTAAGCTGCCAGCTACAGAAGTTACGGACGCTGCCAGAGCAATGTCCTCGGACGTGTCCATCGCAGTTGTGGACAATTTCGCGCGAGCTGGTGCTGGCGGCAAGCACCGAAGGAACTCTTACAGGTGTGCGTTTTATTTTTCCTCTCCTCCTCCTCCTCCTCCTTATCCTCCTCCCCCTCCTGCCTAAGTCCTCCTCCTCTTAACCCTCCTCCTCCTCCTCTTCCTCCTCCAACTCCTCCTCCTCCTCCTCCTCCTCCTCCTCCTCCTCCCCCCGCCCCCCCCCGCCTGGCCGAAGGTGGGTGGGTGGGGGGGGGGGCGGGAAAACAACGGCATCCCAGAGACCTGATGCGCCGTTTATCACGAACATCGAAGTTCCCGCCCGTGTATCAAGCGGAGGCCGTGTTCTGGGACCCCGTCACGTGCACAAAATACAAGGCCCCGATGCATTTCATATTGCCCTACGAGATCCTGGAGGCAATTATTCCTGAGGGCGAGGAGGAGTTGTGGTCGCAGTGGTCCGAGAGCAAACCTGGAGCAGAGAAATCGTTTAATGATCTCCGCACGTCTTTGGGATTAGATGAGCTCGACAACGGGCTGGCCCCGATCGGGGCCTTCGGTATCTGGGGCGACGCGGCCCCTTACAAGCATAGGGACTCGTTATTTTTGTGGCTGTGGGACCTGAAGACGGGCCCCTGTCGCCAAAGGTTTTGGTTTTGCGTGCACCCCAAACGGTCAGTTTGCAATTGTGGTTGCTCGGGCAGGCACACGTTTGAAACTATTTGGCAAGTGCTCAGGTGGGTGACTCTCACTTTTATTTCTGGCAAGTTCCCGTCGCACCGTCACGATGGCCAGCCGTTCTCGACATCTAAGTTTAAAGGAGATTCTGTTAGAGCACGTCGGTGCAACGAGTTTCTTCGGTTCAGGGCGCTCTGCTGTCAGTGCAGAGGCGACTGGAGCTGGTTAAAACAAGCCCTGGGCCTCAGAGGTTGGCAGGGCAAGCTGCCAGGCACGCAGTGCTGTTTTAAGTGCGCCTGCGTTCGGCGGGACATAGGCGATGCTTCAGTGAACGCCGAGTGGCGGGGGACTTTGTATTCCCATGCAGATTTTCTAGATGAGGCGCTGGCTGGGAAATCGATGCTAGTTGGCCTCTTCAGCATACCTGGTTTTCGCCTGGAGTTTATCGTGGCGGACGTCATGCACACCGTCTGCCTGGGGATCGCCCAGGCTGCCCTCGGCAACGTATATTGGGAGCTGTTCGTGTCCCTCGGAGGTGTATACAAAACGCCCCAGGTCGCTCTGGGAAAGTTGCTGAGTCTGATAAAGTTGGGTGCCCGAACGGTTCAAATCGACATGCCAATCAATCAACTTACGATTGGGATGGTCAGAAGCTCGGAATCATCAGCTCCGAAATTCAAGCTCAAGGCACCCGGTGTTTAACCAGATTGCCCGCGTGAGGGCGAGGGTAGGAGGAGCGGAAGGAACGGTGGGAGGGGGAGGGAAGGAGGGCGGCACACAAGGACGGGACCCACCCACTCACCCCCCTCGTTTCTTCACCCAACCTGTCTGATGTTCCTCCCGTGTCTTGGCTTACTCCCCCCAGCTCCCCAGGCAGCAGAGACCAGGCGCATGGTCCCGATAACGGTCTGCATGCTGAACAATTTTTTCGATAAGAAGACCTCTCACGATCGGAATCGACATGACTGTATCGATGCTCTGTCACGCTTTTACGAAGAGATGAAACATTGGGACCCCGACTCGTCCCACGTGAGGATCGGCCTCGCTGCTCGGCAACACCTTTCAATGTATTCAGAGTTGCACTCTGAAGCTAAACGTTTGAATGATGACACGGTTTTTTGGAAGCTGTATCCTAAACATCATGTGTTTGTCCACTGCGCAGAGGACCAGATCGAGTCCCACGGAAATCCATCGGACCACTGGTGTTACGGCGACGAGAGCGAGATAGGCGGTGCCACAGAACTCGCTCGGCACGCGCATCCCCGCACGATTGCGACGTCGGTGATCGACCGCTATCGTTGCGGCGAGCTCTGGGAGCAAGAGCCTGCGCCAAGCACGTAAAAATAACAACAAGACCATTCAACATAAAAAAAAAAACACAACAACAATAGAAGAATACGTGCTTGGCCAGTCCCGAGTTTTTTTGGCATGGACTGCGGCTGGTGACCCGCGAGTTGGCGTGAAATGTTTCCTTCGCTCGCTTTCCTGCCCCCCTGTCCCTGCCCCTCCTCCTTCCCCTTCTCCTCCCGTTCCTTTTGCCCCTCCTCCTAATCTTCTTTTTCTTCTTCTTTTTCTTATTCTTCTTCTTCTTCTTCTCATTCTTTCTTCTCGTCCTCATTCTCGCCCTCGCTCCTCGCACTGCCCCGCCCTCCGCTCGCCCCAAAGAGAGCGCCGACAGGACGACGAGAGGAGAAGGCGAAGGAGACGACGACGAGACAACAAGAAAAAACGGCACTACGACAACACCACTACGGCCACAACCGCCCACGGCACTACGCCACTACGAGACAACAAGAAAAACGGCACTACGGCACTACGACAACACCACGACGACGGCGACGACGAACACGACAGCTTGCCGCCGCCCAGCGAACAGGCCCGCCAAAACGCTATTCCAGCCGCTTGCGCGGATTCCGCCACCCTCATTCCGATCGCTGCCGCGCCTGCCGATTGACCCCGAACGATTCGTTTGCGAGGAATATATACCGTAGCACCCCGCAATTGCGGATAAGAGTGAGAAGGCGGGCGCGGGCGACGCGGGCGTCGTCAAGCTGGCGGACCTCGTGGCCCCCACCTTCCCTGTCGATGGCGCTCTCCTCCTCCTCCTCCTTCTCCTCCTCTTCCTCCTCCGCCTCCTCCTCCTCTTCCTCGTCCTCGTCCTCGTCCTCATCGTCATCGTCGTCCTCCTCCTCCACCTCGTCCTCCTCCTCCTCCTCCGCTTTTTCCTCGTCCTCCCTCTGCCCCCCTCGTCCTTCCATCATCGTCCTCCCATTGTCGTCATGTTCCTCCTCGTCGTCCTCCTCCTCTTCCCCCCCTCCCGATCCTCCCCCCTCCTCCTTTTCGTCGTCGTCGTCGTCGACGTCGTCGTCGTCCCCTTCCTCGTCCTCCTCCTCCTCCTCCTCCTCCTCCTCCTCATCCTCATCCTCCTTCTCCTCCTCGTCCTCCTGCAAAAGCAGCCCGCCGCAGGCGCCGAAAAATTTGGTTTGTACACTGAACGTGGTTTGGGTCGCGGGTGGGCCGCGGGTTCTCCACCGGGAACGAATGCAAAAGATGCCCGCCGCAGGCGCCGAAAAATGTAGTTTGTACCCTGAACGTGGTCGCGGGTGGGCCGCGGTCTCTCCACCTAGAACAAATGCAAAAGATGCCCGCCGCAGGCACCGAAAAATGTGGTTTGTACCCTGAACGTGGTTTGGGTCGCGGGTTGGTCGCGAGTTGATCGCGGGGTGGGTCGCGGGCTCTCCACCTGGAAGGAATGCAAAAAAAGCCCGCCGCAGGCGCCGAAAATGTTGGTTTGTACCTTGAACGTGGTTTGGGTCGAAGGTGGGTCGCGGGTGGGTCGCGGGGTGGGTCGCGGGTGGGTCGCGGGTGGGTCGCGGGTGGGTCGCGGGTGGGTCGCGGGTGGGTCGCGGGGTGGGCCGCGGGCGGGTCGCGGGGTGGGTCGCGGGTGGGTCGCGGGTGGGTCGCGGGTGGGTCGCGGGGTGGGTCGTGGGGTGGGTCGCGGGTGGGTCGCGGGTGGGTCGCAGGGTGGGTCGCGGGGTGGGTCGCGGGGTGGGGGTCGCGGGTGGGTCGCGGGTGGGTCGCGGGTGGGTCGCGGGTGGGTCGCGGGGTGGGTCGCGGGTGGGTCGCGGGGCGGGTTGCGGGTGGGACGACGACAACAACAACAACAACAACAACAACAACAACAACAACAACAACAACACGAATCCGCACCGCGGAATCTCACTTCAGCCACGCACCCAGGGACAATGAATGACCGTTCGGCCCCCTCACTCTGATATATATATATATATGTATCGTACATCATGTATATATATATATATATATATATATATATATATATATGTATATATATGTATATATTATATATATATATATATATGCACATGAAAGAAAACGAAATCCGTGAAAAATTCCAGATTCGTGAAAAATTCAAGATTCGTGAATTCACACATTCACAACATAATGTTAGCCCACAATATTATTGGAGGACCCACAATAATATTCATACCCCACATTGACATTTTGAGAACCGACAATAATTTTAGGAGATTCAAAACGAAAGCCGGTTTACAGGAATTCCCGGAGTTTGGATGCTCTGGGTACTTATAGTTCGGTTCGCTGCAATCCTGGCTCCAGGATTTCAGGATCTGCCGGTAGATCCCGGGAGAGGCGATGCGCCCGGCGGCTCCCGCCGATTTCCAGCAGCGCGCAGCTGCGGCGTCGGCGGCGCTCCGTTTCGCGAGACGGTCGAGGCCTTCGAACTCCGCCACTTGCTTCCCAGTCGGCGGGCAGCTGGCGCGCGCCAGTCCCCCCTCTGGAGTTCAGCCCCGTCCAGGGCCAGCCGTTCGCGGTGTCCTGGGTGCGTTTGCATCTTGGCGCTCGTTCTGCGCTCGCTGCAGCGGGGTGGAACTCTTTGGAAGAGATCCGGGGTGCTGACCCCAGCGAGTTCGAGCGACTGCATCTCCATCGCTGGTCAAGTTGAGGCCTTGGCTGCTGCTGGTCAGAGGTCGCCCCGATGCAGATGTCTTACAAAACCTGGAGTCGGCGATCTCGCTCGCGCAGGTTGCGCCAGACGCCGTGTGCGAGTTTATCGGGGTCAATCCGGGCAAACGCCGGAGGACGTGCGTCAACGCCCCTCCGCGGGAGCAGCTTGACATGCTACGTTTTGCCCAACAGGGGGGCTTCGATGTTCATGCCATTATTGGCGTACTGATGCTCAAGAAGATCGGGGCTGCTGTGGGCAGCTCGCTTACTAGATACATGTCGTCCGCAAGGACGGCTCAAGCCTTTTTGTGTGCTCTTGAATTTACCGTTCCTGCCGGCGAATCCAGCGACAGTGTACAAGCTTGCGGCACTCATAACCCATGAAGGGACGCTCAAATCGATTCTGTCAGCTTGGCGGAAGTTCCATCATTTGGCAGGGTTCCATTGGCCCGTGGAGCACTCTCCGGCGTTAGCGGACATCAGGGCGGGCACGCGGAAGATGCAGCCGCCAGCTCCCCCCAGGCCGCGAATCAGAAAAGATCTGTTGAGGAAACTCTTGGCCCACTGTGCTAACACTGGGAGATTCTTCCGTGGCATGGGCTACATGCTTGCGTACGCCTTCTTGCTCAGAGTCCCGTCGGAACTCTTAGGGCAGCTGAGGCCATGTCTACTGTGCGTGGATACGGGAGCCGTGCGTTTCGGCCCTATCAGACGTAAAGGTCAATGCCATGCGCAGTCCACTCTTGCAGCCAAGTGCGTCTGCGCCGCCGACCCTCTGCCATACGTGCACACGTGGGTCTCATGGCTACTCGCAGGCCGCCGTGACACGAACGCAGAAATGCACCCGCCCGGGTACTACGCCAAGTTCCTCGCCGGCCTCCGCGAGGACTTGGTGGCCGCAGGCACGCCGGCGGCAGAGGCATCGGGAATTGCTGCCCATGCCTTCCGCCACGGCGCTGCGATGGACATGCGCGACACAGACGGGCTCGCAGCTGCGTGCGCCCGCGGGGGCGGGCGAAGCGGGGCAGTTAAAGCTTGCATCCCCCCTGCTGCCATTGAGTCGCGAGTCCTGGCCGAAGCGCGCTGCGCAGCTTCTGATGATGAGGGGTCCTAACCTGGTGTTCTCCCTTTTTCCATTGGCACCAATTGGCGGCACCTTCCTGAGGTGTGCGCCAACGGAAAACAATAGAAACAGGTGAGGGAGGCAGGGGACCAACTGCCGGCGTCTCTCTGACTCTTCAGTGGCCCCCCCCCCCCCTCAGCACCCGCGCGCCGCGCAGCACTCGGCTCTGGCGCGGCAAGCTTGCCCGCCCGCCCGGCCCTGAAGAGGTCTTCGGCGGTGGCGCCTTCCTGAGGTGCACGCCAACGGAAAACAATAGAAACAAGTGAGGGGGGCAGGGGGCCAACCATACCACTCCTGCACGTCATACTTCTTTTCCTCATATCTCCTCCGCGGACGGCGGCGGAGGAGAGGGGTGGAAGTGGTGTACTGTGAGAGTGGGATGGAAGGATGGTTTACTGCGAGAGTGGGATGGAATCATAGGCTTCCCGAAGGGATTCCTATGATTGCTTCGATATTCCTAAGGTTTCCTAAAGGTCCTTTGGATGCCCTAGAGATTCCGTTGATTCCCTTGAGACTCCCAGGATACCCACGTGAGTCCTAAGATCGCTAGAATTGGATTGGATTCCTCAGAGATTCCTAATACTCCTTAGAGATTCTTCATATTCCCTAGAGATCCCTCAGATTTTCTTGAGATCCCTTGGATCCCCTACAGATTCCTAATCTCCCCCTCGAGATTCCTACCTATACGACCACCCTGCGGGTGATAAGGAGATTGGGGGGGGGGTGGAGGGGCCGAGCAATCGGCAACAGTGGGGATTGCTCTCCTGACGATGCCAGTGGAGATTTTTTTTCGGAGGCCTGCTGAGGCTACTCTCCCCCCCTTTGTCGGGTTGCACATAGTGCAAATGCAATTGACGGGAACTGCTGCGACAGCGACGGCGGCGGCGTCCTGTCAGCGAATTCCTTTTTATGTAGACGGACCAACTCCAAGGGCCCAGACGCACCAGTTTTTCGATTCGCTTCCAGCCGCGGCGGCGAGCAGGGCCTCCGAAGGCCAAGAAACCTCGACCGAACCTCGGCGCCAACATCAAAACGGAGCCGGAACCCCTCCCAGGGGCCCGCGCCGGCGTCCTGTCGGCGCATCCCTTTTTATGTAGACGGCCGAACTCCACGGGCCCAGACGCCCCAGTTTTTCGATTCGCTTCTAGCCGCGGCGGCGAGCCCGCGCGGCCGCCCGAAGGAACGGGGCGCGCTCGGAGAGAGCGGCTGGCAAAGCCTGGCCTGCGCTGGCGGGTGCACGGGGCCTCGCCCGCACGCACGGCGCGCGCGAACACGAAACCGAAATCGATTTCCCGGTAGGGGGGCTCTCCGTTCCACTTCGATCTCACCCCCCAACCTCCGATCACAATCGATCTCACAATCGACGTCGTCATCATCATCATCATCAACATTAACATCATCATCATCATCATCGCCATCATTAACATCATCATCATCAGCATCACCATCATCATCATCACCATCATCATCATAATCATCATCAACATCATCATCGGGACACCGACGGGACACCGACGGGACACCACCGGGACACCAGCGGGACACCGCGCGGCCCCGCGCCCCGGTGGAGAATCATTTGGCGCGGCCGCGCCTCAGCCACAGAGGGCGCCACCGGGGCGCCGGCGGGACACCGCGCGGCCCCGCGCCCCAGTGGAAAATCATTTGGTCCGGCCGCGCCTCAGCCACAGGAGACCTTCCTCTCGCCCGCCCACGCAGCTTCGCCTCGCCCGCGCGCGCGGCACGCACGAACACGAAACCGAAATCGATTTCCCGGTAAGGGGGCTCTCCGTTCCACTTCGATCCCACCCCCGAACCTCCGACTGGTTCCCAACCTCGTAGAGTTCTGTCGCCAGCAGGGATATGGACGAACCGTCGACCGCCAACTCCCAGTCCTCCCGTAGCTCGTCCGGCACCGGGGGCCAGAGGGAGGATGGCAACGACAGCGGCGACGACAGCGACGACGACGACGACGACGATGACGACGGCCCCCGGCCCCCTCCCAGAGTCCAACCTGACAAGTGTCTCGAGCGCGCCAAGCCGCGACCGACGGGGAGAGCCCCCGAGAACCAGAAGGCATCCAACCCCGATCCTCGAGGCTTGCATCAAGACGTGCATCATCCCACTCGAAGCCCGCGGAATCCCGGCCAAATCAATCTCCGGACCCCAAGCTTTCCGCCCAGGATCGCTTCCCCATGGCCGCCCGAAACGCCCCCCGGAGGCCGAACGCAAGAAAAGACTTCCTCGAACCCAGACCCTCGAAACTCGAAGGTCGAACCTGCCTCGGCGCCCCTCCCCCCCCCCTTGTCCGCGCGCGCGGCTGCGGTGCCCCCCAAGGCAGCTCGAGGACTTTAAGCCAATCTGCGAGGGAACGATCGGGCCCCGAGATCCGAACAACCCCATCGGGCCCCGACGTGAGAACAAGGACTCCTCCTCAACCTCCGCGTGCGCCTCCTCCCCCCCCTTATCCTCCACCTTCCCCTCCTTGCGACTTCAACGACGCTTGCTAATCTTACGGGTACTACTTCTACGACTATTACTACCACTACTACTATCACTACAACTGCTCTAAAAACACCGCAACGCAGACCGCTAAACATACGGCACGGGAAGACGCTTCGTGTAAACCGTTGTAGCCTTCCTTATGAGGCCCGATGTGGCATGATAGGGTACGCGACACTACTGGAACAAGTCGTTGAACCACGCGACGTACACAACCGCTGAATGCCCAACCGCGCGACAACGGGCGAGCTGCCCCCGGGCCTACAAGCGCGGTCGCGAGCGCTGGCTCGCGGCGCAAAAGTGCGGGTTCCACGTGGCCCCTTTGAAAAAAAGTGCTAGGCATCGCGTGCATGCGGAGACGGGAATGGCAGCGCGCGCGCCCCTGGATAGCGAATCTTGAACCACAATGGGTGCACAGAGAACTCCGGGGGGAATCCTTCTTCCCGCCTTAATCGCCTCAGGGACGTTTATCGGAATTTCATGGTATACTTTTCGAAAACCTCTGCTATCTTTCGGGGGTCACGCCGCTCGGAGGTCTGGGAACAGTCCGGCGGAGGACGACGACGACAACGACGAGCCTCAAAAATGGCACAAGACGGTTCCAAGAGCGCCTCGGGTTCACTCGCCACCCAATGTCTCCAATATCAATATCTCCAGCGCCATCTCCATCGTTGGCGACATGCTCAACATCGACCCACCATCTCAGTCATGAAACTCCATGCCAGCTCCGGATCGTACACTGCCCGCGACACCTGACCGCCAGCGTCTGCGAAGGTAAGCGCCCCCCTGTGCTCCAAGACTGACCGCGCGTCTGTCAATGGCCCTAGAGCGCTCCAAGACGGCCAGAAAGCCACCTGGAAGAACCAAGAGCGCTCCAAGACGACCCCCAAGATGACTCGGGGATGGGCCGAGGGCCCCCTAGACCGCCACAGAAGCCCCCGAGACAACCCAGTAAGGCTCCGGGACGGCAATGAAACGGTCCCGACTCAATCAAGGAAATGCTCGCGCGTCTTCAGGCGCCTCCCCCCTCGCCGCGGCTGGACACAACTCGAAAGAACAGCGTGCTCTGACCCTGATCCGAAGACCAGATGCATATCTTGATGGACCTCCGGAGGTCGGAGAACACTGCCCTTGTGAAAACGGCCGCTCGGGACCGTTGGGGCTCTGTGGGGCCCTCCTCGGGCCGTCTTGGGATTCGCTCGGGCCATCTGGAATCCTCCTCGGGCCAATTTGCGGCCAATTTCGGCACACCTTCTCGTTGTGAAGAAACCGGCATCACTCTCCCGCGACTTCCAAAAGCTGCGGCACACGGTACCTCGAGGGAAAAAAGAAGGGGTCGGCGGACGTGGCGCACGCTTATAGAATCACTGTCAAAACAAGAACCATCACCATACACTTTCCCTGTCCACGGGACCGTCACTGCACCCCATTCTTTGACAGGCAGCGCACAAGGCTCAGGGGGCCTGAACAGGGGCCTCAGAGGAATGGCGTAGAGCATGTATACGGGGGCGAAGTCCCACTCCAGACCAACTCCTGCTTGCCCCTGACTCCAGCTATCCTTCCTGACCTGCAAGACGTCGTCTTCCTGCGGCGCGTGGATCGAGCAGTAGAAGATTTCGTGATCTAGGTCCGAGGGCTCGTGGCCACAGAACTCGCAGTTCGCGTTGTTCGAGTAGCCAGCTTGACGCCGTCTCTCAGACGACCACATGCCGTTAGACTGCAACTTGGCCAGAACACCTCTAATACCAGTGGAGAGCGGTTGGATGTGGCCTTTCCTCAGGGCACGCATCCAGATGCGCTGGCTGCCGCCGCCTTCTTCCCGGTGCGGAGCTCCAGGCTGGTGATCATCCTGGCGATCCAGAATTCTGTGACTTTGCCATCTCTCCAGGCCGGCAAACATGTGGCACTTCAACTCGCTAGGGCGCACCCTGAGCAAGGCACACGCTACGCCGAGGTCGTCGACGACCACCGTGGACGACGCCATGTTCCAGCACACTCGCTTCAGCGTGACCCAGAGCGTTGACAGCGGGCCTCTGGTGCTAGCCCAGGAAAGCTGAGATGCATCCCTGATCTGGCCTCTCAACGCCATCCACGCCTTCTGAAGGCGCGACGGCGATCCGCGAAGCTCCCGTGGCCAGGCAAAATACAAATGCAGGATGCTCCATGTGGCATGAAAGATCGGGTCGCATGTGCGCTGCTTCTGCACTGCGAGGTAAAGGGCGAGCGAGCCCGAGCCTGAAAAATCACAGAAACTCCCAGCAACACTCCTCATCTGCTTCAACTTACGGTCATTGACACCACTGACCGCTGCGCCGTGGCCGACCGAGGGGGGCGCACCTGTGGTCCAAATTATGGCTGTCTTGGCGCGAACAGCTCCCCGCTGAAGGACACGGCTTCTGGCCGCCGGCCTTCCTGCCGTGCATCTTCTCCAGGCGGTCCTTCTGCGCCCCGCGCGCGGCTGCTGCAACTCCAAGGTCGCGGCCGAGAGACCGCGCGTGACGCCTGCCAGCAATGTTGAGCATCCTGGCGAAAGACTCGAACTGATAAGCCGTTTGACGCGTCAAAGCTAAGCGGCGTGACTTGTCGAGTTGCAAGATGAAGCCCAGGGCGCGCGCTGGCTCGCAAAAGACTCGGCACGCCGTAGCCACAAACCGAGAGCCGCGGGGGTCTAGGCCCGTCCAAATCAAAGCCACGTCGTCGACTAGGTCTCTCGGCCGCACCTCCTTCGCGACAGCAGCGGTAAACTTGATGCTGCGTGTGTGTCTGTGTGTGTGTGTGCGTGTGCGTGTGCGTGTGCGTGTGCGTGTGCGTGTGCGTGTGTGCGTGTGTGCGTGTGTGTGTGTGTGTGTGTGGGTGGGTGGGTGGGTGGGCGGGTGGGTGGGTGGGTGTGCGCGTGCGTCTGTGCGTGCGTGTGGTGCGTGTGTGTGTGTGTGTGTGTGCGTGTGTGTGTGGGGGGGCATCAGCATCGCGGTGGCGCGCGTGCATCTTGACAATATACCGTGGCGCACCTGCTGAGCCCGAGAGAAAGAATTAGATGCGAAGATGAAGCAAAACCAGCACGCATGCCAAACGCACGGGCAACTTGTTCGCCCTGCGCTCGCTGAGGATGGCTGAATGCTTGACAATCTCGTAGCACTTGAGCACGTCGAGGAGGACGACCAGCGCGCGCTTGCCAGTCAGCTGCGCCGTCTCCTTCTCAAGCGCCAAGTCGGAAGCTGCATCGGTGGAGGAACGCCCTCCGATGTGGCCCCAGAAGTCATCGCTGGCAGTGTGACGCCCCCAACCTGTCGAAATCGGACGACGCGCTCGACCCCGGGCCCGAATGAGAGCGTCGCGGGGCGCGATGAGGCGATTCCCTCCTCCTGGTCTGGGGGGCCGCGCCATCTTGGAGGTGAGCCTCTCCTGAGGCCAGAGCAACAGCTCCTCACAGCGGCAGAAAACCGTCGCCATCGCACTCGCAGCTGCGTCGGACAACTGGCCAAGCACCCGCGGAGCGATCTTGACCTGCCCCGCCCCAGTAACCCAGCTGAAAGCACGAGTCGCCGCGCGGATGTCGCCGCCGGAGAGTGGCGCGAGCGGGTCCCAATCAGCGGCGCCAGGAGGAAGCTCGACTGGTTGAGCCTCATGACGCTGCCAAAAGCTACTCCAGTGCCACGGCTTCCTGTCGGCGGGCTGGTAGGCGCGCTGCGCGCCCTCGCCGGAGTCAATGATCTCCTGGAGGGCCTGCGGCATAGAAAACTTGCGAGCGCGACTGGCTCCACCTGCGAAGGCAGCCCCGGCCCACAACTTCCAGCCATGGGCGATCTTCTGGTCGTGAGTGCGCTGCATTGCCTCGGCCTTCGCCGGGATCCTGTCGATCTGCTGCTCGAAATCTCCCTGCAGAAAAGAGCCCGCGCAGAGCCCGAAGAAATTCTTCGCCTGATCATCCAAGTAATTCCAAGTACTCGCACGAGACTGAATGCGAAGCAAGAAGTTCTCGAACTCCAGAACATGTTTCGCGGCCTTGGTGAAAAGCTTGTCGGGGGACCTCCCGCAGGAGAAGGTCGGGGGCCAGCTGCTCGTCGCGCCAGGCGCGACACTGGCAGGCGCTGGGCGAGGCCCTGCGCACTCCGCGCCTTCCCCCTTCGGCAGCTGGAAGCCTGCCCCCCCCCCGTGCTCGAGGCTGGCGATCGCGAAGTACATCCGGCCCACCTTCGGAAGGGCGCCCGCCGCGCGCGAGCACCCAGCCCACCTCGCTGAGGCCCAGCTCCACCGCAAACCTGGGCCCCCAGCTTCCCCGCGACCTCCTCCAAAGCGGCCGCGGTCATGCTGGGCCTGCCTCTCGCGCGCGCCACCGCCGAATGCGACCTGGCAAGCGCCGCGGCAGCGCCCCTGCGAACGCCGCCAGCAGCGCGCCTACCAGGCACCGAGCCGAACGCCTCCTCCGCCTCAAGCTTCAGCGCGGAATAGGCAGCGCAACCATCCGCTGCTGGGCTCGAGGCTAGCCTGCCCCACTCGCTGTTTACCTATTGGGTGCACCTGGGGGGCAGGCCCCAGCAAACGATTCGGCGACTGAGCCCAGCTCCTCGCGCCGTTTACCTCTCGGGTGCACCTGGGGGCTGGAACGCGCGCCCTAACTGCGAAGGGTCTCTCTCCCAGCGATGCGCCGTCACCTGCCGACGTCGAAACTGCACCACTGGTCGCGCCTGATGGCCCCCAGCCGTGCTCCGAGACCAGCAGGGCGCGCCACCATCGCGAGACCTGCCGTCAATATGCGGGGAGCTTTCACGCCCCCCCCCCCCCCCCCCTCGCGAACGCTGGTCGACGAAAGAACAAACGCGGGGCTGACCAGCTTGAGCACATTGGGCCGCTGCAGTTAGTGCGTTCGGGGGGTGGCATGTTTTTTGTGTGTTTTTTTTAGGGGGGGGGGGGGGGGGGGGGGGGTCCAATGAACGCTGTTCGGGAAGGCTTTCCCGAGTTTTCGGAGCGCCGCTCCGCGCCGCGCTCGGCGGCGACCGAACGCGCCAACTCGCTGGCCGAATTCGCATGGACTCGGGTTTGCGAGAAGGCTGAAAGCAGAGCGGGCGCGGCAATTCAGCTACGCGCGCGACAGCAGCATCGAGGTGCCCATGGCGAAGCCCCGCGGCTACATGCACGCGTGCATAATTTGCAGCGTTGATGTTGGCCTTGGCGCCACGGTTACGCATCCTCTTCGTCCTGCGCTTGCTCATTGTCCTCCGCTCGTCTCCTGCTCCATCATCCTCGTCTTCGCGTTCGCTGCGATTCCCGGTGAGATTTTCCACGTTGTTATTGCTGCGTTGGGCCGCCCTCCTCCTCCTCTCCTCCTCTCTCCTATCTCCCCTCTCCTATATCCCCTCTCCTCTCTCCTCTCCTCCTCCTCCTCCTCCTCCTCCTCCTCCTCCTCCTCCTCCTCCTCCTCCTCCTCCTCCTCCTCCTACTCGTCATCGTCGTCGCCCCCCCCCTCTCCCCCCATCCTCCACCCCCTCCTCCTCCTGGTAGAGGATTGCCCAACCCCCGCCCCGCCCCCGCCGCCCCCTCCTGCCCCCCGCTCTTGTGCGAGCACAAACCACGTGCTACCCGACACTCGGCCCTTCTCCTCCCCGCCCCATCACTCCCCCCACGCGCGCCCCGTGGGAGATCCGAGGCCCGTCCGGCTGTCGCCGCAGCACCCGCGGAGCCGCGCCCCTGCGCCGCCCCCCCGGCGCCGCCCGGGCGGAGGCGCGCCGCCCCCCCCGAGGGCGGCGGAACAGGGTTCCGCGAGTCCTGGAACGCCGCTCCGAAAACCGACGTCGAGGCGGCGGAAGGCGCGCGAACCCGGCTCGACACAACAGGCGGCGGAAGGTGCGCAAACCCGGCTCGAAACATGCCGTCCAGCCCGAGGCGGCGGAAGGCATGTAAACCCGGCTCGGAAACCGCGCGATCCCTGGCCATGTAGATCCATTTATGCTTATTTAGTGCAGCTGTTTATTTAGTAGTCGGCCTTAAAGTTACCATCCTCAAGATGTAGCATCGACGCTAAATTCTAGCGACGATCAGCGTCGACGCATGCTCCAACGCGGTATAACATTCGAAAAAAAAGAGGCGTGACCTCCTGAGGAGGGCGCGTGCGCCCCGGTGGAGCAGGAGGCGCCGCCCCTCCGCAGCGCCGTGGCGCGTGCAATTTGTCTGTCCGCGCGCGCGGCAGTCACGCCAGCCGCGCCGCCGGCTGCGCGCGGTGGCGCGCGATCACCGCTAGTGAGAAGCCCGTCGCTGAGAGCGGGCAGCCGCGCCTCTTCGCCACGCGGCCCACGCTGCCCCCGAAGTCCTCGCCCCTGTAGGTCCAGCACATCGACGGCTGCCCTCCCGCGAAGGCCATCTCGAGGAGCAGGTGCGCCTTCGGCTTGACGCGCCAATTCCTCGGCTGCAGCGCAGCAAGAGAGGCGAACAAGGTCACGAACCTGCTGGCGGAGTCGCGCGTCATATCCTTTCTGAAGACGCACTGGCCGCTCAACGTGCGGTAGCAGGAGCGCAGGTGGCGCATGGCGTTTAGCGCGGCGTCGCCCACGGCACTCCCAGAAACGTAATGCGTCTCGGCCGCTTCCTTGCAGAATGGGATCAGATGCCTCAGGATAGCCGCCTGGCCGCGGAACTTCGGGCGCGCTTTCTTGGGCTTCGTCGTGCGCTCGTTGAAGTCGTGGAGGCGGTCGGGCGTCGAGTGCGCGTCGTAGCGCGCCTGGATGAGCCTCCACATCTCGTCGCTCTGTTGCGCGCGGCGACGCCCAGGGGGCTTCTTCATGATGTCCCAGAGCAAGGCCCCCACGAAGTCCGCCCCGACCCCTTGGTCCACGGCGCGCAACCATTCGGCCTTGAACACGTCGATCGCGATGCCAGGGATACTCGGCGCAGGCGGGGCACGGCCTCCGTTGCGCAGGACGATGGCGATCGCGTCCTGCAGCGGGCCCCTGCTCGCTGGCCTCGCCCACCGAGAACTCGTCGACGTCTGCGTCGCCACCTGGGGGGCGCGCAAAGGAGAGCGGGGGGGAGGGGGGGGCAGGGGGCGCAGAAACACAGGAATGTGTAACCAAGAAATCCTCCTCCTGCTCCTCCTCCTCCCCCCCCCTCCTCCTCTGCCCCCCCCCCCCCGCGTTTGCGCGGGGCCAGTCGCCTCCCCCGGGAGAATGTCGCATTTCCAGCAGCGCCCAGAGCCCTCGTTCCAGGCGGGGAAAGAAACAACTTCCTTCCACGCTTCCCAATCCGCGCGAAACTGCACCAGGGCACCGCGGGCCGGCAGGGGGGGGGCCCTCGAAGGCCCTGCGGTCGGCCCACGCTTGCGGTGCTTTTCCGAGGGGCGCGAAGACGGCGTCTTGTCGCGCCGCTCTCGCGGGCAGAAGCCTCTCCACAAAGACAGAAAACTCCATTTTATGATGCCGAAGATGTCGCGCCAGGTGTTCGTGGACACGTGGCTCTTCAAAATGATATGGGATTCTCAAGTTGCCGTAAGGTCCGCCGGGGTCAAGGCCGGGCAAGTTCGCGCTGCGGACTTCGACCGACGCAGATCTGCCCCACTTGGCGGGGGGCCCGTCCTGCCGCAGGCCGTTGGCCACCGCGGGGCTGCCCAGCTTCGCTTTCACGCCCTGCATGCGCGCGCGGTCGCCCTCTTCCAGCCCCTGCTTCTGAAGCAGCGCGGCCAGGTCGCCGCGCCCCCCCAGCGCCAGGAGCACCTCGTGCGGTAGCAAGAGGGACACTTCCTTCGTCTCTTCTCGACGACGCTCGGCGTTCCACACGCGGGCCTTTGCCGCGCACTCCTTCGGCCACAACGTTCCCTTGAGAAACTCCCTCCCCATGGTCCTGGACGCGTTGGCACGTCCCGCCCCCAGGCCCCCAACGCCCGCGGCCCTGCCTTCCCCGGCGTCGGCGGCGAGCCTTTGCATGTCGCCCGAGGACAGAGTGCCCCTCATCATGTGCGTCTGCAAATTGGCGCGCAAGCGCTTTGCAGGCGGCGGCGCGCTGGTGTCCACCGCCGGTTGGCGCTTCGAGAACATGGCGGCGAGCCCGCCCCGCGGCCCGCCAGGCGAAGGCGGCGTCCGAAGCAGGAGGGGGCGGGGGGAATCCAACTTCAAACTTCGAAGTTCGAAATTCGAATTCCGAACTTCGAACTTCGAACGTGCGCTTCGCAGGAGGCAGCGCCCCCCTGCCCCTCCCACTCGCCAGCGGGAGCACTCGCCTCCACGCGTTCCCACGAGCTGCGACATCTCCCGCCAGACACAGCGATGTCGCGCGAAGCGGCGCGCGCACGAGGCGCCCTGCCTCCTGGCTTCGCCGCGCTTCTTCTTTGTCGGCCCGCCGCAGTCGCAGGCAATTGTTTTTTTTGCGTGCTGGCGGGGGCGCCCCCCGTGGCTGCTCGCTCGTTTCTTCCCCTCCCTCCTCCCACTCCCGGGCCCCCTCGCCCCCCCCCCCCCCCCCTCCCCCTCCCTCTATTCCCCCCCCCCCCCGCGCGCCGATCGCTTCGCGCCCTTCCAACGCTTCGCGCTGCTCTTGCCGCCCGCCAAGTGCTTCTCGGCGAGCGCGACCTGGTCTGCCAGCGCATGCCTCGTCTTCCTGATCACCCCGTCGTCGGGTTCGTCCTCGGGGATGCATGCCGCCTCGGCCGGCAGGTGCTCTGCAGCGTCCAGGAAGTCGCTCAGCGCCTTGTGCGCGGGCCTGATTTCGTCGCCGTTGGTGCGCCACTTGGCATCGTCGTCTCTCTTCGCCTTGGCGTCGAAACTCAGCATCAACTCCCTCATGTTTTTCTGCTGCCTCTGCAGGGCGGCCGCCTTCTGCCTGCGGTGGCGCGGTGGGATAGGAGGGGGAGAAGGGAAATATGAGAGGGGGGTGGGAGGGGGGGGGCTGGGGCAATGTCTGGAAGTTGCAGGAAGAATTGGAGTTGCCATCCTGAGCAGCTCGTCTTTCTTTTCGGCCATGTCGCGGCACTCTGGGTTTTCGATCTTCACGTCGCCGCCCCCCTGCCCCGCAGACGCGGATCCCCGAGCCATGTCCTCCAGCGCACCCTTGTTTGTCTTCCCATAGTCTTTGTATGATGCCCACTGCTCCCCCGTCCTCTCTTCGGCTGCGCCCTGCAGACCATCGTCGAAGACGTAAGAAAAGAGTGAATCGATGATTTCTTCCGTGTCCATCTGGGGCGGGTGGGATTATGCCGTCTTGTGCTTCTTAGCGTTCTTGCGCCACTTGTTGCGAGCCCAATCGCACCCCGTCGGCGCGTCGGGAAAGTTCCCCAGGTTGAGCCCGAACTCCTGCATCAGCTGCGCGACTGTGACCCATTTCTGTCTGCTGTTTTTCGAATCCTTTTTTCGAGGGCCCATGCGCGGCTGCGAAGGAATGCGTCAGGCCCTTCAGCTCCTTGGCGTCTTTCTCGCCCTTCTCGGACATAAAAGTGTCGTAGAACCCCTTCCGCTTCTGGTCGCCGAGTTGCTTGGAAGTTGCAAGGGCAATGCCGCGCGCCTTCCCGCATTCGTTCGTGGCATTGCCATCCTTCGCGCTGTGCCAGAGGTGGTTCATGAGGTGCGTGGTTCGCGCGTTCGTCGGGGAATCTGGCGGCGGGGGGGCCGAGCTCTTCTTGGCCTTCAGGGGCGGCCCCTCCGCGCTCCAAGTTGCGCCGTCTCCTCCAGGCCCCTTCGCTGGAGGCGGGCCCTTCGGCTTCCCAGCCGCGCCGCGTCCTGCAGGTGCCTTCGCTGGAGGCGGGCTCTTCGCTGGAGGCGGGCCCTTCGGTTCCCCCTTTGCCCCCCCCTTTGCCTCCCCCTTTGCCTTTGCCGCCGTGCGCGCCAAGTAGGCGCTCAAGGCAAGGGGGTTCACGAGCGAAAGCAACGACAGCATCTCGCGAATCCTCTGCGCAAGCGAAAGAAACACATGGGTTTGCGGATATTGGAAAGCCGAACTTCGGAAACGGCTGCGACGGCCGCGGACATTGCGGCGGCGCCGGCATAAAGGAAGAGGCGCGGCCCCCCGCGAAGAAGAGGCGCGGCCTCCAGCGCCTGCCCTCCGCGGCCGTACGATGCAGGAGGCGTCGCCTCCTTCTCCCCCCCCCTCCCCCCCCCCCCCCCCTGCCCCCCGTCCGAACGCCGAGGGCCCCCTCGGCTGAGTTCGCGATCTTTGTTGCAGTCCGCGGCGCCTTTTCGAGCCACGGGGTCGAAGGCGAGCGCGTGCTGGACGGGGTTCTCGCGCGGTCAGGCGTCGCAAAACGCCGCAGCTGTGCCGTTCCAGGAGCGCGGCAAGAAGCAGGGGATCCCACAGCCACAGGCAGACTGGGCGCGCCAGGACACCAGCGCGGGGGAGAGGAGGAGAACGAGGAAGGGGGGGGAAGCGAGACCGTTTGAGTTGCGCGCGCCCTCGCAGAGGAACCGGAGCATGGGGGGGGCGGATCACCGCGCCGGATGGCCCGACGCAGGCGTTGGAGCTTGCGCGGAAGAAGGGGGGGCGTTTGGCGCGCTACACGGCCCGATTTCCCCTTTCCTCGATTTTACTTTCAATGCCCTATCTCCACTTCCCTCCTTCCTCCCAGGTCGGCCGCCACGCGTGCGAAGCGGACTCGTGGGCGTTCCAGCAGCGGAACTCGAACCCGAGCCTGCAGATGCGGCACTTTCCCATCATCAGGCGCTCGCTCCCCCCCCCCCCCCCCCTCCCCCGCACTCCTCCGCCTCTCTTCTTTTCGCCCCTGCCCAGGCGCCAGGTGGCGACGACGCCGAACTTCTGAGGGCTGCGGCACGCGTCGGACAGCGACGCATTTGAAAAATTCTCTTCGCTGGTACTTCCAGCGCGAAGAACCTCTCGTGTTTCGTTAAACGCTGAACCTCATCTTATCTTCTCTTCTTCTGGAGGCTGAGCCTCCAGCGCAGGGGGGCATTGCCTCCAATAGAAAAATAAAGGAGGCTTCGCCTCCTCTGCGCCTCGCAGCCCCCTCCCCCGCTGCCCTTGCAAGCCGAGCGCATTTTCCAACGCGCTGATGTCGGAGTGATCGGAAAAGTAGAAGGAGACGACAAATACAAAATTAAGAGAACAAGCCTCAATACAAAGCCTTTACATCATTAATGCAGAAAATCGCTCGGCACACCCTAACAAATACAAGCACAACAAATAAAATGCAAAAAAACAGAAAAAAAAACAAAAGTAATATAAACGCGCGCCAACCTATACAATCGACTGATTCTTAAAACAAGCCTCTGAATAATCTGCATTAAAATCGCACAGCTTGCGAGGCCAACGCAATTATTATGTTTTAAACGAATAATAATAATACTAACAATAATAACAGCACTAATAATAACACACTATATATATGTGTATATATATATGTGTATATATATAGCGCTCCCGGCTTGCATGCCCATCGCGTTTTCTAAGGCCACTTCAGAATGCGCGGCCCAGATCGTTGCCGCCGTTGATGCCGCCCACGGCGGCGCGCGTCTCCCCGGCAGAGGGGCGGGGGGGGGGGGGGGCGGCAGAAACAGAAGGGGGCGAGGGGGGGGGAAGGGGTGAGCCAACTGGAAAACAGAGAGAGGGGAAGGTGGAAGGAAAGAGTCTGCCTTTCTCTTCGAGGAGGCGGCGCCCCCCCCCCCACCCTTCCCCTCCCACGCCCCCGAGCCCTCCAGTCGCTGCGCCGCCGCCTGCGGAGCGCTCGGGAGTTCGACCTTCCAAGGCAATCCCACGCCGAGGCGATTCCAACAAAACCTTCTCTCGCCTCGACGCGGGGCCGACCTGGGGGGAAAACCTCTCGAAGGCCCAGTCGCCTCAGATGTGCTCGCTTGGCGGCAACCCGAGCCTTGAGCGCAGCGACGGGATGCTCATCCCGATCTCGACGGCGTGCTGCTGGAGCAGGTTCTGCTGCTGCTGAAGGATGGTCAGCGCGTCCAGGTGCTGCTGTTGCTCATGCGGCTGCTGCTGCTGCGGCTGTTGCTGCTCCGCGTCGGCGCCAGGTGCTGTTGCTGCTGCTGCGGCTGCAGGCTGCTGCGTCTGCTGCTGCGTCTCCGCCGCCTGCTGCTGGTGCGCCTGCTGCTGCTGCGCAGCCCAGGCGGCGCGTTGCTGCTGCGCGTGCTGCTGCTGTTGCGCTTGCTGCTACTGCGCGGCCGCCTGCTCTTGCACGTGCTGCTGCTGCGCGGCCGTCTGCTGTTGATATTGCTGCTGTTGCGCGGCCGTCTCCTGCCAGGCAGCCATCGTGGCGTGAGTCGGCACCTGCCGCGGGAAGCTCTGCAGGAGGTCACCTCCTATTGAAGACGGCGCGGCCCGCCATTGCGTGGGCGGCGCCGCTGCGCTCGGCGGCTGCGCTGCGCTCGGCGCCTTGCTTGTCGCCGCCAGGGCTAGGCTCGGCGGCGCAGCCTGGGTCGGCGCCTTGGAGGCAGGCCTATCGAAGCCGAAGAGGTCGGCCTGCGCTGGCTGACCCCAGCCCGTGCTGGGAGCTGCTGCTGCTGCTGCGGCCTCTGCTGCTGGAGCTGCTGCTGCTGCCTGGAATTGCTGGTGCTGCTGGACCTGATGCCGGAGCTGCTGCTGCAGGCCTTCCAGGTCCTGCGCTGCTGGAGCTGCTGCTGCTGGAGCAGCCTGTGCTGCTGCATCTCCTGCTGCTGCCAGTGCTGCGGCTGCGGCTGCTGCTGCTGCGCCGTCTCCCGTTGCTCTCCAAGGAGCTCCTGGTGCAGCATCTGCAGCTCCTGCAGGTGCGTCGCCTCCGCCTCCTGCTGGTCCTGCTCCTGCTGGTGCGTCGCCTCCGCCTCCTGCTGGCCCAGGCTCGGCGGCCGCCGCTGCGCGCCTAGGGGCGGCCTTTTGCGGGGCCTTCCGAGCCGGCGGCGGCCCTGGGGGCGGGCGCGGCCCGCGCGGCGGCGGCGCCCGGGGCGGCCCTCCGATCGGGCGGCGGCGGCGGCGGTGCACCAACACCTCGGAGCTCGCCTGGGCGGAGAGGGGGCGCTGGAGGAGGCAGCGCCTCCTCAATTACCATCTCCGTCTCGAGTTCGAAGATCGACGTTCGATGTTCGATTTTCGAATTTCGAACTTTGAACTTCGAATGTCGAATCGGAAGTTTGAACTTCGAATGTCTCCCCGCCTGCTTCTGCCGCGCCCTCCGCGGCGCAGGGGCTGCAGCGCCCTCCATCTCCGCAGCGGCCGTCCCCTCCATCTCGCGCTTCTTGCGCGAGAACCTGGGGATTGATGTTTGCGTGTGTGTGTATATATATATATATATATATATATATATATATATATATTGTTCTTGCCGGGGGCGTTGCCTCCGCGCGAAAGTGTGCATTTTGCTTCTGTATCCCCGGGAGCTCGCGCTGCCGCGCCCCCTTCGCCGTGCGAATCCGCGCCTGCGGCCGCGCCGCAATC
The DNA here is from genome assembly GCA_963575745.1 of Prorocentrum cordatum. Classification (NCBI taxonomy): domain Eukaryota; class Dinophyceae; order Prorocentrales; family Prorocentraceae; genus Prorocentrum; species Prorocentrum cordatum. The sequence goes on from CAUYUJ010000270.1 coordinate 363,057, forward strand.
GCCACGTGCGCGTCGTGGTGGGCCATGTTGCGGCGCTGGCACTGGTGGCTCAAGCACAGGCGCGCGAATTTATCGCGCCCGCAGTGCGCGCGCCGTTGCCCCCCGCGGCTTTTCAGCCACGCGCGCGCCACCCTCTCCCCCATCTCCTGAGGCAGCCGCTGCAGCTCCTCGTCGGGCCCCCCCTCAGAGAGGATCATGCCGTCGCCGTCCTCCTCCTCCCCCTCCTCTTCGCCAGCAGCTGGGGGCCCGTCCCGGAGCGTGTCCTTGAACGGGCCCTTGCCGCCAGGCGGACCTCCACCGTCGCCCCCGCCAGGGTGCGGCGGGCGGCCCATCGCGCCGCAAAGCGTCGCCGCTGCCTGCGGGCAGGGGGGGCGGGGAGGGTCTGGGAAAACTTGCGCCCCCCTCCTCCTCCTCCTCCTCCTCCTCCTCCCTCAGGGGGCGAGGCCTCCCCCCCCCCCCTCCCCCCCCCCGCCTGCTGCGCCAGCGCCGCGAGCAGCAGCGCTGCCCAGGAGGCCGCCATGGCCCCGCCGAGAGGCCCTGCCTGGGAGGGGCCGCGCGGCCCCGAGCGCCGCGAGGGCGCCCCGCGAGGAGCGCTCGCGGCTGCGACGGGCGAGTGGAAACGCGCACCCAGCTGCCGTCCGGAGCAAGATGAACCAGGAGGTGGCGCCTCCTATAGGACGCGGTGCCGAGCAGAAGGCGGGGCCTCCTGTCGGGGGCGACGCTGCCGAGCAGGAGGCGGAGCCTTCATCGGGAGGCGTCGCCTCCCCCCCGTCGATCAACGCGCCGCTCCCCTGCGTGCAGGGGGCGGGCTCTCGTCCAGGAGGCGTTGCCCCCCCCCATTTGCCTTCGCTCTTCGCCCCCTTCCTTTTTCGCCGACCGCATCGAGAACGGTGGAAGGTCAGCTGCGCGACTGTTGCCCAGAGCTGGCTGCGCTACATGCGCACCTCTGCTGCCGCCGCTCCCTCCTGCCACTCGCGCCGCCGCCGCCAGTCAGAACATGTCGCGCAGGAACTCCTCGCCTCGCGCTCTCACGGTCGCTTCCGTGATCTCTCCATGCACAGCCTGCTGACCATGTCCGCTGCCATCTCCCGCATCTGCTCCTCGGAGTAGTCGCCCGCTGTCCACTGGCGCACCTGGCTGCGCGGCTTGTGCACCTGGCGGATCGCCGCGGCCTTCTTCTTTTTCTTCTTCTTCTCGCCTGCCCTGTGCCACATGACAACCCAGGCTTTCCCCTTCACGGAGTCCTCCTCCGCCTGCAAGCTCGGGCTCCTGTCGGCCGCGGCAGGCTTCTCGTCGGCCGCGGCAGGCTCCCTGTCGGCCGCAGCCGGCCTCCGCTTGCTCGAGCCGCCCGCGGCGCCCTCCAGGTCGGACCCGTCGGGCGCGGGCCCCCTTGGCCTCGTCCTCGCCCCCCTCCTCGCCCCCCCCCTCGTCCGCTGCCGCCGGCCACTTCCGCGCTGCCGCTGGCCGCTTCTTCGCCCCGCCCTTCGGGTGAGCCTGCTGCGGCTTGGCTGCCCCCCCCCCGCCCCCCTGCTCCGCGGCCTGCAGGACGGCGCTCGCCACGAGCGTCTCGACCGCCTCACCGTCGACGGTGATCACGGCGAAGACCTTGGGGCCCTGGCGAAGACGGAACCGCTCTTCCTTGAGCCCGAGCCACGCCTCGGGGCAGTGCCGAGCCCTCACGAGTTCCATCGTGTTGTAGTCCACCCAGTCCTCGTCCTCCTTGAAGGTCGCCGTCTTCTCGGCCTGGTAGCTCGCACCCTTTTGCGCCTCGGCGGGAGGGGGGGGGGGGGGGGGGGGGGGGGGTGCGATGGGGGGCGCGGGGGGGGGGGGGGAGAGAGAGAGAGAGAGAGAGAGAGAGAGAGAGAGAGAGAGAGAGAGAGAGAGAGAGAGAGAGAGAGAGAGAGAGAGAGAGAGAGAGAGAGAGAGAGAGAGAGAGAGAGAGAGAGAGAGAGAGAGAGAGAGAGAGAGAGAGAGAGAGAGAGAGAGAGAGAGAGAGAGAGAGAGAGAGAGAGAGAGAGAGAGAGAGAGAGAGAGAGAGAGAGAGAGAGAGAGAGAGAGAGAGAGAGAGAGAGAGATGAGAGAGAGAGAGAGAGAGAGAGAGAGAGAGAGAGAGAGAGAGAGAGAGAGAGAGAGAGAGAGAGAGAGAGAGAGAGAGAGAGAGAGAGAGAGAGAGAGAGGAGAGAGAGAGAGAGAGAGAGAGAGAGAGAGAGAGAGAGAGAGAGAGAGAGAGAGAGAGAGAGAGAGAGAGAGAGAGAGAGAGAGAGAAAGAAAGAGAGAGAGAGAGAGATTGCGTTTTCATATCGAACTCTCTCTCTCTCTCTCTCTCTCTCTCTCGAACTTCGAACTTCGAACTCTCTCTCTCTCTCTCTCTCTTTCTCTCCATACCTCCCTCTCTCTCATGTATGGTACAAAGCGAAACGCAAACGCCGCGCGGGCCTTCCTCGTGCTCGGCGGGCTGCTGGCCACGGTCTCCTGCGACTGGACGACGTGCACCCCCTCGTCGCCCTTGCGCTTCCGCGGGGGGCTCCTCGCGCCGTATAGGGCCAGGATCGCCGCGCCCTGGTCCGCTACGCTGGACGCGGCGCCGCCCGAGGCGGCCGACGCCGCCCCTGGGCTGCCGCGAAGCTTTGCTGAGCTCGGCGGCGTCGAGGCGGGCGAGTGCTGTCCGCCGCCCACGGCCCCCACCCCCCCGGCGTGGATCACCGTCTGCACCGCGGGAGGGAGGCGCTGCAATTCCTTGTTGCCGCTCCTCTTGTTGCACCACGACAGCGTCTCCACCCTCATCTTTGCGCACACCGAGGACGCGGAGTCCGCCTCCCCGAGAACCTCCTTCAGACCCTTCTGGAGGTCCTTCGCGGACAACCTCGCCGCCCGCCCATTCACGCTCGCCAGCATGTTCGCGTTCTTGCGCGCGATGTCCTCGTAGCTGCCCGCGCAGTGGAATCCCAGGATCTCGCCCTGCCACTTGCGGATGGCCCCGTTCAAATCCTCCTGGGCGATCTCCACTTTCGCGCGCCCCGACGCCATGCGAGCGGCCCCGCGCCGAGGTGGGGTGGGGGGGGGGGCGTTGCCGCGGCCTCTCGATGGCAGACTGCGGCGGCGATGGGAAGGTTGGATGCGCCGCCGTCGTCGCTCCTAGGAGGCGCGGCCCCCGCGTCCGCACGCTCGCCCCGCCCCATCCCCCCCGCGCAGGAGGCGCGGCCCCCTCGTTCTTCGCCCCCGTGGCAAGAAGTCAACTTCCGCCCCTGCGAGATCGACGCGACGCCCTGGGGGGGGGGCGACGCCCCCCGAACGCGCCAAGACCGCTCGAACATGCAGCATCTGGCTCGCCGCAGGAGGCGCGGCCTCCTCCGCGCGTGAACAAAATATCCCATTGCAAGGGAAATGCGCCTCCTCATGGGACAACATCGCGCCGCTGTCGTCATTAAGATGTACTCGTCGCTACAGATTTAGCGATGGTCGTCGTCGCTAAATTGCAACGTCGACGCTAAATTTAAAGCCGACGACAAAATAAACAGATGCACTAAATAGGCACAGATGGATCAACATGGGAGCGACCCCATCGCAGGCAGGGCTCGCCCGGGGGGGGCGGCGGGAGGCGCGTGAACCCGGCCTGAAAAACGCACCCCCCCCCCCCCCCACCCACCCACGGAGGGCCCCCCCGACAACCGGCGCGGGGGCGGCGGAAGATGCGCAAACCCGGCTCGAAAGAGGAGGCGGCGGAAGGTCTGCAAGCCCGGCTCGAAAAACGCCGCCCCGACTGACCTGCGGGAAGGCGTTCCGCGGGAGACAGAACGCCCCCCCGCGCAGTGCGACCGCCCCGCCCCCCGCGCCCCCTCTTCGCCCGACCGCTGTCATCCCCCGCCCGCGCCCCTGCCCCCCCCCCGCCCCTGCGCCCGCCCCGCCCCGCTCGCCGCGCCCCCGCCCCTCGTCGGCCGCAAAAAGCAAAGGGGAGGGAAAGGGAGGGATACCGTAGGGGGGGGCAGGGGGAGGGAGAGAGGGAGGGGGGGGCGGCGGCGCGACGCTGACAGCATGATCCATCAGAGGGCACGCGGTGCAAGCCCACGGCGCCATCGGCCGCTTCGGCCAGATCTTAGGGCGCCTCTGCAACGCTGGGCCACGTGCCCCGAACCTCACGAAACAATTCGCCTACCCCTCCTGCTGCGCGCTCGCGCCTGACCCACGGCGACGTTGCAGGGGGCAGCGAGGCCGCGCAATCACGCGCTACATGACGAACAAAGCCTCGCGGTGGATGAACACGCTACAACTGAGACTAGGTGGAGAGAAGCAGCACAAGATATCACATATGAGACCGAGCACGGGGCCCAAGTCAATGCGCGCCCCCTTCCGTCGTTTTTTTTGGCGCTCTTCGCGCCCCGCATCCCCCCCCCCCCCCCGCCCCCCCCATCCTCCTCCTTCACTGCCAACTCCCTACCCATCGAAGTACAATCGCCCCATCGTCGGCGTCGTTTTTCGCGACGCGTTTCGCAGCGGCCGCCCGTGGCCTGGCCGCCCCTGCCATCGCAGAGAGCACTGCAGCGCGAACGACTACCCACTGACCCTCTGAACGCTTTTTTTTTTTTGGGGGGGGGATTTTGCACTCCACGAACGAACTAAGTAACGCGCTCCAAGCACAAAAACCTGCAATGCCTCGCGCACTCTGCGAAAGTGGCGAGCCCGCCGCGCCGCCGTTGCCCGGGCTGCAGCGCCGGGCGCCTTTCGCTTCCAGGAAACCGAATCAGCAGGGCCGCGCGTCTTCCACGCGTGCGTCGGGGGGCAGATTTGCTTGAAATAACTGTCAGCTGATCCAACAATACCAAACCACCCCCGCAACTCAAACTCGATGCCAAGCAACGGCTAGCCCCACACATGAGCCACATCCAACGCCGCGGCGGCCGTCTGAACCTGACGGAGCAGCGGGCCCCAGTCGGGCGGAGGCCGCGCGCGACCTGCGTTGGGAGGCTTGCTGAACCTTTTCGGCTGCGCTAGTTCCCTGGTCCACATGTCCCGGGGCCTCGCCCGCAAAGTGACGGTCGCGGGCTGGCGCGGCCAAGTGTCCGCCTCGCCGACCGCTGCGGGGCTGAGCCGCGGGGCCAGCGGGCGAGACACGAAGAAAAAGCCGATCGTGCTGCCAGGAAGGGGCTGCAGGCAAGTGGGGTCTGACGGACCCGCGGCCACGCCGTTAACAGAGCGCGACCAGGCCAACGACCCTGGCTGAGAAAATGCGGTTGAAACCGCCACCCACAAACCACGGCACCTGCATCGCTTCCAGCACTCTGAGCATGGCCAAATTCTCTGAAGACAGCTGCTCGTCAACACGAAGGTAAATCGAGATCATGACGAAACCCTTTCGGCCACCGCAGTTGACACGCGCGGCTGCCATCCTGCCAGGCTCCAAAGTGAGCTCATCCAGGCCAGGAGGAGCAGTGACCAAGACTCGCTTGGGCGCCAAGATAGCCACTCCTGCCTGGGTCACAGAGCCCGACCCAGGCAGGGCAGGCTCCCAGACACCATGGAAGCCTTCGGCCAGGGCGTCTTGCTGTGCCTTTGCCAGGCCGCCGCCCTCGACCCGTGCATGATGTTCCTGTGCCGCGATGCACATGCTGCGGCAGGACTTCAGGTAGTCGATGAATGGGGGCCACCTGAAGGAGCGTTCAACGTAGCGATTGCAATCGAACTCGTCGTTCCTCCAAAGAAAATCACACAAAACATGAGCATCCGCAGGATCGACGATTCGCCACTACTGATGCGGGGTGGCCGCTGGCGTGGGCGGGACCGCCTGCGGCACGGAGGGCTCGGACTTGGCCCGCTTGACCTTGGCGCCGTGCGCCTCGAGGAACTTGGCAACCTTACGCTTGTCACCTCCTGCTGTGGCCATCTCCTCGAGCAGACTCTGCTCGCCCTGCAGCCTCACGCTCGGCACGTGCAACTTGTTGCTTAGCTCAAGCGTCGGCCTCCAGCTTGCGCAACTGCTCGAGATCCGCCTTGGGCCGCTCCGCCAACTCGCGGTTCGCCCCGAGAGCTGCGGGCGCTTCGCCCAGGCCGTCAAGCGTGACGGATAAGCCCCTGATCGGCTCGTCAGCGGCGGGCTGCCCAGTGGAGCCTCGAGGCGAAATGGGCACCTCGCGCTGGAGCTCGCGTTGCAGCTCCTGCAACTCCTCCATCTGTTTGTCGATATCCGCCAGCTGCCTGGCAGCGGCGTCCCCTTGCTCCTGGAGCTGCGCCTTCCCCTCGCGGAGGTTGTCACGCTTGCGCCCCTGGTCTTGGCGTAGCTTGTCCTGGCGAATGATCTGCGCACCCAGGTCTCGGAGCCGCTGTCCCAGCGGCCTTGCTGCGGCCAGCTTGATCTTGATCTCCGACTGCTCCTTGGGGTATGCCTCCTTGGCGGCGACCAGGTGCGGGCCCGAGCTGGGCCCTGCTGTCTTGATGAGGTCCGCCAGCTCTCGCAGCCTCTTCTCGGAGTGCTCGCCGCCAGTGATGGCAGGCTCCTCGGGCTGCGGGGGCGCCTGGCCAATGGCCTGCTGGAGCTTGGCATAGGCCGTGGCCAACTCTGCTTTGAGCTTCTGCGCCTTGACCGAACTCTCCCAGGCAGCCCACGCGCGGCCTGGCGCACGCGTTGAGGAGAACGGTACCGAGGGTAAACGGTGCCCCTTGAAGCAGAGGCCCTTTCCCGGCTTGCACTTGGCACATGCCGTTGCGTTCGGTGCGTCGAACCATGGCGATCCACGGGTTCCGACACAACTCTTGCATAACCATTGATGCTTGCGCTGTTTTGCCCGGTGATGAGGCGGCGCCACCCTCTTGATAGCAAACCTCGGGCAACAGAAGCAAAACAGGGTATGGGGGCCCAACTCCCACGGCGAAGGCGCGAAAGAACGACCCCTGGCCGCGGACAAGCGGCATCCGTGCTGTCCCCGGAGGGGCGAATCATCTTGAGCCAAAATGGCCACGGAGGCGAGAGGCCAGAGGATTCGATTCGATTCGCACACCTTCGATGCCAACATTGTCTTCGTCAGAGTGAGTTCTCTTGCACTCGAGCTCTATCTCGCAAAATCGCGCAATCGCCAGTCGTGATATTTCGCACAACTACGAATGGCCTCTGGCACGGTGAACCTCTGGCTTTAAGAGGAGAGCGCACATGCCATGCTCTGTGCACTAGGGCCGCAGCTCGGGCCCCGAGAAGGACCAGCCTGGCCCAGGCAGCCACCGGCGCATGAGGTAGCCACGAGGGGAACAGGGCAACTAAGAGGTAGCTCGAGATATAGCTATGCTCAGAACACGCCTTCTCTTGAAAAGCGTCTCGAATTTTGCGGCCCCAAAGAAAACCCCGCACGATGCTACATACTCCGCGACTAACTGGGCGTCCGAGGGGCGAGCGGGGGGGGGGGCGGAGGGGGGGGGGAGGGGGGGGCGTGTAAGACGGGGGCAGCCTCAGGTGCAGGAAGCCCAGGGGGCGGCGGAGGCGGTAGAGGGTCATCATCAGCATCAGACGAACACTACTTATCCCCCCTGCCCCGCAAGAAACCATCGCGCTGTGCCTGAGTCCACGGTGGGGTATCACCAGGAAGGTGTAGAGCTTCAAGATCATCATCAGATAGCTCGCTATCAGCTCGAACTTCTTCGGTGACTTCAGAAGCGTTTCAAGAAACTGCTGAATCTCTCTCACCATGTATGCTGCTTGAGCTCGGCCATGCTTGCGCTTGGCTCCTGGAATTTGCATTGGCGATCCCATCGGCATTGCGCGGAAGGTCGGGTCGCGGCAAGATATCGTCAAGCGGCGCTGCTCCTTCTGAGAAACTTTGTCTTGGCGGCAGAATAGAACGAGCTCGCAGTTCGTGTCGACTGAGTATTCTCCGTACTCCGAGCGCGCCTTTTGAACTTGCTGAGCGTTCTGCGCTCCGATGTTGTCGCCCAAGGACACCAGGGCCTTGAGCAATCCCCCCATTGCCCAGATGAGCGGCGGGCTGAAATGGCGGTCCCCCCCTGCTTTCTCGACCGTCTCCGCGTATAGACCTGTCTGCTCTGACGCCATGGTCATCAGCATACGCGTGGCGGGAATGATAAACGTGTCCAGCACTACGCCTGCGAGGTCGCGTCCTTGTTGGCTTACTTTTAGCAATTGCTTCATGAGAAGGCAGAACAACTTGCGTGTGGGGTCGATCTTTTTTTGAATGCGATCGATGCTTCTGCCGCGTTGCCTAATCCGCCTGTTTCATGTTTTTCTTCCTCGGGCCTTTCTGGCTGCCGCGCTGCATGTCGGGGCCCGCGTTCCCTGTAGATCCCCCGGGGCCTCGAGACAGGCTGGCATGGTGTAGACGCGGCAGAGGGCGAGGTAGGTGAGATTCTCGAATGTGCCGAAACAAGAATAGACTCGAGCCAAACACTACGGAGGGCTCAGGGCATATCGGGCATTTCCATTCGTCCATCTGTTTGGGCCCCCAAGGCATATGAGCGCGACCCATGGCGCATCTTCCATAGCCACACGATTGTTTGACATAATTTCCGAGCGTTGCCCGCGCCCCGAAAAAAAAAAAAACGCTGCAGCAGTTAGGGCATTGCTCATTGATAACCTTACCATGTAATATATATATATATATATATATATATATATATATATATTGCACTCGATGGCCATTCGTCTGGTGCCCCATAAGTGCCCGATAAGTGCCAAATTTGACACCGCATGGAGAGCCCTGGGAGTCCCCAATCATACATGTGAATATGTGTTCACTCTTGGGTTCAGGATAATGTAGTTCAGCAAATAATGAACACCACTTATCATAACCAGCAAAAGCTGCGGCCCGAAGAATCGAGGGGTCAACCTCCAGAAACTCATGGGAGGAGTCGGAGGCGGGGTCGAAGAGCACCTTCCAAGAGAAACCACGATCTTCCCAGACTGACCCCTCGAGAGAGCTGGAGGGTCTGGCCAAAGGTCCTTGCCCGCGGGTTAGCTGCGTGGCTGAGCCGCCCACTGTCCTGTAGAGTGGGGGGCCTCGTCCAAGAGGTGGCACAAAAATCGCCGCAACTGTCTGGCAATGTGCATGGCGGTGTTGGAGCATGCTCTGTAACCATTTGATTCGGCGCACCGCCAGTTCCCCACGGCAGGGAAGAATACGCCACCTATAAAGCAATCCCGAATTCCGAAGAGAGCGAGTGTGAGGACCATCGTGGGTCGTGGCAGCACCTCTCATTAGGGCGCATGAATACTTGACGATACACGAATCGATCTTCTGATGCTCCGTCGGAGACAGATCAAAAGCTTCTAGACCTGTGATGCCACTCTCCACGACTTTGCCCAAGAACAGCTCACGCTTCAAACGGCGTCAACCTCGCTCGTGCCAAAATAACCCAATGACTGACCAGCCTGCGTGTATTGCTCTAGTACGAAACTCCAGCTCAGTGGCGTTGGATCCGCGCATATGATGGCGTGAACCTAAGTGTCTCGCGCATGTGCGCACCGTGCCATAGCTACTGGGGCATCTCTCTTGGAGACCTTTGTTTGATTTATGTGGTCCCAAACAGGGTATGATGTTTTTCTGTTTGCATGTTTTGGCGAAAATGCCATCGCTCCATAATGTCGTTCATGCTATTGCCCCCAAGTCGAATGGCCTCCAGAGCTCCTGAAACCGAAGAGTCTTCTAAAAGCCGACGGCGAAATAGATCATCAGCAAAACCTACCATGGAACAATCCAGAGCAGGGGTCCCGAAAGCGCTGTAGATGTAGATGGGGTCCCGTTGGCCTCGTGGAGCTCAGTGTAGCATGCGTCGAAGACGCCCACGAACTGCCCCGGTGCCTCACATGAGCCTTGGGGCCCCCCATTCTTACAGATAAATGCCTCGAACATGTTGTCAACTGGTAGTTTTTTACGACACTGCTGAGCAAGCGCTGATGTGAATAATCCTTCAGATCCTCGCGTACCATACCCCCGGACTGAATGAGGAGGTCATCAGCAAGTGGGCACATGGAAGCGTTTGTCATGTCGTGAAATTCACATATGTTCGGGGCCTTGGAGTTCCTCAGGGACCACCCTACACGTAGCTGTACGAGAACTGCTCCTTCCCTCCTCCGATATCGCAGAAAACCGTGCCAGTGGCCAGGAAAATGCCGATCAAATTGTTCATATTTATCCCCGTAGCTGCACAAGACTGCATACCAAGATGTGCAGAAAGCGTCTGATAATTGTACGATGCGTTGACTCGACATCTGGGCCTTGCCGTTCGATTTGTCCAGTAGAACCCCTTCTGTAATACTTGACATAGTTGGAAGTTGACTGATTTGAAAAGATCTGATCGCGATGTTTTCAAACTCCTTCGGGGCACATGTACGCTTCGAGGTGGGCTTCAAGCGGCTGTCTCTTCCATCTCCTTCGCGCGTCTTGTCTTCGGCCAACATGCGTGGTACAGAAAATGGAATCGATGGGGGTGGGTCCAGACATGCAACCGACGGCGGTCCGTCTTCGAGCTCCACGTTGAAGTCAGGAGCCTCATCAGTCAGGTCGTCGAAGGGGTCTCTGTCAGCAGCGCCCCATTGATGTAGTGCAGGTGTAGGTAGTTGTGGCTCTCCAGGCCCAGAGACATTATTTGGTGGGGGCTCGAGGTTGGCGGGGCGTGGGCCCTGGCCTGGTGTCCAGAATCTTTTGCCCCGGGCCTTGGGTTCAGAATTCCAGCAAAAGGGCGTGGCGACTGTCGGAGGCGAAGCCTCATCCAGATGAAAGCCCAAGCCTGGGCGCTCCTCGGGCTCGTCATGGGAGGGAATCGTGCCCGCGCCGTCGTAGCCGATGCCAAACTTCATGTTCTTTTGACGAGAAAGATGGCTTGGCTTCAAAACTGTGAGTGCGAGTTCGGCAGGAACGCTCCAGGAGGGTCCACGTCGTCGTCCACGTGCTTTCCGAAGTTCCCAGGTCATGTTATTCATCATAATCTCAGTAGTCCTCCCCATGCTGTGAGATCCCATACTGATGGTCGCCTCTTCAGTAAGACAGTAAGAAATCATGTGATCCACGTTTGGAATACACGTCGCCCCCATGTCTCCGCCCGCGCCTTTCTTAGATAAGTGTGTGGTCAGCTCAGACAGGGTAGGTCGATATGGGGCGATTGTATTGTGGCGCCCATTCTTCGCACCAGTTGATCGCCCAGATAAGAGGCGAGCCAGCTTGTGCACTTCAGCCTGTTGGCCAGCAGCCCGAGCTTGACGAAGTTCCTGGCGTGGCCTTTCGCGATGCGGTGCGCGACGCCGCCTCGCCCATCTGCGAAGTTGATTAGATATCTGTCGACTATGTTGCAAACAATCTAAATGATTGTCATATAACTATGGTGGTGACAGTAGATCGGGACGAATTCAGCCGCTTCAAATCTATGCGTGCGGCGTCCGCGTACGAGACGGAGTCGTTCGTGTTGGGGCCTCCTCTCGGCTGTGTCCACGGGGCTTGGCTTCAAAACTGTGAGTGCGAGTTCGGCAGGAACGCTCCAGGAGGGTCCACGTCGTCGTCCACGTGCTTTCCGAAGTTCCCAGGTCATGTTATTCATCATAATCTCAGTAGTCCTCCCCATGCTGTGAGATCCCATACTGATGGTCGCCTCTTCAGTAAGACAGTTAGAAATCATGTGATCCACGTTTGGAATACACGTCGCCCCCATGTCTCCGCCCGCGCCTTTCTTAGATAAGTGTGTGGTCAGCTCAGACAGGGTAGGTCGATATGGGGCGATTGTATTGTTGCGCCCATTCTTCGCACCAGTTGATCGCCCAGATAAGAGGCGAGCCAGCTTGTGCACTTCAGCCTGTTGGCCAGCAGCCCGAGCTTGACGAAGTTCCTGGCGTGGCCTTTCGCGACGCGGTGCGCGACGCCGCCTCGCCCATCTGCGAAGTTGATTAGATATCTGTCGACTACGTTGCAAACAATCTAAATGATTGTCATATAACTATGGTGGTGACAGTAGATCGGGACGAATTCAGCCGCTTCAAATCTATGCGTGCGGCGTCCGCGTACGAGACGGAGTCGTTCGTGTTGGGGCCTCCTCTCGGCTGTGTCCACGGGTCGATCAGGCATAGCAAAATGTGTCAAGCCAATCCGTTGCACAACCTTAGCCCATCTGTCATAGTAGTGGTCGGTGTGTTGGTCGTGCTCAGCGCAGCCGGCGAAAAATAGCTTGGGCCAGCATTTCTTTGTCAAGTTCCAAGTGAAACGCTTCTCGATGTGCACCAGTTTGAAGAGCTTCAGCCAGTTTGTTATGGCCCCATTGGGGTCGAGGGTTCTTCGGGAGCGTCACGGGGGTCTCATACTGCATTGTGAGAACGACGGGCACGTGATCTCTCGGGGCACTCCGTGGGATCAAATGAAGGATACGGCCAGCCCTCCAGGCGACGCGGCAATGTTTCACTCCAGGGCCCAACCCCATGGGGGTCGCGAGGATGTCCAGAGTCGATTTATCGCCCTGAGGGCCGTAGTTAGTGGGTCCCGACTGTTCAGAGTAGGCACCAGGGGCCATGAGGTTAAGGTCGGGCAACCTATTCGAAAACAATCTCGCCAGAGGGGCCGTTCTTCTTGAGGTGGTGGGGGCCTATAGATGGTTCTGCTCGGGGTCAATCAGGGTGCCGTCTGCCCATGGCCCAAAACCAGAATTAATGTCCACGCCTATGATCGGGGTGGTACGAGCTCGACACCTCTCGACACGATCTCGAACATGCTTCATAACTGATGTAGCGGCCGCCGCTTGGGCCTTTCTCTTTTTTTCCGTCGGCATAGATAGGCGGGGGATGCGCGCAGATGACAGTTATATCCAAGAGCCCAGTGTTGATACGAAGTTCCCCATATCTTCCAGGTAGACTCGGAGGGCCATAAACGATCGAATACATGATTTCAGCTTTGAATCGGCGACCAAGTGTTATACATACGCCTGCACTTGAGCTTCTGTATGGTGCACGTCGCCATCCGAAATGTACTGCAGTAGACGTCCCTCCCAAATCTTCGGTGTGGTGATATGTCTTCCCCTCCCATTCTCGAATACACGTGCCAAGCATCATCAGGACGTCGCAATCTAACTCCGCGGCAATCTCCATCGTTCGGCCTGCCGTGCACAGATACAGAGGGTTATAAAGAGCGGTGCGTCAGAGACTACACATTGAGATGATCCCATCGGCCCCTCGTACAGCTCGCCGCATGCATTAGTGGCCGAACATGTCTGGAACGCGAGAGGGACGGACGCTGGGTGAGGGCTGAGATTGGGGTCGCCGCTGCTGCCCTATTCCTTGGGAGGGGAGATGGCGGCTAGAGGCAAGAGGGGGAGGAGGAGGAGGAAAGGAAGAGAAGAAGGAGGAGAAGGAAGAGGAGGAGGGAAAGGGACGAGGACGAACAGCAACAGCGGGAACTGTAATGGAAGAAGGCGGAGGACGGTAAAAGAGGGGACAACGATTCTCAAGGAGTCGGATCCAGAAAAATTGCCAGCGCTGGGGCAAGAGCGACACTATCCACGACGGGAACAACGCGCCGATCCTAGGATGAGGCCAGCGCTGCCACGGGAACACCACTTTGAGACATCGAACATGTTCGGGTTGGAAGAAAACGATACGCAGAGAGGGCGGGCCATTCCCCAGCCGCCTTCGGAGGAGAGAGGAGGGTAGGTAGCATTCATATTGGATAGCTGATGAAGAGGAGGACGAGCAGCGAGCATATGGGAAGACGCGTCAAGGTCGGACTCGGGAAAGAGACAGGCCAATGGGAGCAGGATGGTGGCACAATCTATCACAGAACAGGGACGACGCCAACGCCGAGACAATTAGAGCCGTCGAGCGAGGGGGATGCCACATCGCCGACGCCACCCTCGAGGACCGACACGGCCACGATGAGACGGTAAAGCCAAACACGTTGTCACAGAAACTAAGTCATGGATATGAGGCCGAGCCAGCGCACATCATCATCTGTTACCTCGAGCATTCGGGGAACAGGGGGTGGAGGTAGGCAAGGAGGGAGGCTCCACCGAGGACGAGCTGGGAGGACTGTCGGTGTCCTGGCCAGGGTGCCGACGATGCGGCGATTCGGGAACCATCGAGCTGGGCGAGGGAGGGAGCCAGGAGGGAGGCTCACAAGAGGACGGGCAAGGAGGAGCGGGGTCCAGAGGGGGTCTCTTACCCGCGACTCTCCTGCACAACTCGGCCAAACTCCCCCGTCGAGGCGCTCTCGAGTCCTCTTGTGGCCAGGTCGTGGTTCGCTCACCAAAGGGGCAACCTGGGCGGTGACACGGCACGGCTGCACGCTGACCCTTTCACAACGACAGGCGGTGGGGATGTGTCAGTTCGCTCGTGAGCGCTCCCACATTTTTGCGCGGCCGCTCGCGCGCGAGGCCACCCTGAGCGGGCAGCCGCTCCGCGCGCCCCGCGCTGGCCACTAGCTCTAGCGCGCACTTGGCTGCCAGCCGCCCTGCTTCCAGAACCTCCCCGCCCGCCGTTCTGCCAGCGGGGCCACAAGCGGCAAGCGGCGGCAGCGGCAGCAGGGGCGGAGTGCGAGGGTGGGAAGGGGGTGATGGAGAGGAAGCGGGCGAGGGGGGATGGAGGGAGAGGGCGAGAGGCGATTCTGGGGGGTCAGCAAAGAGAGAGATAGAGAGAGAGAGGAGGGAAAGAGAAGTGCTTTAAGCGGAGAGAACAAGCGAAGTAGAAGGGAAAGCGGGTAGGGAAGTGGAAGGCGAAGTCAAAAAGGGTCGGGGAGGTGGGTGGATAGAGAAGACCCCAACATTCGGCGTATTGTGCAACATACCCAACGTCGTGAACCAGAGCTCCTACCTTGATGTAAGGCTTCCCTGGCTGCATCGATTCGCGAGGGCCCGCTGGGAGACAGAGGGCGACGGCAAGGGGACCACACCAACGGAGCGCCTTCGTGGATGGTTGGACTCGGAGTCCTCGAAGCCACCTTCAGCAAAGCAGATCCAACAGTATCCGACACTTCGAGACGAATTGACCGCCCTCTAAGCCTCGAACGAATTGATGCCGGTAGCGGCCAGGCTCGCTTGGCACTGGATAGCGAGACCCACTCTTCAGAGAGGACGGCAGGACCCCCGCGTAAGGCACAGATTCTGCAATCGCGCCTGGGTGACTGGGCGAACGCAGGTGAACCTCTGATGTCGCTCGAAGTTCTGACAACCGAATGCCTTCTATTCTTCGGGCCAGAGGCCAACGTGGGAGTGGGCCCAGCGCCCTGGGCGACCCAAGAGAGGCGCTCCTGGAATCCCATAGAGACAAATGTGACGCAGGCCCAAGGGAGCACAGGGTCCAGACGGGGCCCGCGTATATGAATATATCAGAGAGAGGCTCTGCTGTTTTGGCAAACGACTGGGAAAACGAAGCCGCGAGAAGCTCCGAGAAAATACAGAGACCTAGGCAAATATTCAAGGCCGAGGGAAACCAAGCTCATGAAATCGCCCTGCTTGACCGTGCCTCGCGTTAGTATTCTCTCTTCCTGTGCATCGCTGAGGGCAAGCTGGACAAAAGAGTTGCTGGCATAGAACGCCGGAAACCACAGAAGCAATCCGCACCACTAAGAAATCGCCACAGAAGACCACGACAGGAAACCCCAGAAGCACACCGCATCTGTAAACCACAAGAGGAGACCACAGGAGGAAACCACGGCAGGGGACAACAGCAAGAGAGACTACAGGAGAAGACCAAAGCAAGAAACCACAAAATGAGACCCCGGAAGAAGACCGCACGTAAATACCACAGTGGGAGACGACCGCAACAGGAGACCACAGCAGGAGACGACCGCGGCAGGAGACCGTGGCAGGGGACAATTGGAGGAGACCGCAGCAGGAGACCACAGGAGTAGACCGCACCAGGATATGTCCTACAGCAGTTGACCACAGGAGGATAGCATCACGACAGGAAACCATACAATGAGACCGCAGGACGAGACGGCAGCAGGAGACTGCAGAAGAGCACAGCGAGATAGCACAGCATGAGACCCCGACCCCGACAGGAAACCACAGGAGACAGTAAGAGATCAAACGAAGAGACCACAGGAGGAGCCCACAGCAAGAGAACACAGGAGTCGGGAGGAAGCCACAGCAATGTATCGTAGCAGGAAGCCGCTATTGAAAACTGCAAGAGGAAGCCCGAGAAGAAAACCGCTGGATATCACATGAGGAGACCGAAGCAAGAGACCGCAGGAAGATACCGCAGCAGGAAACCAATGCAGGATACTGCGGCAGTAAACCACAAGAGGAGGCCGCAGGAGAGCCAGCAAAAAAGAGAGACCACAAGAGGAAAACACAATTGGACATCACAACAAGACACCGCAAAATAAACCGCCGGATGAGACCTGAGAAAACCACGTGAGATCACAAGCGGAAACAGTAGCAACAGACCACAGGATAATACCGCAGAAAGACAGCAGGTGGATGTCGCAGCAATGAACCACAGGTAGAGACAAACGCAGGAGACCACAGCAGGAGACCGCTGGGCATCATGAACATACCACAGCAGCAGGAGACGAGAGGATGTGACCTCAGGAGGAAACCAAAGGTGAGGACAACAGCAGGAGACCACTAGAGGAGACCACAGGAGGAGACCACGGGTGAGGACCACAGTGGGCACCCACGGGAGGAGACCGCAGGAGGGGGTCATTGGAGGAGACCACTGGCGAAGACCACGGGTACGAACGACAGCAAGGGACGCTGGAGGAGACCACGGGAGGAGACCGCGGATGAGGACTGCAGGAAAGGACCATGGGAGGAGACCAAGCACGGGAAACACAGGAGAGGGTCACAGGATGCCGAGTATTACAATAGTTCTGGGTCCCCGTCCCCCTCCGCCGACTACAAGTCACACCGCTGACTGTCAAGTTCCGTTGGTCTCCGCCCTGGCTCCGCGGTTGGGAGAATTAACGGACCAGCTTGGTCCCAAGAGTGCCCCAAGAGACCATCGATAGGCCTCTTCCTCGTCCTCCTCCTCCTCCTCCTCCTCCTGTCCCCTCCTCCTTATCCTCCTCCTCATCCACCGGCCCATTCCTTCCGGTGGGGCGCTCCGCGGGTCTCGCAGCTGAAGGCTCGCCCCTGGCCTCCTTGCCGCCTCCTCCGGGCCATCTGGAAGGTATCGTGTAACATCGGCTCCTGGGGGCGCCCCCTTGGCTGCGTGCCCGAGTGAGGGTTTGCCCCTGCAAGGGCGGTGTGGCCCCGTCCGGGACTTGGGGCCACCTACGAGGTTGGCGGCCAATCGAACTCTGCCTTCAGAGTTCGCGCGAGGCCCTGTTCATTCTCGCTCGACACGGGCACACCGACAAATAGCAACAGTGATGCACATTGGGCTAACGGAATGAGCGAAGCGATCGAATTCTCGGGGGCTACTCCGTGGGCGAGGGCCGGTTCTGCGCACGCACGCGCCGCTGCTCCCACCTTGACTGATTCTGTCGTTGTTTCCGCCCTGTCGCCCTGGGCGAATTACTTTGGCGGCGCCAAGAAAGGGGCGGCGCGAGGGACGATGAGAGGGGCGGCCTTTCTGAGAAGGCCAGGGGGGGTTCTGGGAAGGCAGGGGGTGTCTTAGAAGAGCGCCCGACTTCTAAGAAGCCCTCCTAGAAGCCGCCGGGCCTTTCAAAGAAGAAGGTACCTGCCTTCTAAGAGGCCCCCCGACTTTCTTAGAAAGATCGGAGATGGGGGGGAGTTCGAAATGAAACGGGGACCCCACACTGGGACATTGGTTTCGGTTTCGGTTTCGTGTACGTGTCGTACGTGCGGGCGAAGCGAAGCTGCGTGGGCGGGCGAGAGGGATGAACCCGCCGTTGCCAAGGCGAAACTGAATCCAATGATTAAATACCCCCGTTTGGCCGGCGGTGGCCGGAGGGTGTCCCGCCGGTGTCCAATGGTGTCCCGCGGTGTCCCGAGGTGTCTGCTGGCTCGGTGTCCCGTGGTGTCCAGTGGTGTCCCGTGAAGTCAAGTGCGAGATCAATAATGAGATCGATAGTGGCATCGATAGACCAGTCGGATTACAATCGATAGTGAGATCGATCATGAGGCCGACTGTGAAACCGAAAGATAATGGGAGATCGGTAGTGAGATCGATATGTAGATTAGGAATTAGTTCGGTCGTGGGATCAGTAGAGCGGGGTATCGACAGATTGAAGCAGAGCGATGGAAAGATGTATCGTGGGATCGTGAGTTCGATTGGTCGTGAGATCGATAGTGAGATCGATTGTGAGGCCGACTGTGAGATCGATAGATAGTGAGGTCGATAGATGGAGAGAGAGATCGGTAGATATATCGTGAGATCGATAGGTATATTGAGAGTGAGATTGAGGGCGAGGGAGATGAGGGAGATCGATCGTGAGAACGATCGCGGAATCGATAGTGATATCGATAGATAACGAGATCGATAATGAGATCGATACTGGTGTCCCGTCGTGTCCCGTGGTGTCTCGCGTCCCGTGGTCTTGTATGTCCTCAGCTTGTCCTTCTGAAAGAAGGAGCACATAGGCAAATACATACCGCCTGGCTCCGCTGTGTGCCCCGATGTGTTTCATTTACAACCCAGTATACAGATAGATGGGTAAGCATATTGCTCTGCAAGCTCGCACTACGTCCCAACGCAAAGAAGGGAGCGGGCAAATACATGTCACCTAGTTCCGTTGGCTGCAGCGATGAATCCTGTTGGATACCCTTGTAGATAAATATATGGACACACATATTGCCATGTATGTTCGCAATGAACTCTAAAAGAAAGAGGGCGCGGGCAAATAAATGCATCCCGTTTCCGCCGGCTGACCCGGTGATTCCCGATGGATATCAAGGACGCCATCGGGACGCCGTCGGTGGTGCTCCGTGGTGCCTAACTGGTGTCCACCGAATCTTTCCGACCCCAATCGCACACTCCAAGCTCAACTCCCCCACACATAACCTCCTTTCACTCGATAGGTGGTAGTACAAGTGCCGTTTTCTTCTTACATCTCTCAGGTAACGGTCATTACCCGAGATGGGGGTGGGGGTGGTGGGGGATCCGGGTAAGGGTAACGCTTGGGCGGGGTGGGGCGCGTTGGGAGGGCGTGCGCTGCGATCGCCACAGTATGCGCGCGAGCACCAGCATGTGGGGGAAAGGTCCATCCCCCCCTGCGTACGATCGCTACCGTTACCCTCGGGGGGGGGGGCTGGGGTAACGACCGTTACGCGCCAGAGGATACGAATCAAACATTCAAACCCACCCCCCTCGCGCCACCCCCTTTATGGGCGCCGCCAACTACCTCAGAATCCAAACTGCGGGCGAGTGGCGGCTGCACGCGCGCCGCCGCGCGCCGAAGCTTTACCCTGTAAGCAAAGCGGAATTGATGTCAACTTCTGGGTGGATTACTGGGAATGCAAATTATGGGAAACAACATCTGGGACCAAGAGTCTGCCACCGTGCCTGCACTGAGCGGGTATGTTTGAATGCTCGTCTGGTCTGGGAGGTTCTGCAAAAGTTTTACAGCCCCGCCCCCTTCTACGCACGCGCCCCTCGAAAGCTGCCCCTTCTGAAATTGCTTTCTAACGGTCTCTTCGGCCTCCAGACGGCCAAGATGGCCTTGAAGACGGCTTCCAAGGCAACCAAGACGACAACGAAACAGCTCCCTTGAGCTCTCAAAAGAGCCTCCAGACGGCTCGAAATAGCCAAGATGGCCTCAAAACGGCCCAAGAGGGCCCGAACACGGCTCGAGAGAGCTCCAAGAGGCCCTCCTGGAGAGCCCGAGGGGGGCCAAAACACGTGGTGATGTTCTCGGCTGTTCGGGTTCCCGACCACCCAGGACGGCCCAAGAGGCTTCCAAGAGGCCTCCAAGATAGCTCCTATGACAACCCAAGAGGCCCCCAAGATGATCCCTTGTCGGCCTAAGAGGACACACATATCGCCCAAGGGGCTCCCAAGAGGGCCCCAAGACGGCCTTGAAACGCTCCAAGAGTTGTGCCGCCTTTGGCGGTCGGAAACCCAAACATGCAAGAACCTCAGAATCCTTCAAAACCCTTGGGCAGATCAATGGTTCTGGCCACCTCGGGCTCTACTGAAGGCCTCTTTGGAGACCTCTGAGGCCGTCTTGTGGGCCTCTTGATCTGTCACGAAGCCCTCTTGGGGGGCGCATGGCCTCCAGGACGGTTTTCAAGACAGCCGAGACAACGCCAAGATGGCCCAAGACTGCTCAACAGGCGCACAAGCCAGCCTCAAGACAGGCCAAGAGGCCCCAAAGACGGCCCATGAGGTCTCCAAGAGGCCCTCCTGCAGAGCCCGAGGAAACCAAAACCATTGATTGTCCGTAGGCTTTTGGCAAACCTGATGTTCTCACCTGCACGGGCTTCCGACCGCCCAAGACGGCCCAAGAGGCCTCCAACATAGCCCCAAGAGGGCTAAACGTCGGCCTAAAAAACCCAAAGATCATCCGCGGGGCTTCCACGAGGGCCCCAAGGCGACAGTGAACAGCTCCAAGAGGGCACCCACGCGCCCTAGGGAGCCCCCCAAGGCGGCCCCCATAGGCGTCAGACGGGCCAAGAATCCTTTAAGACGGTCCAAGACACCCCAAGAGGCCTCAAGAGGCCCAGGCGGCCCCATGAGGCCCCCAAGAGGCCCCCAGGTAGCTGTCAGGAAGCTTCCACCAGGAGGCACCCAGGAAGCCACAAGGCGGCCCCAAGAAGTCCCCAAGAAGCCTTCTCTCCTCTTCCTCACTTTCTCCCTATCCTCCTCCCTCCTCCTCCTCCTCCTCCTCCTCCTCCTCCTCCTGCATGTTGTTTTTCTCTTCTTCTTCTTCGTTTTCTTCCTCCTCCTCCTCCTCCTCCTTCTCCTCCTCCTCCCTACCGCGCGGACGAAGACGAGGTCGGAATCACGACCCTCCCCAATGCAAGCTACTCGTCGGAATTGCGATGTTCATACACTCGGCCTCCTTCCTGCTGCGCTGTTGCACAGGCAGGGTGGCGGGATCTGCCGCAGACAGCTGGACGCCGGAACCGCGTCTCGACATCACGCGACTCATAGCAGGCAGCAGCAACTGAAACGCCGGCCTGGGGTCACACTACAGAGGGGGAGTACTCATCCTTCTTTCGCCGCCAGGAACGCTGTTACCGCCCACCTCTTAGAGAGAACGGGAAGGGGTCCTCCATTCATAATCGGGGGATTCCATTAACTGACAAGGAAAGTCACCAGCAAGGCAGAACTGGCACCGCCACTTGGGCGAATTAGCTCCCAGGTGGCATCGTGTACGGAAGCAGGCGCTGGAATCCACAGAAAAATAGGTTGACCAACTCCACAATCAAATCGTTGGGAGCCCGTGTTGAAAACCACTTCGAAAAATATCAACTCGAGGGTCCATATTTTGACAAGTTGGAGGAAGAGGAGGAGGGAGGAAGAGGAGAAGGAGGAGGAGGACGAAGAGGAGGAGACGGAGGACGACGACGAGGGGGAGCAGGAGGGGAAAGAGAAACCCCAACATCCAGCGGCCCGATTGTTTCATAGCTGGGCACCCAGACCTCTCGGACCCATCCACAGCGCCGGTTTTGATTACCACAAACTGTTTCTGACTGGTCCCGGCCCGAAGCTGGTCCCCAGATGCTCAACACGGCGAAAACGGGCCGCCCCGATTGTGTACGAGCCGCCGCATGCCTCCCCGCGCATCACTCGTCGACCGCAGCCCACTGGCAGCCGCCCCGATGGCCGCCGAAGGCCGCCGAGGGCCGCTGGCTGCAGTTCCCTAGGGCCTAGGGCCGCTCGCTCGCTGGCCGCCGAGGGCCGCCAAGGTTCGGAGACAACTGCTGGGAGGTCTTCGCGAAAACGAAAGAGCCAAGATCTACTAAGCCTAAGGCCGAAGGCCCATTTCAAGGGCCCGCGATTAGGCCAGACTGAACTGGGATGTGGCCGGACAGAGCCAAACAAAGCGGGACTCTGCCGCATTAGGCCTGGCCTGAACCACGCATGTACCCGCGCCGCAACCGAATCAAACCTCCCAAGAAGCGCATGTCAACTCCTGGCCCCCCCTCAGCCTCTGCAGGCCCCCACGCGGCGTGCCGCGGTCGCCGCCACCGCCGGGGACGCCGACGCCTCCGGGCTCGTGGGGGATTCGCTGGCCGCTGCCGCTGTGTCGTCGTCGTCGTCATCGTCCGCGCCGGCGCCGCTGGTGTCGCCACCGTTGTCGCCGTCGTGCTCGGCCTCAGCCTCGTCATCGTCGCCGTCGTCGTTGTCATCGCGGGCAAGGCACTCGAAGACGCCAGGTGTCTAGAACCTACCCCCTCGTTCCTCGTCTCCTCTTCCTCCTCCTGCACGATTGCACAATAGAAATACTACTCTCCTCTCCCCTGATGACGTCCGGAAGATGTCTGGCCCCCTCTCCGCGTACTGTTTTTTTGCACACATGATTCGAGGGAAATGGGTCTTCGCTTGGGCTCGTTTTCAAAAAATGGTTCCCGCTGAAGCGCTGGCCCCATCTCTGCGCCTCTGGTTGTTCCATATCGTGTTCCCGCTGCAGCGCCGGCGTTTTCGGTCCTTCCAGATAGGCCCCAAAATCTAGAAGATGCACCCCGAAAAAAACCATCGGATGTGAATGCACAGTCGGTTTCGATTCGTTGATTTCTTGGGCCGCGAAAGCCCCTCGGCGTCATCGCTTTCAAGAAATATCAAGCGAGAGCCCCATTTCTGCTTTGAGAAGGCGATGTTGGAAGCAGAGCCAGCATGTACTCTCCATCAACCCCGCCTTGTGTGAAACTTTCCGGGGGGCCCAATGAGCTAAACATGGATCAACGGTTCGAGACCAGCCCAGACCTCTCGAAGACGATCGACTTACCCTCCAAGGTACCTGGCGCAATGCCAGGTGTAAATAATGATCCAAATCTCTCCACCCACAACCTCTTGATGCAAGAAGAAGACAGGCAGGTGATAGGATATCTTATACCGAATGAAACTCTGCGTTCGATAGGTGCGTCCACCCTCCCGCCTCAGTTGGGCGGGTTCACGAGCCACAAATGGCAATAGTAAACAAGAGAGCGCAAGCATGATCGAGCGAAAGCAAGAACATATATAATTCTAAACATCATCATATAACTCACATCCTTGCTAAAATAACTTTCACACAGGAAAAGGAAACGTTGCTAAATAATGCCTTGGCAAATTCTGCAGCAATCCTCCAGAATATTGAATAATAGTATTGGCTCGAACGATCAAACTATCGTCCGTGCAACAAGCAACAGATGACAAATAAAAGAAATCCAATACTCTCTGCTCGAACGGTCAAACTACCGTCCGTGTATCAAACAAAAGATACCAAGATAAAAGAAATCAGTACACCGAGCAACAGATACTAAGATGCCAGAAACCCACGCACTGAGCAACATATAATCAAATCTTTACCTGGCCTGCGCACCGAGCAACATATATTAAGCTATGAAATCTTTACCTGAGCTCTTGAGGGGGGGGGCCTTCACTCCTCATCTGCAGATGGTGACCAAACATCACTCATCATCTGAAATGGTAACCCAAATCGCTCATCATCTGAGAATGATAACTCAAATCACTGATCATCCTCAGCGCACACGTACTGCTGACTTGATGATGCTGTATGCAATGTAAACCTTGATGATCGGGTCGAGACTATAACTCCTGCTTTCGTCTGCGTCCAGCTTGAGACACCGTCCTAGGCAATTTGCGTAGTGCCTGTCCTTCGTATAGATCGTCTCATAGCTGTCGCCCTCGTACCTGAAACTCCTGATTATCGTCGGTCCCATGGTCTCCAGCCACTGTCTCAGTAGAGCACTATCTCCCAGCATGATTGGTCCATCTCCCATGATATCGTCGTCATAGGTCGCTGGATCGGCTCGTACTGCGAGTGTTGTCGTTGTAGTTTTCGGCGAAACCTTCGCCGTCCTGGATTTGACCTTGACCTGCTTCTCGGGCAACTCCGGCTTGAACAGGTTGTCGCTGCTTGAACGATCCACCTCCATCGGGTCAAACATGTCCTCGTCGTCGTCCTGCTTAGGCTTCATTACGTAAATAAATATGATGATACCCGCGATGATAGAGACTACGGTCACCACCGCAGGAGACATCGAACGACAAACTCCATGCACTGCAAGTGCACAAAGTTGAAGCATAACTACAGCTTGGTCAGGTATCTGGATGGTTCTCTGTGCGCCACTCCTCTCCATCAGGTAGTCGTCCGTTAGCTCTTCCGCGTAGAATGCCTCGACGTAGTCCTCGTCTTGAACCTCGTCCTTATTGTCGTAGAAGCACTCGTCCACGTAGTTGTACGTCTCCACCGGCCACGTAGAGATCTCTTCGTCGCCCTTCCCAGTGTAGTCGCACAGCTCCTTCTTGACGTACTTGGCAATCTTCGCGTTCAGCTCGTCTACCTCCTTGTTGGCTGCTACCTTCTCTGGTCCAACAAGCTTTCGTCCACGTATAGATGGTGCCCTGTCATCATGCCCAAGAGTCCACAGGTTCGATGCAACTATCTTCCTCGCGTAGCCTCCTGGAAGTACTTTCGTCAAACAGTCCGCTAGCATCTGCTCGCTCTTGACCCACTTGATGCCGACCTCTTTGAGTGACTGCCGCAATATAGCCGCTTCCAAAGAAAGCCTCCTGTCCGTCATAGAAAACTTTTCCTTTGCGATCGCGTCGCATAGGCTCTTGCAGTCGGTCACCGAAATGCATTTCACCGGGCAGGTGTCGTGCACAATCTCGGCCATGTCCATCTCCGGGTACAGGATCTCCGCCAGGGTCGATCTTGTCCATATTAACATGTCCACATAATCCGCACATGAGTAGGCCTCCGCCGATAGAGTAGATCGCACCACTCGTTGAATCTTGGAAGACAGCCACCCAACGCAGTGTACCTTGTACTTGTTACTGTGGTCCTCGTTGATCTCCTGGTCGCCCAGCATGATGAAGTGTCCGCGTTGTGATCTGTGCTTCGGCAGATTGTCGAAAGCACTGTCGGTGACATTGATCACCATGGTCTCCCACAGGTTCAGGCCTGCTGAGAACCTGATCAGCAAGTCGTTCCGCTTCTGTATCCGCCTGATGGCCGCTCGCCTGCCCTTTCCTCGCGTGCTTGACCTCGCCAAAGTCGATCTCCTTCTGCAGGTCCTTCATGATCTTGGCGCCCTCCGGGTCGTCCTGCTTGATGCCCATGAGGAAGTCATCCACGCGCAGGCACATGATCCCAATGATCGTGCCCTCCGCATTGCGCTTGATGAAGGTCGCGGGCTCGAAGCTCAGGCCTTCCCATCCAAGCTTCACGAGCGTCTCGCGTAGTGCCACCTACCACGCGCGAGCTGCATCGTTGGTCCCGTAGATGCTCTTGTTTAACTTCAGCAGGTCGCCTGCCTTCACTCCTGGGATGTTGCACTTCCCGAGGTTCGTCGGGATGCGAAGGTAGAGCTCGCGTGCGATGGCTTCGCCTTGCAGAAAGGCTCCCTTCACATCCGCGATGACTAGGTCTAAGTTGAGGCTTGATACGACGCTGCACAAGAGTAACGTCATCTGCGCTGAGACTGTAGGTGAGTCCCTTCGTAGCTCGTCGCCAAACTCCTCCTCGTAGCCCCTCCCACATATCCTGGCCTTCGGCTCGAAGGTCGTGGGGCCCTTATCGGTCCAGACCACCTTGGAGCTTAGGATCTTGTCCGGGTCGACCTTGTCGACTGCTGCCCCTGATATGTGGGTTGCTGCATCGCACTTGCACCACGTGCCCCATTCCTTCTCCACCGCCTGCTGCATCTTCTTCCACTTGAGCTTGTCATCGCCCAGCGTCTTCAAGTTGATCTCCCGATGCTCGTTGGCTCTCGTCGGTTGGCTGCACATCCGCTCGGCCGCGAACGCCTCGACGACCAGCGGTGTATCTGCCAGCTGCTTGACTGGCCCAGTTTGTGCTCGGGCTCGTTTGATGCTGATCGGCACCTCGTCCAGCAAGAACTCCTTGATCGTGACTGGGTGTTCCTGGCGCTTGCCCTGTGCAGGCTGTCGCGTACTTGACGATGATGTAGCCGGCTGATCTTGCGGTACCTCTGCTGGTGCTGCTGCCGTTTCCTCCGCCTTCTGGCGTTCCTCCGTGCGCCTCTGGATCCTGGCAGGTACTCGAAGCTGAGCTCGACCGTCCTGAGCGTCGTCCCGCTTGGTCTGCTTGAGCTTCAGGCCCTTCTTGGCGTGCTTCTTGCCTCCGCGCTTCACCTCCTTAGGTTCCTCCATGGTCTCGTCCGCGTTGGTGGACTCCTGCGGGGCTGCTGCAGGCTGTTGGCCACCTCCTGGTCCATCTCCAGCTTCCTCTTCCTTTCCCAGAGTGATCTCCTCGATGGGCGTGATGGGGTCTTGTGATACCACACCGTCGATGATCTGAGGATTGGCTATCCAGTCCACTCTCGAGATATCTTGAACCAGGTCGCGCGTGTCCAAGTTGAAAAGCCGCCGCCTCTCGATCTTGTACCCAGGCGTTGGATCAGGTAGAAGAGGGGCGTTCCTGACGTTATCCAGCTGCCTCAGGTCGGTCTTGCCCTGGCTGCTGGCCGCCACTGCTCCCGAGATGGTGTCCCAAGCTTGGTGCGCTCGAACAAGTCGTGCTCGTAGATCTTCCTCCGCTTGATCTTGATCAGCCGGTGCTGTCTCGTACTCGTCGTCCAGCCTCTGACGCATTGGCATCACGTCGTTATCGCGTACCACTTCCGATCGTCGCTTCCTGCTGTCCGCTGGCTTCGTCAGCTCCACGTTGCCTTGAGCAGGTGCTGCTGGTGCCGTCGTCGGTGCACTCGAGGGCGAATCACCTTGTCCTCCTGCTGGCTGTGGTGGAACATCGCCCTGTCCAGGATGCTGCTGATGTCCTGGATCTCGGTGATCTTGATGTTGATCTGGCTGCTGATATGGCCGTTGATCGGGCTGCTGGTCTGGTTGTTGATCATCTCGTGCTGGGTTATACTGTTGACCTCGAAGATCCAGAAAACCACGCTGACCAACTCTTCCACGTGCAGGTCCGCCATCTGAAAACAGGTCGGTAAACTGCATGGTGCTCACCTCGTGCTCAGTCGCCCTTCGAAGGAGACTGGGTGAACTCAGGATCGGGATCCGGTTATGGATCAGCCAATAACCGTGCTCATCTTTGCCCAGGCACCGGGCAGGTCCATGCCACCGTGCATGCAGGTTGCGCTTTAGGTTATCAGATCGCCAAAACATCAGTAAAGCACCTTGCTGAAATGGCCCTGGTTGGGGCCTCGTCCTCGCCAGAACTGTCCGTCTCAATGCTGATGAGTTTGCTGCCTTGAAAGAAGATTCCAAACAGATCTGTTGAAGGTGTAGTCGGTTCAGAATGATGTATTCTCGGCCACTCGTGAAACCACTGCTGGGTCGTTGTCGGGATTCGCCAAACTTGCAGGCAGTCGGTGTCCAGCCCCAAGTGCCCATTGCAGTGGTGAGAAGCCTGCCGTGCTGACAAGTTGATTGCACGCGCTGGCCATGCCACGTACTGCTGCTGCAACCGAATCTTGACCACGAGCGCCCCCAGCGTTGAAGACACTCGTCGCCATCTCCTTCAGGTATCGCATCTTCCTCTCGACTTTGCCCATTTTCCAGCGAGCCTCTGGAGCCGCATTGTTGATCACAATGCCCAGGTCGTTGCATGGCGTCTCGAACTCGCCCATAAAGGTAGAGTCCTGGTCCTGCTCCACGATGCGCGGTGGCCCGGCCCAGGTAAGCCATCCGAGTTCGAAAGCCTTCTTTGCTAACTCTGCCGTAGGTCTCGATCCGGGACACGCGCGGATCGCCACGGTGAAGTCCGACGCCACGTCCACGATCACAAGCACCACGTGCATGTTCTTGTCCAGGTCGGGTATGATCATAAAGTCCATGCTGATGGCTTCGTTAAAGTCCTTAACCATAGGCTGAGCTGCCGTAGGTCTCGCTGCCGTCCGAGCCTGTTCTTCGCATGTCGTGCATCTGAAGAGACGTGCTGCTTGCACCGCTCGTCGGCTAGCTCCACCATGCTGTAGATACCGTACCAGTGACTCCTTGTAGGGTCCATGTGAATGGCTCTCGTGTGTCTCCTTGATAGCTGCTCGCATGAGTGGTGGCACCGCCATCCATCCCGACATCTCGATGTTCTCGCCATGCTTGCTGAAGATCGTCGCCACGCTAGCGTGCATCGGCGCCTCCGTCTCCGCAGGGTTGGCCTCGAACTCGTCACAGTTGATGTCGTCGAAGTTGTTGGCGTACCGGGCGCAGCCACCATGCTGCTTCTCGAGGCCCCGCTGATCCTCGACGCCGTCCAAGGTCGTCTTGGCCAGCTCCTTGGTCCAGTTCCCAAGGCTCGATGCTGTTCCCTTCGGCCTGTTGATCACGCTCGTGTGCACGTGCTGCTCGTCACACCTGATGTTGTTGGGCTTCTTGCCGAGCATGGTGGCCGTCGTCAGGCACCTCGTCGGCTTCTTGACCGGGATCGCCTATGAAGTCCACCAGGTTGCTGCCCTCGGCGCACTGGTGCATCATCGCGCTTACGAACTCTGAGCCCAGCCATGGCATAAGCTGCCAGGCTCTTGACGTCAATGGGTTCTCCAGTAGCACATGAGCTCCTCGGCGCTTGCAGTTGAGCCAGATTTTCTTCACAAGCTGCAGGTGCTTCATGCCGATCGCCAACTTGTGCATCTTCGCGCCCCTTGGGAACATGTGGGACATGTTCGTGAACGGGTCGCCGGGGAAACCCACAATGGTCACGTAGGGGTCATCCTCGTTCAGCTGCTTCAGGACGGTCTTCTGCGACTTTGCGCCCAGAGAGTCGTCCCCGATCAGGGTGCCCCTCGGCCTCGTCACTGGATGCCGCCGCTGCTGAGCTTCTGATGTGGCTGTCATGCCACCTGCGTAGAGCTCGAAGATGATGGGCCGCTTCTCCTCTGGGTCCGCCTTCAGTGTGTCCACGATGTGCTGGGACTGGTCCAGCTTGTCCTGAATCTCCTTCTCCCACGTCTCGATCTGCTCCCTCTGCTTCCGCCGTAGGATGCCCCTATCGATCTCCTGGGCCTCCGCATTCCAGATGTCGATCTCGTCGGACGTTACTGATGGCTCGATCTTTGTCGTCTCTTTCTTCGGCCACTCCTTGAGCGAGATCGTCAGGTGTCCCTTCTCCGTCTTGTTGAGAGGCACTCCGTACTTGTTGATCGCCTTGAAGTCCGCCTTCAGATCCTTGATGTATATCGCTGTGTCGAGCTCCTCCAGCTGGTGGATGCTCAGCAGTATTGGCGTCTTCGACTTCGGCAACCTCTGGAAGCGTAGGTTCACGTCAGCTCCAGCAAGTCCAGCCGTCACCTCTTGTTCTCCTTCTGCCATGACCGGGGCGCTATCGTTCACGCCTCGGAAGCGCATGGATGATCCTCTCATCCGCGTGGTGACTCTGCCGTCCTCCGTGCAGCCGTCCAGTGATATTGAACCTCCTCATCCACGTAGGCACGCAGTGTCCAGTGCAGCATGTCGATCTGGAATAGGTCCTTTTCGCACTGCGTAGGCTTCGATTTCTTCCAGCTCCTCGCCAGGCTGCTGCCGCCCAACTCCCTCTGGAGCGTAGTTGGTTCCAGCTCGGCGTTGCGTCCACAACCATGTCGGTCGTACTCCAATCGGTAGGCGCTCGCAAGTACTCCTTACGACGCCACGAAGCTCCGAGGTCCTGTCCCAGGCAGCTTGGCATAGATCGTAGGCCATATCCCTGAGACCGATCGGTTCCATCTCCATGGCGATGTGCATTAGCTGCTGGAAACGATGTAGGGCCCAGTCCAAACATGAATCCATATAGTCCCTGTAGGCGGCTTCCATGTTCTCGCAGCTTACCCACAATGCTGCGATCTGCTCTGCACGTTCTCGTATCTTTTGTAGGTCGGTCTCTGTGTTGTCATCTTCTAGGTAGTCTGTACTTGGTCTGCTGGGATCCGTCCTCGACCACGTCCCTGGTGTAGGTAGGTCTGCTCGCTGAGCTCACTGGAGTGCTCAGGGGTTCGCCAGACTCTTGTGTTTGATGCTCTCCAGGTACCGGGTATGGTTCGCGTGCCTGGTCGATCCTCTCTTGGAAGTTCGGCTGGTCTCCTGCTGCTGATACCGCGTAGGTGTTCACGATCTGCTCCTCGGCGTCGATTCTCACCTTCGTCAGACTCGTGATCTCCTCCATCGCCACGTCTATGCTTGCCAGCTGGTCGCTGACAATCTGCATGGCGGTCACGTCCATCGAGCTGTCCGCCATCAGCAGCTTGACCGCGGTCGCCATTGCGAATCCAGCTCGTCGTAGAAAACCTCCAGGTCGTCCGTGACAGCTTCGTCCTCCACGTCCGCCTCCTCGTCCTCCACGCTGTAGCGCACTGGATCCACTCGCTGGTGACCTTGTCTTTTCGCAACGGGGTCACCCTTCCAGCGGCCCTTCTTGCGGCACGCGTTGCACTTCGTGCGCGCCTTGATTTGCTTCAGCTTATCCTCGGCCTCTTTGCTGTCCATCTTGATGGAGCCCTGCTTGTTGATGTTGGCCTTCCAAGCTCTATTCGACTTGCTCTGAGCAAGCCGCTCCCGGGCCCGCTTGTAGTTGGGCTTGTGGTTGCGCCGTCCAGCTTTCCAGCCAAGACGTTGAGCCTCCGTCGCCAGGGTGTCGCACTCCTCCTGGCTGATGTCGTCCGGGTCTACGTCATCAATCACTCCCTCGAACTCGTCGATGTCCGCTGCAAGTGCGTCGTAGTCCTCATCACTCGGGAAAACGTCTTCATCGCGCGGTGAACGTTCATCTCCGAGTAGAGCTTCATCCTCTTCGTCGTCGTAGTCCACCGGGTAGGCTCCGCATCGTCCATGTCCACGATCATCTCGGCCTGTGCTGTCCAGCTGCATCAGCACGGCTGCCGTCACGTCGTCCCAGATGCATTCGTTGTTGCATTGGCCAAGGATTGCCTTATGCTCTTGCATGCTGGTGTTCGCTAATTTCAATAGAAAGTATGTCCGTAGGTCCTCGCTGGCTGTCGTGTTCGTTGAGAGTGACTTGAGCCGCTCGTACTCCGTCTCTCGTCTCGATATGTAGTCCTGCACAGACTCCGTTCGATTGCGAAAACCTCGGAAGAAATACTCCTCGAACGCTTGCTGCTGCTGTAGTGGTGCGATCCTTTCGCACGCGTGTCGTACTGTAGTTACCACTAGTTTGACTGCAGCAAGTGGGTCATTACCTGCTTCGTCCAAAACTGCTTGCGCACTGATCTCAGACTTCTTTCGCGCGAGCGTCCACGCCCGTCCATTCAGAGAATTCTTGAGCTTGATCGCATAGAGTTTCTTGATATTCTCCTCGCTCGCGCGGTAGCCGAGTATCGCACGCTCCTCGAACTCCTCTCCGTAGGATGGTTCGCCGTTGTAGTGCACCACGCCCTCTTTGTCCACGAAGAGGGGGCCGTCATTGAACTGCTGCTGCTGCCTGGACGTCATCTTAATGACAGTGATGCTACTGAGCTTGTTACCGATGTAGTAGCTGTCTAGATTGTTGCTGTAGTTCTGCTGCTCGCCCGGGATGTTGTTGATATCTCGATCTCCGTCCAAATTGTTGTAGGTAATGGTTTTGAGCGTTTTGTCGATCACCGTGATCTGTTGATGCGCGCGGTGGTTAAGCACCGCGAAGATGCAATTGAGCGCCAGCATATATGTCTGCAAGGCCACTCTGTATGTAATCCTCGTACCGTGGACTGATTCAGCTCACGCTACCAGTGTAAATAATGATCCAAATCTCCCCGCCCACAACCTCTTGATGCAAGAAGAAGACCGGCATATGATAGGATATCTTATACCGAATCAAACCCTGCGTTCGATAGGCGCGCCCACCCTCCCGCCTCAGCTGGGCGGGTTCAAGCCACAAATGGCAATAGTAAACAAGAGAGTGCAAGCATGAGCGAGCGAGAGCAATGACATATATAATTCTAAACATCATCCTATAACTCACATCCTTGCTAATATAACTTTAACACATGGCATGCTGTGCAGTGTTGCGTTCTGCGTCGCTGTGCGATGCCACGCTTTGGCTTGCAATGCTTTGAGATGAAATGCTTCACTGCGCAATGCCACGCCATGCTATGACATGCTACGCTTTGCCGTGCTCTTCTACGCCATGCCATGTTGTGCTCTACCATGCATCGCGTACCTTCTCGCGATCATTGCCCTGCTCGACATCCGACTGTGCCACGCGGGAGGGAATCTACGCCATGATAAGCGATGGGAGGGAGGGGTAGGACGTAAGATATGACGCGAGCGCACCTAGTTTGGCATCCCCCCCTTCCCCCTCCTCCTCCTCCTCCTCATCATCATCATCATCATCATCCTCATCACCATCAGCATCAGGATCAGGATCAGCATCAACATCAGCATCAGCATCAGCATCAACATCATCATCATCATCATCATGATCCTCATCCTCATCCTCCTCCTCCTCCTCCCCCCCACCCTCATCCTCCCCTTCCTCTTCCTCTAGCCATTCTTAGGTTGTGGAGGTCTGATAGTGTTGCGAACGTTGAAACATTTAGATTGAGCAGCGGCAGAGCTAGGATTGCTCCTTGGACAATTGCGGGCCTGCATGTTGGTTCAAATCGGCATGTTCGAATTGTGCCCCATCTCCAGGCCGAGAAATCCAAAATCCGCTCCCTTCTCTTGTTCCTCGTCCTCCTCCTCCTCCTCCATTTCACTCCTTCTCCTCCCCCTCCTCCCCCGCCTGCTGTTCCTCCTCCTCCTCCTCATGCTCATCCTCCTCCTCCCTCCTCTTCCTCCTGCGCAGTCATCAAAGGAAGAGGGAGGGAGGTCCCGCAGCCCTTGAAAGGGTGGCCAACGGAGAGGACCTGTGTCACCTCACCTCGGCCGCGATCCACCCAAGCGAGGGCCAGCGACAAGGTCCCCCCTCCCACTACAAAGGACGCTGGCCACAACCTATGAACTGCTGTGGCCCCCACCGCCCTGCCAGCGTGATCCACGACTTACCGTGGAGATACCTGCCCTGCGCAAGTGCATTGAACGTACGTGGCCCCTGAACGGAAGGACGGCGACTGCAAGCACTCTAGGAACAGACCCCCCCTGCTCCACAGACTGCGCAACTCATGAATTCGGTGCCCGTGGATAGGGAGATGGGAAACGCCTGGCGCGACACGTGCCCGCCACGGCGGAGGATGGTGGGAACCGCGCCAGCACGAACTAGCACGGGCGAGAACAGCGACAGGCGGCGGCTTCACGGCAAAAGAGGGAATGGGCTCTGCGTTTGCCCGCTGCATTCGGACGTGCACCCAGTCAAGGTCGGCCAGATTCGATCCTGTGCGCCTGGCCCGAGACATGACAGACGAAACCACCTCGGCCTGGGAGCGGCGACCGCTGCGAAAACGCAACGAAGCACGGGCATAGCAGGCGGCTTCATTGGCCGCCTTACCAACAAACAAATTGCCCGCGCACTGCCTCGCAATTTTCCGCCCCCGCCCAAGGTCAACAACAATGGCGTGACCTTGACCGTGTACAGGGGGAGGGCCTCGCCACCCCCGCGGTCTTCGATGGCGGCCCACACAATCATGCAAACGTCAGCCCACACATCTTTGGACAAGAGACAGCGCACCTTGCCAGGCTTGCGCACTCTGCCGAACACAAACTGCGACTGAGAAAGGCCCAGAATTCAACAGCGTCGCTATCGCACAAGCCTGACAGGAGGCCGCCAGTAAGCACCGCGGCCGACGCAGACCGATCTTCCGGAAGGGCAACGATGGCCCAGCCCAAAACTCTGGACCACGGGAGGGGGGGCCCAGTCCAGAAGACGAATTACCGCCCAGAAAAAAAAATCCCCGCCCAGGAACCCAATATGGCATTTAAGCCAGAGTTCGTGGGAAAGGGGGGGGGGGAACGGGAGGAAGGGCAAGCGTCGGCAGCAGCGCGCGCTCCACGAGAAGACGGGCGAGCGGGCGGGGATAATTTTCAGCATGGCGCTTGCCGCTGCGGGAGTCTCGGACTGGAGCACACCCTCGTGCCCCGCGCAAGCAACATGCCTGTGGGCGAGAGTTTCAAGGGCATCGATACACACCTGATACTCGACAGCATATGACCGTGGCGCGCTGCATGTCTCGATTGAGGCCACTGGCCCCCCGACGCAACAGAAACAAAACAATCCTTCTCGAGAAGCACGGGCTGTGTCGAGCATGGGCCATCGACTGCAATCTGGCTGTCCGAATTGCGCGGCAGCGCGCTGTCGACGCCAGGTGCCCGCAATCCTCTCGAGCGATCGGGCAGCGGTCCCAGGGCATAACTCTACTGGCGAGAAGCTGCCGTCAATGAGGTGGGACCAGTTGAGCCCATCACGGGCAGCGTCGAGCCTGCGGACCGAAGCAAAAAAACTGGAACGAGGGGCCATGTGGCATTCCACGGCGAAGCGCGCCCTTCAAGAGCCCGGCAAGCCCGGTGGAGACAGGCGACGACGACGCCTCCTCGCACCCAAGACTCCCGAACAGCAGAAGAGAGGTGCAGGAGAGGCGCCGAGCGCAGGGCGCAGGCGGGATCTACCTTTCACGCCCGTCACGCGCAGCATAAATGCGACGTCTCGCTCAGGAGATGTTTGAGACTGGACGCGGGCCTGCACGAAACGCGCCCTGCGCCACTCTGTCTCCGACGTGCCCAGCACCCCGCGCCCGTGAGAGGTGGGGGATTGCGCGGCAGCGCGAGCCATATTGTGCAATTGACACATGTGGACTTGAGTTGCACTTCCGGCAGCGTAGCTCACCCCCGCGCACCCCTCAGACTGGACCGCGAAAGCTCGGCGAGCTGAGAGCGGCGGCAAGCCTCCAACGCGCGAGAGGGGGCGGGCGCAAGCACTTGCTTCCGGGGCGGCTAACTGACAAAATGCACACTCTCAAGCTCGCCGCGCCAGAGAAAGGCGACCTCGGCGGGGCACTGCCGAACTCGCTCCTCAGAGCCTGCCATGCGAACGACACAGCCGCACTACAACTCCGAGCGGCGCCTCCCGCGCCGCGCGCGCAGGGGGCGCGGCCCGCGCCGCGTCTAGAGGACCCAGAACAACTATCTGCACGGAAAGCACGGCACGCTGACAACCTGCGAGCACGGCACACGGGGCGGACGCAGGGGGCGAACTGACGCCGGCGCTCTCGGGCGCGCAAGGCCGCCGACGCAGGGCAATGATCAGCCGAAGCTGACGCGACGGAAAGCCCGACCTTCGAGCTGCCCCCAGCAAGATCCCGCGACGGATGCCCCCGAAAGCTTCGCGCGAATCGAGCAGGGCCGCGCCGCCGGCAGGATTGCGACTGACGGCCCGCTCGGCGGAGGCAGCCTGCGCCCGCGCCAGACGCTCCGAACCTCCCCGACGTCGACCACGGGGGCCCAGAAGGTCATCTTGCTGATAACACCTGAGCAGGGCGCGGCGAAGGCGCCCTTTGACACGGGGCCGCGCGAGGAGCAACGCAATGGGTCGAAGGCCCCCAGTGCGCTCGACGGGAGAAACAATCAATCAATCAAGACCATCGTCGCAGAGCCCTGAGGGCTCGCGAGGGCTGCCCCAGTAGAAACCCTCGTCGCAAAACTCTGAGAGCTGACGAGGGCTGCTCTGGCCGAAGCCCGACCCGCTGGTGGGCTTGATAGAAGTGAGACATTCGAGCAAATCTGATATGCTGAAATCGGGCAACGGCGGGCCCATCTGGCGGGCAAGTCGAGACAATCCTTCGGCTCCCCGACCTACCAGCGCCGACTCCGAGCCATTTCAGAAGCTGCGTCCTCTGCGCGCGAGACGCAGGCACTGGCCTTGAAACTCCCGCATCCGAGAAGGTCGAGCTGAACTGCCGCGGCGCAACTGGCATTGCGTTGGAATAGAGAGCCCCGCCGCCAGCGCTGCTGCGGCTGCGGGCCCACTCGCGCCACTTTCGATCACTGCGCCGCTCGGCGCGGTGCTGGTGAGACCGGGCAGCAGCGCAAACCTCAGTGATGTCATTCTACTGGCGAAGCTTTTGACGACAAAACGTAATTCAAAAAAATAAACGCTTAAACGGCAATTGATCGGTACAGCGTTGGACGAATCGCGGCTGACCGAACGCGAGCGCGCGAGCGCCCGCGCGACGCTCCTTGCTGCAAGCTGATGCCCCGATTAGGACCACGATAACAGCGTTTGGCGCGCAAGGGCGCGGACCGAATTGCCTACCAATCGCGACGTTGCGATCAGGAACCGCCGCGCCAATGACAGCGGCAGCGGTGATAATCGAATAAACACCTGGGAGCAAGTGGCACTGCCACAGCGACATCAAAGGCGCCCTTGCGTTCAATAACACATTGAAGGTCGCGCAACCACGCGCGAGCCCCATGCGACACTACAGCGCGCAACAGCATGATGAGCGGAGAAGTAGACAAGCAAAACGCGATGTGCGTGCCGGCGCGCGCTAACCTACAACCGCGGGCTCGCACGTGCGCGCGCGCATGTTCGAGGGCGGTGGCATCGCCAGAAGTCGCGGCGCGATGGCAACTGGTTGTGCAAATTTGCAGGTCGCCAGGCGCACTTCTGAAAGTTCTCGGGGACGCAAAACCATAATGAAAACCTCGCTGCGCATCCAAAGCGACGCGATCACGCGAGACGTACTTTCGCGTGAGACACCAGGGAGGCGTCGGCAACGTGGCGGCGGGCAGGAACGCATTAAATTGCGTTGCCGTGTTTGCGCACCCGGGCCCCCCTGTGAATTTTTGCGACCAGTGCGGGTTCGCGAAACAGGAGAGCATCCACTACACCAGGTATGGTGGAATGGCCCCTGCTAATAGTGTGGCGCGCGAGTGGGCCAGGCAGGGCAATTATTTTTGCGCCGCGTGGGCCGACCATGATTGCCAGGAAGATTATGCATTCACGCAGGAGGATATCGACGGGCTCGGACAGGACCCGAAATTATTGGATACCTTTATGCTTTCGCCAGGCCCGCCGATCTGCAAGGACCCATGCTGGATCGTGGTCCACGTGGCGGCGCCGCCTCATGTTGGCGCACCCCCCCCCGTTTCGCGGCCCCACATGGAGGTCCACCGAAGGCCCCAATGGCATGGCTCCATGGCGGCGCCGCCCATGCGGGCGCACCCCTCGCACGGTCGTGGCCCCGCATGGAGCTCCACTGACGGCCCTGCTGGCAGGGTCTACATGGCGGCTGCGCCCCATTCGGGCGCACCCCTCGCTCGGTTCGCGGCCCCGCATGGAGTCCCACCGGAGGCCCTAGTGGCGTGGTCCACATGGCGGCGCCGCCCCATCTTGGCGCGCCCCCCACGCATCCGCGGCCCCACGCGGTACCCGCAGCTGCATATGGTTGGGTATTTCGCCAGGCTTATTGAGTCCAAATCATAATCGGCCTTTGCGAGGCCCCGTGGGCGACCGCGAGGGACACTTCGAGTTTCTTGACATGCGCGGCCGCCCGCCTCTCGGCGCGAAGGAATTGAGTTACGTCGCCTGCGTGCTGCGTCACGCGCGGGGCGGACTTCATGAGCACTGTGCCCGCGGAGCATCCCGCGTACGCTTGCGACGCTGGCATCGAGGCTACAGATTGGAGACCAAAGGCGCCGCGATCACTCCGGCGCCCGCTGTGCGTGGATCCGTCGGGACACGTACTCTACAAGCAAATGCCTTTCTCATGTCGTCATCATCTGCTCTTGCCGCCCCCCTCGCATCCCCCCCGCGCTGTTCTTGCCGCGCCCTGGTTCGCGTTCCTTTTTGTTCTCCTTCTGCGTTGCGTGCGTGCGCCCTTGCTGCCATTCGACCCGTCTGCCCCCCTGCGTCCATGCGCTGCGGGCGGCGCCCAGCCGACAGAAAAAAACGATTGCCCCGACAAAATTGACCGACAAAAAACCGAACCGCCCGACAAAAACAACAATCCCGACAAACAATCGGCCCGACAAAATGGGCCGACAAAAAAAAAAAAGTGGCCCGGAAAAAAAAAAAAAAAAAAAAAAAAAAAAAAAAAAAAAAAAAAAAAAAAAAAAAAAAAAAAAAAAAAAAAAAAAAAAAAAAAAAAAAAAAAAAACAAAAAAAAAAAAAAACGACGGCCGCGACAAAAGATCTGACCGACCCAAGAAAGTGTCGCGACAAAATCGTTCCTGGCTTTCGCTGCGGGGCGGATTCATTGAAATTTCACAGTTAGGATGCGCCCCCGCTGGACCCCGCGGCAATTTTGTCCGACGGTCCGGGTGGAGATTCTGTCGGTCTGTTTGGTTGGGCGGTTTGTCGAAGCAGTCTGGTGCGCCCACGAGGTCGCGCCGCGTTCGCCGGGCGATTCGCGGCCCTAACGGGAGCGCAGTAGCATCGCGCGGCGACGGGGGGGGGGACATGGCGGCGCGGTGGGGGGGGATGAGGAGGAGGAGAGAGATTGGCAGGAGGAGAAAGAAAACGATGAGGAGGAGGAAGAGGGCGAGGGGACATGGCGGCGGGCATCCCCGACATCAGCTTGCCTGGCCCAACCCTTCGGGGGGGGGGGGGGCGTCGGTCGGCCAGGGCGAACGCTGCGTGGAGCTCGCCCCAGGAAGTTCCCAGGGGAGATTCGGGGGTGCGCGAAGGCTTTGGTATTCCGATGCCTGTGGCAAACCCCGCCGCTATGCCTGCGCTGTGGGTCGCAAGCCTTTTGGGCGTTGGTGCAGGTTTCGCTTTTTTTGTGCGAGGGGATTTCCAAGATGCCTTGGGGGCTTTCGTGCAAAACTTGCAAGGCATTGTGGACGTTCTCGGCGGCGTCATGGGCCTTCAGGCGGCACTCGTGGGAGCCTCGCAGGGGCGTCGCGGAGAAATTTGGGCCCTGCTGCGGACAAGTTGGGGCTGCTGGTTGACGCTATGTCTCACGGTTTTCCCTCATATTCCAACCCTCTCCCTTTATCACCCTTCCTTCCTCCTCCCTACTAACTCGCCCACCCCCCCCCTGCCCCATCCCTCCCCTTTTCCCTGGCTTTCCCCCTCCCTGGCCCTCCTTCCCCCTTTCCCACATCTTCCCCTCCCCCTCCCACCTCGCCCTACTAACTCGCCCCCCCCTTCTTCCTGCCCCGTCGTTTCTCTTCCCCTCTCCCTTCCTCGTCGTCGCCCTCCTCCCCCCCCCCTCTTCTCCCTTTTTTCTGTTCCTGCCCCTCCCTGTATAATTTCTCTGTTTCGGCACGCCCAACACATCGCTCCGCGGCCCCATGGGGTGCACCGGAGGCGCCAGTGGCAGGGTCCACATGGCGACGCCGCTCCATTTGAGCGCACACCATCACGCGGCTTGCAGCCCCAGAGGGATCTCCACCGCAGGCCTCAGCGGCAGGGTCCGCCATCTGGACAGCAGAGGGGAACTCGAACGCGGCGCGCCGCGGCGCGCTTCGAAACGATGTTGGGCACAATGGCATGTTTACCGCAACGCCGCGAATTTGTTAGCCGCCCCGCGCGGGTGATGCCGAACGCGCGCGTGTGCTACCGCATGTGCGCCGCCGGAGCTAAGTTTCCGACTTCGGTCGTGAATTGTAGCGCGGGCGCGTGTCAGGCGCCCTCGACGTGTCACGTAGGCCCGCGCGCTGGGCGCCCACGCAAACATGTCATCCTACTACTCTCGCGTAGTGCAGCGCTTTCGTTGCAGCGCGGTTCGCCGAGGGCGCTGGTGCGTCGCCGAAAGCGACAGCCAGGTTCCTTTGACAGGAGGACTGGTAGGGAGGGGTGGAATGGGAGGTGCGCGCGAACGAGGGGGGGAGGGGCAATGCGGCGAGGAGGAGGAGGGCGAGGCGGAAGGCGTGGATGAAACGGGGAAGGGGAGGGTGGGGAAATTGAAGGCGGTTCAGGGGGGCCGGGGGCGCTCAGGGCCCCTCTTGGGGCCCTCTCGGAGCCGCCCCGGGGCTCTCTACGAGCCTCGGAAGGCACCGAAATGGCCCCAAGATAACCCCGAGAGAGCCCCAAGAGAGCCCTAAGAGAGGCCCTGAGGCGCGTGGACTGCGGCCTGCATGCGGTCCGCGCACTAGCACGAGCGATTGAATCTGAAAGGGCAAGGCGTGGCACGTGCGTCATGAAAACGCGGCACGCGGCAGAAATAATTATGAGAAGGACACTCGCGCGCTTCGCGTGCGTCCGTCGACCGAAATTGCTAAATCAGGGCAATGGCGCGGCGACGACCGCGTTTGTCTCCACCAATCAATAATTCAAAAAAATGCAAAACAAATTTGTCGAGGCCCTGGTTTTGTTTCCTGGTGGAGGAGGGACCCGACAAACCTCCGACGCACTGACGCGGCGACCCCCCGACCCAAGCCAGCCGCCGCACGCTTGGAGACCCATCCAGGCCCCAGAAGCGCTAGGGGCAAGAACCCAGCGCAACGAAGCAGCTGCTGACAAGCATTGGAGGTATCACCCCGATCACTGCGTTTGGAGAACCTGGGAAGCTCGCCCGGGGCCTGGCAGAGAAAGGGAAACCACGCGGCACCGCTGGAGGTCTTGGGTCGCAAAAACTAGCGGGCAGCGTGCTCTGCGACGGCGTGCTCGCAGGGGACAAGCGCGTCCGACGTGCATGCTGCGCTCATCGCCGAAGATATGGTAGATCTCGGGAAACTCTTGCTCCGTCTCAGTGACGGAGCCATGCCGGACCTCCGCGACATCGGAGGACCGCTCAGCGAATGCACGCGCCTGCTGCCAGCGCGCCGCAGGAACGCAGCACCTGCGAGGGCTCAGCAGCGGGGGCGGAAGCGACGGACAAAATCTGACATTCGGAAGCGCGATTCGAGACTTGCTGCCGCGCGCAACCTGCGCCGGTCTGCGCGGTCTGGCCCCCGCGGCCGCCGGCGCTTTCGCGACGGCGCGATAGCGCAGACTGTGCGATGCTGCAAACCAATCCAGCGCGCGCGCCGCACCCTGTGAACATGTAGCGATGGTGGGCACCTGCGGCGCAGTTCCCGGGGTGTCGGGCCATCCCGATCCCTGCACTTCCTTCGGCGCGTGTTCCACTTCCCCCGCGATGGCGAAGGGTCGTCCGCACCTGTGAAGACCGCCTCCAGGGCCGCCAGCAGCTGCCAATTCTGCGAATGCAAAACCTTGGGACCCATGGCGATGCACGTTGGCCCAGCGCACGCCTCCAGGAACAAGGGCCAGCATATGCAGCAACCGCACTCGAGCCGCTGCAATCCTGGAACTCTGCTGCAGTAGCTCGGAGAGGCCGAACCTGCGCTGCACCCTCTGGAAGAGCCTTCCAACGGCGCCTCCTGACGCGGTGGAGCTCGCGGCCAAGTCCTGGTTGACCACCCCAAATTTCGAAGACGGGTTCCCCTGCCCTCAACATGACGCGCGCGATGCTCCTGCACTGAGACCGCGCAACTGTCAAGCACCTCGTGGCACTCGAGAAGACGCCCTAAGCCGGTGCGACTTGTGGCGTTAAACGAGATGAGCACGTGCTGACGGTTAGGAACTCAGCTGGCCGGCGCGAACACGATTGGCACGATGCCCCTGCATGGGCGCGGCCAGGCCCACGCAGGGCCCGCGAAACATCTGCGTGGACGGTCGTTGCAACACCTCCTTGCCCCTCGGGGACGCCTTTCTCGTCGACGGAGCAGCGTCGCCGCCGCCATGGCCGCCGCTGCCACCCGCCGGGGCGGCGGCGTCGCTCGGCGGGGCGGCTGCGGGCGGGGCCGCCTGCTGACTCGCCTCCTCCTCCTCTTCCCCCCCCCCCCCCCCCGCCCCCCCCTCATTCCCCTGCGCCGCCCCGCCCATCCCCCCCGCCCCCCCCCGGGCCCCCTCCCCGAGGCGCGCGCCATAGCGCGCGGGTCAGCGCCCTGCCCTGCGAAACTTGAAAGCAACTCGCGGCCGGCGCGCCTGCGAGCTCGACGGTCCGGGAGATTCAGAAGGCCGAATCTCGGCGCGAAACCGCATGCCCCGAAAATGAATACTGCCATAAATAATCCAGCCCCGCGAGCACCCCCCCAAGTCAAAGGCCAGGAGCGCGCGCGACAATTTACCAGATTGGCCCCCGGTCGCGGCGCCGGATTTGGCAAGGGAGACGCCGTCGACAGCGCTGTCGACCGACACCCGCCTCCCCAGCCCACGCCCCCCATCCACCTCCAGCGCCCGCCCCGCGCGCCCCGCCCGCGCCGGCCAGGGCGGCGAGGGCGGGGGCGGGGTAGGCGAGGCAGCGGCCGCGGCCCCCGACCACCGCCGAACGAACGTAGGCCCTCTCGTCAGTCGCGAGAGGAGGCCGCCTAGAGAGCAAAGGTCAGAGAGGACGGGCTCGATCAAACATTCCATGTCGAACCCAGGGCAGTCAAGGCTCTCGGCCACGCACCTCCGCTGCCAGGGGTCGCGCGCCCGATCGACTAGCGCGCGCAGGCCGCGCAAGCAGCTGGCCGCAAGGTCACAGACCCCCCCCCCCCCCCCCCTCCCCGCGGCAAAGGACAGGCTCGGAAATCCTCGACGCCAATCCCGAGGCGGCCACGAGCGGCCAGAAAAGCAACGCACGAACATCTCGAGACACCCTGCCACAAGCTGGATCTCTATTGCTGGGCCTTGGCTCGCGCACACTGGAGGGCCCGCGGGGCGACGCGCCGGGGCCGCCGCGCTTGCTGCCGCGCCGCGAGCGCGGCGCAGAGAGGCTCCGCATTGGCTTTGTAAATGCGACCCACGCGCCTGCCAGGGGCCAGGAGGAGGCGAGAGCGAGATTATGCAAGGTCTTTCCGGAGGCTAGCCGCGCCACCTAGGAAGCGGGCCTTGTCTCAAGCAGCGAGTGGGTCATGCCTCAGAATTTGCGAATGCAGCCCAGCCCCAGCAGCCACTAGCCTTCTTTTCTTCTCTCGCACGGGGCTCTCCACCGAAACGCTGGAGGCCGACGTCATCCACCACCTTCGACAGGGCAACTGACGGGGCCACAGCACGCACTGCATCCATGGGCCCCAGCATGACCAATTGGAGCATCGAAATGGCAAGGAGACACAACCAGGGACCACGCTGCGCGCCGACGCAATGGGCCCAGACGCATAGGCGCCCACGTCTAACATAGGGGGCACGCGATGCAAACTTACAACAAACAAACTAATAGGGGAAACCTGCGCTCTGCACGGTAACCATGACATGGCGGCGCCGGATGAGCTGCCGTGCTTTCCGAGGGCCATCAACACCGTCCCCGACGCCGCCCCACGGCCATGAGCCCACTCGGCCCACGCTGCCTGCGCCCAGACGCACTTATCACAGGCCTTGCCTTTGGCTCACCACTCGAAATTTGCATTCTGCCATCCATGGATCCGATGCTTGCGCAATCGACACAATACCCTATCAAGGATGCGCAAGAGCGCAAAGGGTCAAAAAAACCAAGCCTGTCGGCCAGGGAAAAACTCTGTTTCGAATGACTGGTCACTCGCGTCGCAACTCAATAAGGCGCACGGCTTCGGTCCTAGAAGCAAATAGCAAACGGAGAGGGTTCGCACAATCGCGCCCCCCGCCCGCGGAGGGCCAGGGGGATCTCAAAACACGCGCTAGCTGCGCGGCAGAGGGCATAGGAGGCGCCTCGAGAATGCAGGCCACGAGCGGGGTGGGGGGAAGCTTTCGAGACGCACCACCAGGCCTCCCACCCCTGACGTGGCTGCCGAGCCTGCTC
The DNA here is from genome assembly GCA_963575745.1 of Prorocentrum cordatum. Taxonomy (NCBI): domain Eukaryota; class Dinophyceae; order Prorocentrales; family Prorocentraceae; genus Prorocentrum; species Prorocentrum cordatum. The sequence goes on from CAUYUJ010000270.1 coordinate 406,563, forward strand.
CACCGAAACCATGGGGCGAGTGACCTACCGCGACCTCAGCTGGGGTCCAACCTGCATAAAAAAGGCGCACCTGTGCAACGCTGAGGCCCCTTGCTCATTCGAGTGCCCCTCCACAAGCCTCAGAAAGTCTCTCTTTCTTGCGCCGGCTGGTTTGCGCAGCCCCGTCGTCCTCGCACTGGGCAAAGGCCTTCTAGAGGTCGGTCTCGGCTGGTCCGAGATCGGGATATTGCGGGAGCTTGGCGCGAGAATCTGCAACCTGACGACGTCGCGTCAGCGCCGCGGTGTCACGGGGCCGGCCAAGACGCCGCCGTCGCGAAACATCGACCCAGCCTCCGCGGGAGACGAGCCTGTCCAAGAGCGACTGCGCCCTCCCTCTCCAGCAGGCGGCCCCGCGGAACACGGCTGGCGCGGCACGGCAAACATGGCCGCGGGAGGCGACCCGGGGCCAACGCGCTTCTCGCGGCCGACAAGGCAGACATCGAAGATGTCGATCCACATCCGTTCGGTCGCGCGCCTGCCCCCGTGCGTCCTGGATGCTGGCGTTAGGCGCCCGCGCGCTCTCTGCGATGGCATCCCGGGAGGGCACCTGGAACTCGCGACGGCAGCCAATAGGCGCTGCTCGGGGGAACTCCCGCGACCGCGCTACGACGCGAGGCGCGGCCATCCGCAGACCCGCGGGTCGACGAAGACTACTCTCAACATCTCTTAGAATCTGAACCGGCACCCCCTCGGCAAGGAAACTGCTGGCCACGAGATAATCCACGGCCCTCCCAGACGACCTGACCGCACCCCTCTCGGGGGCAAGGATCGTCGCTCCAACGCCTGCGGCCCTGCCCGCCTCGCCCAGCCCCTCTGGCGCGACCTGCCAGTCCGCGCCGAGCGCGAAGGGCGGCCCGGCCTGCTTCCACTCGCGCCCGGCCTCGCAGATGATGCCGCAGCCGCGCTGGCCGAAGTCCTCGGAACGACGTGGGCACAACGCGCCGACGATCGCCCCACCTCTGGGCATATGGCCCGGGCGCAGGAGCAGCGCGCGCCCCGCGCAGATTGCGGAACGCACGCGCGGCGGTTGATTGAGCCCGCGGCGCGCGGGCGCGGCGGATATCGCGCCGCCCGCGAGCCCCGCCGGGGAGCTACTTCCACCCAGTGCCTCGCGCGGAGCTGGCTCCGTGCGCGCCCCCCAGCCTGCCCTTCTCATGGCCCGCCGCGGAGACGCAGGGCCCTCGCCTTCCACTCTGAGTCGGCGATTGCGCTCCCCGGCCAGAACTCCGGCCCCCGCGCGCAAACGCACCCCGCATAGAACGCGCCGGATCTCGGGCCAGCGGGCCAGACAGCGGCGCGCGGGACGGGCCGTCGTGAACGACAGGGACCCCCGGGCGCATCCGCTGCGTCAGCTGGGAGCGCGCGGGGCACCCCCGCCCGCGGGGCCTGCGGCCCCACCCGCCTGGACCTAGCGAGACGCCGCGACGCTCGTCGTCCGCAGTGACCTCCAGCGTGGGGGGGGCTCAGAATACCCTGGGCCTCCACCTTCCGTGCTATCCGCGTGGCTGGTGCGGTTGGTAAATCATGTCCGTGTTTGTCCGTTTATGTCCTCGAATGTCCTTAGATGTCCTCGGATGTCCTTAGATGTCCCTGGTGCCCCTGTTTGTCCCTGGAGCAGTTGCCGATGGTTGGACATGGTTGAAGGCGACGATGGGCAAGGAGAAAATCAGGAACATGTTCGATCTTCAAGAAGAGGAAAGGAAGGGAAGGATACAACATATGGCCAGGGATCAATCTAACGCTGCCTTCTCCTGGTCCCCATAATATTTCTAAAATGTATTCTCCAGGTGTTCCTCCACTTCCTTCCCCGCAATCATCCTCATTATCCTCGGCGTCCGTCGCCTCCTCCTGTTCGTCGGTTTTCGCTTCCTTCTTTATTATCCTCTTGCTCCCTCTCCTACCCTTCTATTTCCCATTCTTACTTTTCCTTTTCCTCGGGTGGCCATCGTTTCAGACGCAGGCGCCGCGCGCGACAGAGCGCGGCGGACAGGCGGCTGACAGAACGGAAAGGCCCACGACGTTGACGACGACGACGATGACGACGACTATGATGACAGACGACGCGCATAGGGGCAGAATTCGAATTGGGGTCTGGTCTGGAATGCGGCGGCCTGACGCTGTTCGAGAAAACGCAGCATATGGCACGAGATGTTGCAGGGTGCATCGGGCAGAAACCATTAAAGGATAAATGAAAACGCATCGAATATGCAATGCATTAGCCACCGGACACAACACAGGAAAGCTCTCTTAGCTAGATATGTACCAACAGTAGGCGGCTCATGCCGAAGGCCAATTCAGTGCATAGAGATAGTTCATGTGCATGTTTGTGCTCTCCGTCTCAAACCAAATGCGACACAGCATTCGCCACAAAATGCTCCCGCACTAAATTGGGAGGAAGCCAGCATGGAACCTACAATATTCATCTGGTTAGACGCATGAACTACTTGATACCCTGCACGCTGGTATAGCAAGGGAAACCTTAGTGCTGCTGAACATGCGTGTCTTCATTGCTGCGAAGCACACATCAACGCAACATGCCGCTCCAGAGAAGCAAGGCATGGCGCGCGCACGCGTCAGCACCAACACGTGCGTTGCGGCATGCGCTTGTGCAAAACACCGCATATCGATAATCTTAGGCTGCGGGGCTGCACCGTTTTAAATGCATCCACGAGAAGTCAGATAATGCACGTACAAAGAGACTTGCTTTGGAATTCATGAATGTGCTTGGGAGTCAATGAGAAAGCACAATTGTTTCGTTTATACATGGCTGGTCAAGAAATACTGCCATGATACCACGTGAATATCAGGGCTACCGAAGGGAATTCCGTGTTATTGGCTGGTGAATGAGGAATTCCAGAAGGAGGTATATTCAATGTATCCGAAGATATCATGGAATTCAAAGAAATAAATGGAATGCCATTTTGAAGGTCGAAGAAAACAAGAGAATCCAGTAGGGAACGCCTCAGTGGTATCCATGGTATCCTCGTGGCCGGCGTGGAAGGTTCAGGATCGCGGAGCGCGTTTTTGGATTCCGGCGCGGCGATGCGCGACGTCCGCGTTCTGGCGCCTCAACGGGGCACGGCGCCCGCACTTTCGGGTTCCAAAGTATGTCTGATGTCCACGCTTTTGGCCCCGACAGCAAAAATTCCTTTTTCAAAAACGAGGAGTGAATTCTTTGAGTGTTCATGGGTTGTTCTTGCAAACACAAGCAGATGTCCGCGGTCGTGGGCCCTGCCGGGCCTGATGTCCGCGAATTTCTGGCTGAGCGTGAAGCGATGTCCGCCAATTTGGGGCGCGCAAGCTTTCAAATGTCCTCAATGTGGGGCCATGTTGGGCCGCCCATGTCGGCGGGTGTTGCCCCTGATGGCTAAATCTTGCACGCCGACAAGGTGGCGTTCCTTAGGGGCCACTTAACACGACCAGACGACGGGTCTGTCAACCAATTGCAGAAAACAAGCGCACCAACAAAAAAGGACATGAAGGAGAACAGGAAATGAACATATCCGGGAACAAATTTGGGGGCAGATCCAGGGACAAACAAGGAACATCGCGGACAACGACGACACACAGGGACATGGTATCACCAGGCGAAACAGACAAACAGGGACAAACAGGGACGTCCAGGGACATCCAGGGACACCCCGGGACATCCAGGGACATCCAGGGACATCCAGGGACATCTAGGGACATCTAGGGACATCTAGGGATATCCAGGGACATCCAGTGACATCCAGGGACATCCAGGGACATCCAAGGACATCCAGGGACATCTAGGGACAGCCAGGGACATCAAATGCGGACATCCAGGGACATCTAGGGACATCCAGGGACATCTAGGGACACCCAGGGACATCCAAGACATCGAAGGACAAGTAAGGACACGTACGGACAACATCACGCTCTGTGCAAACTTGTGGAAACTCAGCGAAACGAATTGCAACTCATGGAACCCTATTGAACACATCAGAAACCTTAGAAAACATGAACAAAACAACGCGTGGCTAGTTCCAAATGGAGACAGACCACCATGATAACTCATGCAAACCCCACGAACCCCATAGGAAACTGACACACATGTGCAGCAACATCAGAAACAGCTGCTCAAACAAAAGCTAAGATGGATAATGGCTCCAAGAATTTTAGTGCGCAGTAACAGTTGCGCTGCGGATTTGTCGTGCTGTTTTGTTTGTTGCATGGGCGCGAGCAAGAATTTCGAGTTTGGTATCGAATCGTATCGACCGTCGCGTCGAGCTTCGAAATGTACATTAACTGAACGATGCATCGATCGACTTCTGTCTACGCCCCGTCGTTTGTAGAGTCGAGAACCCGCCCCGATGCCCCGCCCCCCCAAAAAACTTATCACCATGGCGTCCGGCATCACAATCTACCACCAGGCTTCCGCGCGCGGCGTGATGACCTGCTTTCTGGACGGGCCAGCGGGGGCTTTGCATGGCAAAGGGTTTGAGCGATCGGCACTCTGAAGGGGGGGGGGGGGGGATATTCAAGAGGAGGAGATGGAACAGCAGCAGCAGTAGCAGCAGCAGAAGCGCATTTTCAGAAGAGGAGGAGTGGCATGAGTTTCTCTTGCTGCAAGGTGAACAACCCATATGACTGGGCAAGCGACGAGGAGATCAGCGAAGCCCAGACCAGAATATTTAGCCATCGCATGGAGCAGTCGATCGAACAGGGTAGGAATCAGGAAAAGTTGTGCACGCGCATTGTATTTGCATTTGCTTTCAAATAAGATCCCCCACAGCTTGACCGCGCGAACCTTCGATTTCGAACGGGCCCGAGGAATTTCACCGGCGGCATGTCCGAGACGCGCATCCAGAGGGCATCCCGGGACAAATCGGGACATCAAAGGACATCCAAGGACAACTAGGGACATCGAAGGACATCCAGGGACATCCAGGGACATCTAGGGGCATCTAGGGACACCCAGGGACATCCAGGGACACACAGGGGCACATTGGGACATCCAGGGGCACCTGAGGACATCCAAGGACACATAGGGACAGCCACGGACATGCACAGACAAATGGATATCCAGGGACACTGAAAGACATCCAGGGGCACATGGGGATACCTAAGGGCACCGCGGATCCCTAAAGATATGTAACGGCATCTACGGAGACCTCGGGACACTTAGGGACATCCACGCGCACAGGCAAACATGCAGAACACGTGGTGGCATACGGGCGTAGATGAGTTGACCGATCCAGGGGCGCCGAAATCAGAGGACGCCTGAAGACAACCAGAGGCAACCACGAGCCCCGAAAACCAACCATGGACATCGGATCATAGTTCCCGAGGATAGATATGTGTAAGTATTGCACCAGGAACGTATCGTCATATAAGCCAGGCCACGCAACTATAAATATTTGCATGGAACCATTGTTTTACCGCGTCGCCCACGGCGCAGGTAAGCCGCGACTTGGATCATAAGCGTCAATGCGCACGTGAACATTGGTGCGGACGACGCGCCGCCGCGCCGCAATGTATGCGCGAGCTTCAGAGTAATGGCGTCTTCAATTGTTACCTCCAACCATCTCGCGCAACGGCAGGGGGTCGCGAAACCTAGATGTTGAATTCTTCAGCGTCGGCCCTGGCTGCCCACGTGATCAAAGAGCCTTCGATTCTTAGATGGTCTGAAGGGCCCCGCAAGTGTTGTCGGCGTACTGTTCTTGCTCGCTGAGCGAACCTCTCAGCTTCGCGTTCTCCTATGATTTGTCTTGCAGCGCTTGCCAACCGTCGTCGCCTTCTTGCTATGGCCCAGGCCTGCGCCCCCGCGACCCCCCTCGCCGCCCTCCCCAGCATGCGGGTGTTAGGTCACAGCTGAAGGCGCTGAACGGTGTGTGTGTGGGGGGGGGGGGGGGCTTTCGCGATTGAGTATGGCGCGGTGTTGCGGTTTGGGTCCAGGATGTGTTGCGCGGTAGGCTGATTGGGATTAGGGCTGCGACTTGTTTACGACGAAGGTTTCGTCGCGGTTGGGTCCGTGAGGTAAGCGATGTTAACGCTAGGGCGCGTTGAAGCGTCAATTGAAAAGGTTGGTTCGTGCTCGTTCGGGCACTTCCTAGTTGGATTAACAGTGCGCATATAACTACGCCGGGCTTGGTGTGTCAGGTTCGGTTTGCGTGGGTGGTGGGCGTTTAAGTTGAGACATAGTGGATCGCACCATTCGCCGGATGTACCAAAACTCATGGAACTCCAAGAAACTTTGTGTAATTCCACACTACTTATGAAAAACCCTGAATAACTTATGATTTCAAGTAATTCACATGAAAAATGCAACCTTCCTCACCATGCACGCGGATAGTACGGAAGGTGGAGGCCCAGGGCAATCGCAGTTCTCATGCCCGCGGTCTCTGCCGGCATCAGTTTCTGAACGCCCCGAGCGGCGCGCGTCAGCCGCCGCGCCCGCGCAAGGCGAGCGCGCCAGCGCGCGTCGCGCCGCCTGGCGGGAGGTCGACACGGCGCAGATCGCCCCTGAAACAGAGCATCCCGGGAGGGCGCCGCCCTCGATCAAGACGGCGCGGCCGAGTTCACTGACGGCGAAAATGGCGCGCATCACTACGCGGCGCGGGCGCGCCCAGAAGCGAGGAAGCGGCGACGGGGCGCGCAGGCGCAACATGCGCGTCGGAGGCCATTCGCGCGCAATCGACAGGGGGGCCCGGCCGCAGTCGAAACTGACATGAACGGGCTTGCGAATCTGCTGTCTGCGCGCTCTAGACGCTGGAGCGCGCGCCCCACTCGTGCGCGTTCCTGCCGAAGTTGCGGCCCCCTGCGAAGCCGCGCTGACTGGGGAATCCAACGCTTTACGTGGCTAGCGGCAAACCAGAATGTCAGGATTTCGCTCGCAGCGCGTTTCAAGCCCAGGGGGCGAGTTTGGGCAGGGTCTGCACGGATCTCCACGTCGCAAGAAGCTTCCGGGCTATTGGGGGCGAGCACCTCGCGGAAGTCATTGGAGGGCGCCGCTGAAAGGCCCCCGTTGAGGGATGCACCAGCCCGCCCGGGCGCCCTCGCCGCGCCGCGCAAGGAGGCCCGCCCGGGCCTGGAGCGGAGCGATCGAGCCCCAGGAGTTTCGGGGGCGCGCCAAACTGCTCGAAGCGCCCCTGGGCGCCCGCGGAACGCATCTGCTTCGCCTGGAAGACGGGGGGCCACTGCTCGGGGGGGATCTGCAATATTTTGCCCGGGCCCGCGCAGACCCCATCTGCCGCGCCCCCGAGGCTCGGCCCTGATCTCAGCATGTTCGCGCTCAGCAATGCGCCGGGGGAACTCTGGCGAGTCTCGCGTGAATTCAAAAACCAGGACTCGGATGTCCAGGTAGTGCCATGCCAAGAAATACAAAACTCTGAGCCGATGCGCAAGAATCACTTCCTGTCTCCAAGCCGCTCTGCAAGTGCTCTTGATTATCACGAACCTGGCGTCTAGGGACGCGGGGCGCTTCGCAAACGTGGCGCTCCTGGCAACGCTCGCGGCCCCCTCGCGATCCCCGTCTGATACTGGAGCAAGAGCGGGCGGGGCGTGTCCGACGTGTCGCCCAAGACTTCAACTATTTCCAGAACTTGGCTGTATTCGGATGGTCGGCAAACGCGTTTCGGGATCGGTATTTTTCCGAGCGGGGTCGGAGGACCACCGGCGATGCCTTTTTCCCAACCAAGCAAAATTAAATCATTGGTCCGTGCGCGCCAGATCACAAAATAATGTGCTCCCGAACAGCGTTGCGCAAGGAGAGCTGGATGGTCCGCGAACGCGGCTGCTGGCTGGCTGGAACGTCTACGCAAATCGTGACATTGACACCAGCGATGCTGACCACGAGCGGCGCAGAGGCTGAGGGGCCCTTCGTATGGAAGACCTCGGGGCACTTGCGGACATGGCCGCAAACGAACAGATGGTTGCAGACCCAACCAGGGGAGCTCAATCAGATTCTACGAAGTTGCTCGGGGTCCCCGGGGCTTTGTGGTTACGAGTCGGGTCGGGGATCTCGATTTAGGTCATGGAAGAGAAGACAAGGCTCGCAATCGGATCCTTCGAGGCTCTCCAACGACGAAACATGTACAAGGGGTCCACCGAAAGGGCTTGCGCCCAGCATCCCAGGGGCCTGGCCCGCTAGGTTCAGTTCACCAGCCACAACCACCAGGCGCGAGGAGGTAGAGAAGGAAAACAACAACGAGACGACAACGAACTGCTTCGGCGATATTCCGTCGTTTTCCCACAGACAACCCGCGAAGGTAAACGTTAAAGTGAAATATCAAACTACCCTCCGAAAGCAGTGTGGGTAGCTCCAAGACTCCTCCAAGAACGAAAGCGTTTCGTTGAACGCCTCTTGTTTCATTGTTAATTGGTCGAAGTTCGGGAAGACGGCGACGACGCCGCAAGCGCGGGAGTTCGGGCAGAGCGAGGAGGCGAGGGAGAAGGCAGAATTGGCGAAGTACGCGAAATCCTTCTGCTCAGGGGGGGTCCCATGAAACTCCTGGGTCGCGATGACCGAACGAGGCTGCCACAGGGACTTCAGCATGCTAAGCTTCTGGGGGGAAGCGCGGGTCTTATAATTGAGCAGCGCTTGGGCGCTCCACGTCGCCAGCTTCGCAACATGACCATGTTGTTAGTTTCCCGGGTACCGGCCAATACCCGGCGGGGGGGTTCGGGCGGGAATGTAACGGTAATGGCGGCGGCGTGCGCCCGTCAGGGTGCATCCAGGACACCGGCGCCTCAATCGCCTGTGTGGATCGCGCTCCCTGTGCACACGACAATGCCCAATGCCTGCGGCCAACACAGCGCCACCTGTGTAAAAACCATAGTGCTTTCGTACACCACACCAGCCGCGTGCACTGCAGCACCACGTCGCTTTTGCACACCGCAGTGTTTGTGTATACTGCAGCAGTCCTGTGCGCAATAGTGCCCATGTGCACCGCATTGCTTGCGCGCACCAGAATGCCAGCACCGTGAAACTGGATCACCTCAGGATTCCTCATACAACAAATGATTGGTACAAAATTACGCCCTGGATTCTGCAGACAACCATTGTTTACAATAGGATTCTCAAAATAAGCCCAATGGAAAATGGAGCGCACGCGTGCACCACAACGCCTGCATACACCACAACAATTGTGTACACCACAGCATCCGCGTGTAACGCAACGTCGGTGTACACCACAATGCCCACGTGCACCACAGCGGTTGCGTACGCCACAGCGCCTGTGTACACCGCAGCAGCCGTGTGCAATGCACCGCCGGTGTGCACCACGCTGCGCGCTTGAACAAAAGCGCCCGCGCACACCACAGCGCCTGCGGGAGAAGACGCGGGCAGCCCAGTCTTTAGTTTCTCCATGGCGCTGGGTCTACAATCGTGGCGCTGGCTGGGGGGGGTGAGGAGGGGATGGGAATAAGCGGGAAAAAAGGTAGGATGAAGTGAGAAGACTCGGGAAGACGTTGCAAGGGAATCAAGGAGGCGGGGAGCCGCCTAGTCCTCGTCTCCTCCATTGCGTTGGGTACGGTAGGCTCGTGTCGCGATGACGTCGGCGTTGGTTTCGAACTCTGCGTGGATCGTTCAATCTTGGATCTTGGACGATCTCCGCTCGCTCCCAGAGGACCCTGCAGACCGCCGACCCCATCTCCGATGTGGATTTCGCGCCGCGAGCTCGTTTCTGCAGGTCCCGCGGCCCGAAACGACCCTCTGGGTCGCGATCATCGGGGATCTTCTGACCCGGGTCAATCCAGACCCGGGTCAGCAGGAAACCAAAAACTGCAATGCAGGAACAAAAAACTGCAACGCAGATCTTCGCAAACCCGGGTCAGCCAATATGTGCGGCCGCCTCGCGGCCACGAGCGGCTCGCTAACCCGGGTCAGCCAGAGGGGGTCTCTGCAGGATCCTGCAGGATCTGGCGCCCTGGCTGACCCCCGTCTGCATTGACCCCCGTCTCTTGGCTCCCGAGATCAACCTTGAACGCATGTGCCGGCGTTGCCGCCGCTTCAACGCGGCGCGGCCGCAAACACCTGGCCAGTGGGAAGAGTGCCCAAACATTCTGCAGCTGCCGCCCAACCGACTTGCCGCCCTCCGAGCGGGCACCTTGGCAGTGAGTCCACCTGACCTACGCGCGCCGCAATAGCCTGCAAGCGCCACGACGCGCATGTGAGTACCCAATCATGCCCTTCAGCACCACGACATGCCTGCGAGCTCGGCGCCGCAACAGGTGGCGAGCCTGCGAGCGCCACAGCACGCCTGTGAGCGCCAAGGCGTGCAGTTCAGACCACGCTATGCCTGTGAGCACAGCGCCATGATTGCGGGGCGGCCGCTCCCAGCATGTATGGGGGGACCCCCCCCCCCCCAGCACGATCGTTAGCGTTATCCGGGGGGGAATCGGGTAACGAGCGTTACGCTGGGGAGGAATAAAACGCTCACAGAAGTCAGCGCTCCCGTGGTATCTGCATAAACGAGGGAGCATGCTAGATGCTCCACGCGGTCTCAGCTGGCATCCGGTAGCCAATCGTGACACCATTGTATATGGTCTGCTAGTCGATGTCGGGGATGCAGTGGTTCTCGAGGCAGAAGGAAGGATGGCTTCGGAGGGGCCTCTCCCGCCTGCGGTTCCACGTGCACTAGCGGCTTCCCCGGTCACGAGATCTCACCCTTGTCGTTGTAGCTGTAAAAGCGGAGGTTGGGATGACGAACCTCGCGTTCGCGACGAAGTCGTTTGGGGCCCAGTTCGCGTTTGGCCTGGGCCATGTGCTTGTCGGCGGAAATGGAAATCTCTTGCGTGCGTTTGTCTCGGGCCTGACACTCGAATCGTCCCCATGTATTGTCATACTTGCGCAGGGCCTGGACTGCGTACGGGATCGATCCGTTGATGCGCTAGCACGCACTTGGAGACCACAAGCCCCCCCTCGACAAGGCAGTCCGAGTCAGTGATCAGCGCGCGGCCTGGCCAATCGCCGAGGGCAGCGATGACACCGGCGTTGGCGCAGGAGAGCTTGGTGCGAATGAGCAAGATGGTTGGGTCCGTGGCCCGAATGAAGCCAGGAGCAGCGACAGGAGGAGGCCTGGCGCTCTTTATGTCGCCCAGCACGGTCTGCAGCGAGCGGATCCGCCCTTCATGTGCGGACTGCTTGTTCTCGTTGAGGTTGATACGGTGCTCGACGCGAGCGTCGGGGTCGTCCCAGCTTTTCGTAAAGGTGCTCCAGAGCAAAGTCATGGAGATCCGGACATTGGCGAGAGCCGCGAGCATGGTCTTCTTGGAGACACCCACGTATTCGCGAAGGCTAGCAGCGTCTCCAGCGGAGATGTTGGCAACCACTCTTTGCCGCTTGTTCGCTTCGTCGATGGCGGCGATCTCGGTGGCCTCCGACGGGAAGGTCGGAGCCGGAGCTGCATCCAGCTGAGCAAGAAGTGCAGCGTTATGGGACAAGGCTGAGAGGCACTGCGAGTGAGAACAAAGGAGGCCAGCTGCGGCCGGGACAGACACACAGCAAGAACGAGAAATAAATACGAGCGTCCCCGAATGGTTGTCGCACAGCGGCGGGAACCTCGGTTCGAAATCCCGCGACAAGGATTTCGAGCCTCGAACCAAAATGGCTTGAGCCAAGATGGCAACGGACCTCCTCCTCCTCCTCCTCCTCCTCCTCCTGCTCCTCCTCCTCCTCCTGCTCCTTCTCATCCTGCTCCTGCTCCTCCTCCTGCTCCTCCTACTCCTCCTCCTCCTCCTCGCGCGCACCCTTGGACACCTGGAAGCCTGAAGGCTGCCTTGGGATCTCGGAGGGCCAAGCGTGGCGGCACGGGCCAGCCCTAGAGGTCCCCGTTGAGGCCTCAAGGCGGACTTACTCAAGCCCCACCAGACCTGCTGGAAAAGCCTGGGGGATCAGGGAGGACGGTTTTCGAGGAGGACCGATGATCGAGGGAGATCGATGATCGAGAGCCGAGATTCGAGGATCAACGCTGCGGGACTCTTTTAAGCCGTTCTGGGCATCATGCAGCGCCCTCGTCGTCACGACTGGGTCCGTGTGGAATTTGTGGCCGGGACGCTCCCCAGGGCAGGTCCAGGGGTTGATTTTGACACCCGAGTCCAGCATGAGCGCTGGCAAAGATCCCAGCCAATCCCCCGTGACAGTAAAACATCGCGATAGAACCTCGGCGGGAGGCGTTCGTGCTCCATCTACGGACAGATGCTGCTCGAAAGATGCGTAAAGGCGGTACGGTTCGGGAGCACTGGTCGCCAATATTCACGAAGTTGTGCTGCACGAGGCCCGACGCCAAGATCCAGAGAGGCGCGCGACGTCGTCGTGCCGCGAGGCGCTCTGGGCGCAACGGCGACGTGGCCGCCGCGGGATGATCCACGGCTCCTCTCCACAGCGTTATCATGTCCTGGGGTCGGAAGGATCAGGAGATGGAGCAGGAGGAGAGGCGATGTGCAGGACAACGGAAACAGGCCCGCCTGCCATGCGCAGCTTTCGCTCAGGGCGCATCTTCCAGTTGACTGGGTACCACCTCGGAAGCACCCCCACGGTCTGCGCAGATCCGCGGCCTGGTCTTGGGGAACGCTAGCTATGCACCAAAACCAATGCTGGCCAGGCCCATCCCTGGCCCAGGGGCCCACAGTTGGCCTGGCCAACATGTGCGTCTTGCCAACCACTGGAGAAAAGAGTCCTGAGGGAAACAGGCCCTCAACCTTTCGCCCAGGGCCGTTTTCTGATGGTCTTCTTCATGGCGAGGTGCACATGTCTGGCTGGTGTAAACAAGGCTAGGATCGGGATAAATCGCTCCAGAGCGTTCCGGAGCGCTCTCAGAGCGTTCTGGAACGCTCTGGAGCGGCCGCGGCGCCCAGTACATCCTCCAAACCCGCCGACTCTCAGAGATTTCGAGTTATCCCGATCCGATTTTGTCTCGATCTTCGCGTCGTTTTGTGGTGCCCCCCGGAGCGCGGACCCGCCCCGTGCAGCCGTGTCCACGAGGGCTCCTTGGGAGGCCCAAGCACACCAGGAGAAACGCCGACATCCTGGAGGCCCGACCTCTGCCCCTCGTCGCGCCGCCACTCGTCGCGCCGCCAGTGATCCACGGCTTGATCCCGATCCCGATCTTGGCCGGCCTGGGCCGTCCCTTCAAAGTGGGGGCTGAAAGCTCGTCGCGCCGCCAATGATCCACGGCTTGATCCCGATCCCGATCTTGGCCGGCCTGGGCCGTCCCTTCAAAGTGGGGGCCGAAAGGGGTTGGGGGATGATCGGGTCGGGCGAAAGGGGGGGATAGGGGGGGGTTGAGAATCAGCTCACGTAGCTGATTTTCCCGGCGCCTCCCGGCGCCGGAGGCGGCCATGTATCGAGGAATGGGCCCCTCGGTCAGGCCGAAACCAGCTGCATGCAGCAAATTTCGTACCCCCCCCCTTTCCCAATCCCCCCCTTTCGCCCGACCCGAGATGAGACCGACATGAAACGTGAAGTGCCCCTGTATAGCTAGAGAATCGATGTCGGCGTTGGTTCGCGTCGTACGTAATGTGCGTGCGGGCGGGGCGAGACGAAGCTGCGCGGGTTCGTCATCGAGTAGAGGCCAAGTCAAACAAAAATAAGTCGCCCCCCCGGCGGCCGTGGCGCGGGGTTGCCCCGATAGGCTGCCCTGACGTTTGTACCGACGGATTTCTCGATGGTTGTTCGCATAATTGTCCTAATGCTTGACCTGATGGTTGTCCCAATGGTTGGCCCGATGGTTTTCCTGGTGGCTGTCCCGATGGTTGTCCCGATGGTTGTCCCAATAGTTGTCCGGATCGTAGACCCGATGGTTGTCCCGATGACTGCCCCGATGGATAAACAGATAGTTATATCAACAGGTAATCGGATAATGGTATCTAGATTATGGTAGCCAGCCCGACAGATAGTGAGAACGATACATGCGATGGAAATCTGGACCGACACGTGGATGAACAAGGTTGTTGTCCCTCTGGTTGTTCTGATGGTTGTCATTAACAGATTGATACACAGATCGGGATATCTACATCCATGTCAAGACAACTCTGACTGTGTAGAGCGGTAGTGGGTCAAGGTACCATGTAGACCTGTACGTCAATATGGCATCCGTAGTGATGATTCGAGGTGTCTCGCCTGAGTTGAATAGTTGACGCGTGCGCGGTATGCAGCTCAGAGATGGTACCATTCCCACCAAAATGTCCCTATCACCCAAATGCGGGCACCTCTCTCTCTCTCTCTCTCTCCCTATGAATGTATCTGTATATATATATATATAGACATGCGTGTGTATATATATATGTATATACACACTAGCATGGTCCAAGAAAGCTGCGAGTCGACGAGAGATCGTTCCAAAACGCCGAAGATTGCATGCAGACGGCCCCGTCAGCCCCCAAGGCTCTTAAACAAATACTGCGAGGCGCCCCACGAAGGCCCTCCAGAAGCAAAAATCGTCCCATTCCCCATGGGAAACGTAGATTTGCTCATTCGCCGTTTGGGCTTCCACGCGGCCCACACCGGCCCAAGACGTTTCCAAAATCAACCCTCCGCAGCCCAAAAGGCTCCCAAAAAGGCTCCACGACGGTTTCCAAGCGATCCACGAATGCTCCTGAAACCATAACAACGGCCCGGGAGAGCCGCAGGACGGTCCCAAGAGGGCTCCAAAACGGGCAAACGGGGTCCCCAAAGGCTGCCCAGACGGCCCACGCGGGGGACGATTCGGTCCAACCCGCCCAGGATTGCGTCCAGACGGATCCATAGGCTCCCAAGACGTTTGATTATCCCGGCAAAGCAACCTAACAGCGATGTGTATAAGCATATCTGGAAGCATTCCCCTTAAGATTCAAGTGAAAATGCAGTTGTAGAATTTTGCTGTTCTCGCAGTCGCAGTCGCATTCGCAATGACAGTCGCAGTGGCAACGGCCTTAGGATCAAATGGAATCCTAAAGATTCCTAGGGATTCCTAAGGCATCCTTAGGCATCCTTAGGAATCCAAAGGAATCCTTAGGAATCCAAAGGAATCCTTAGGAATCCTGATTCCTAGGGATTCCGATGGATTCCTAAGGATTCCTGAAGAATCCGAAGGATTCCTCAGGATTCCTGAGGATGCTTAACTATGCTACGGATTCCTAAGAATCCCTACGGATTCCTAAGAATATTCCTAGGGATTCCTAAGGATTCCTATGGATTCCTACGGATGCCTCAGCCTGCATCAGTTTCAGCCTCAGCCTCAGCCTGCCTCGGCTTGCCTCAGCCTCAGCCTCAGCCCGCCTCGGCCTCAGCCTCAGCCTGCCTCAGCCTCAGCGTCTGTCCTGCCTCGGCCTCAGCCTGCGTCAGCCTCAGCCTCAGCCTGCCTCAGCCTCAACCTGCCTCAATCACTGTTCCTTACTAGCCGGCCGCTCTGCGGTTGATCGGGAGTTTCTGTATATAGAAGAAGGTGCGTGCGCTTGTTGGCGAGGGTGAGGATGAGGTCCTCCTCCTCCTCCTCCTCCTCCTCCTCCTCCTCCTCCTCCATCCTTCTCTTGCCTCCGTCTGTCCTCCTCCACCCCACAGCTCCATCATCTTCTCCTCCTCCTCCTCCTCCTCCTCCTCCTCCTCCTCCTCCTCCTCCTCCTCCTCCTCCTCCTCATTCCTCCTCTGGGCACCTCCCCCGGGGCGCGGATCCACCGGATCTGTCCGGATCTGTCCGGAAACGGTGCCGGAGGCCGCTCTGGGCTCCTCTGGGCACCTCCCCCGGGGCCGGTTTTGTGAGGATGTCTCAAGCGAGGGCGCCGGTTTGGGATTCGTCGGCGGATCAACCGGATCCAGCGGATCTGTCCGGAAACGGTGCCGGAGGCCGCTCTGGGCTCCATGGGCACCTCCCCCGGGGCCAGTTTGGGATTCGTCGGCGGATCCACCGGATCCAGCGGATCTGTCCGGAAACGGTGCCGGAGGCCGCTCTGGGCTCCTCTGGGCACCTCCCCCGGGGCCGGTTTTGTGAGGATGTCTCAAGCGAGGGCGCCGGTTTGGGATTCGTCACCGGATCCCGGATCCACCGGATCTGTCCGGAAACGGTGCCGGAGGCCGCTCTGGGCTCCTCTGGGCACCTCCCCCGGGGCCGGTTTTGTGAGGATGTCTCAAGCGAGGGCGCCGGTTTGGGATTCGTCACCGGATCCACCGGATCTGTCCGGAAACGGTGCCGGAGGCCGCTCTGGGCTCCTCTGGGCACCTCCCCCGGGGCCGGTTTTGTTGTCTCAAGCGAGGGCGCCGGTTTGGGATTCGTCGGCGGATCCACCGGATCTGTCCGGAAACGGTGCCGGACTCTGGGCTCCTCTGGGCACCTCCCCCGGGGCCGGTTTTGTGAGGATGTCTCAAGCGAGGGCGCCGGTTTGGGATTCGTCCGGATCCAGCGGATCTGTCCGGAAACGGTGCCGGAGGCCGCTCTGGGCTCCTCTGGGCACCTCCCCCGGGGCCGGTTTTGTGAGGATGTCTCAAGCGAGGGCGCCGGTTTGGGATTCGTCACCGGATCCACCGGATCTGTCCGGAAACGGTGCCGGAGGCCGCTCTGGGCTCCTCTGGGCACCTCCCCCGGGGCCGGTTTTGTGAGGATGTCTCAAGCGAGGGCGCCGGTTTGGGATTCGTCACCGGATCCACCGGATCTGTCCGGAAACGGTGCCGGAGGCCGCTCTGGGCTCCTCTGGGCACCTCCCCCGGGGCCGGTTTTGTGAGGATGTCTCAAGCGAGGGCGCCGGTTTGGGATTCGTCACCGGATCCAGCGGATCCAGCGGATCTGTCCGGAAACGGTGCCGGAGGCCGCTCTGGGCTCCTCTGGGCACCTCCCCCGGGGCCGGTTTTGTGAGGATGTCTCAAGCGAGGGCGCCGGTTTGGGATTCGTCGGATCACCGGATCCACCGGATCTGTCCGGAAACGGTGCCGGAGGCCGCTCTGGGCTCCTCTGGGCACCTCCCCCGGGGCCGGTTTTGTGAGGATGTCTCAAGCGAGGGCGCCGGTTTGGGATTCGTCGGCGGATCCACCGGATCTGTCCGGAAACGGTGCCGGAGGCCGCTCTGGGCTCCTCTGGGCACCTCCCCCGGGGCCGGTTTGTGAGGATGTCTCAAGCGAGGGCGCCGGTTTGGGATTCGTCGGCGGATCCACCGGATCCACCGGATCTGTCCGGAAACGGTGCCGGAGGCCGCTCTGGGCTCCTCTGGGCACCTCCCCCGGGGCCGGTTTTGTGAGGATGTCTCAAGCGAGGGCGCCGGTTTGGGATTCGTCGGCGGATCCACCGGACCGGATCTGTCCGGAAACGGTGCCGGAAGCCGCTCTGGGCTCCTCTGGGCACCTCCCCCGGGGCCGGTTTTGTGAGGATGTCTCAAGCGAGGGCGCCGGTTTGGGATTCGTCGGCGGATCCACCGGAGCCAGCGGATCTGTCCGGAAACGGTGCCGGAGGCCGCTCTGGGCTCCTCTGGGCACCTCCCCCGGGGCCGGTTTTGTGAGGATGTCTCAAGCGAGGGCGCCGGTTTGGGATTCGTCACCGGATCCACCGGATCTGTCCCGGAACGGTGCCGGAGGCCGCTCTGGGCTCCTCTGGGCACCTCCCCCGGGGCCGGTTTTGTGAGGATGTCTCAAGCGAGGGCGCCGGTTTGGGATTCGTCACCGGATCCACCGGATCTGTCCGGAAACGGTGCCGGAGGCCGCTCTGGGCTCCTCTGGGCACCTCCCCCGGGGCCGGTTTTGTGAGGATGTCTCAAGCGAGGGCGCCGGTTTGGGATTCGTCGGCGGATCCACCGGATCCAGCGGATCTGTCCGGAAACGGTGCCGGAGGCCGCTCTGGGCTCCTCTGGGCACCTCCCCCGGGGCCGGTTTTGTGAGGATGTCTCAAGCGAGGGCGCCGGTTTGGGATTCGTCACCGGATCCAGCGGATCCAGCGGATCCACCGGATCTGTCCGGAAACGGTGCCGGAGGCCGCTCTGGGCTCCTCTGGGCACCTCCCCCGGGGCCGGTTTTGTGAGGATGTCTCAAGCGAGGGCGCCGGTTTGGGATTCGTCACCGGATCCAGCGGATCCACCGGATCTGTCCGGAAACGGTGCCGGAGGCCGCTCTGGGCTCGAGCCCAGAGCGGCCTCTGGGGGAGGTGCCCAGAGGATCCTCTGGGCACCTCCCCCGGGGCCGGTTTTGTGAGGATGTCTCAAGCGAGGGCGCCGGTTTGGGATTCGTCGGCGGATCCACCGGATCTGTCCGGAAACGGTGCCGGAGGCCGCTCTGGGCTCCTCTGGGCACCTCCCCCGGGGCCGGTTTTGTGAGGATGTCTCAAGCGAGGGCGCCGGTTTGGGATTCGTCGGCGGATCCACCGGATCCACCGGATCTGTCCGGAAACGGTGCCGGAGGCCGCTCTGGGCTCCTCTGGGCACCTCCCCCGGGGCCGGTTTTGTGAGGATGTCTCAAGCGAGGGCGCCGGTTTGGGATTCGTCGGCGGATCCACCGGATGTCCGGAAACGGTGCCGGAGGCCGCTCTGGGCTCCTCTGCTCCCCGCGCCGGGGGTGAGGATGACGGTAGTTCCACAGAAACTCCCTCAAATTAATAAACACCCCGTCCCCCAGGCGAGTGGGGGCCAACCCGAGTCCATGACGACCCCCCCACCATCCCTTGTAAAAAACAATACAAAACACACTGTGCCTCCAAATTCGGAACATGCGCAGCCAACCCGATGCGGCCCCCCCCCACCATCCCTTTCAAAAAACCGTGCAAGTACACTTGGCGGCGGCGGCGGCTGCGGCGGCTGCAGCGGCGGTGGCGGCGGCTGCGGCGGCTGCGGCGGCGGCGGCGGCGGCGGCGGTAGCGGTGGCGGCACCGGCGGCTGCGGCGGCGGCGGTTTGGCAGCGGGGGGCAGCGGCGGCAGCGGCGGGGGCGGCGGCGGCGCGGCGGCGGCGGCGGCGGCGGCGGCGGCGGCGGCGGCGGCGGCGGCGGCGGCGGGCGGCGGGCGGCGGCGGCGGCGGCGGCTGGCGGCGGCGGCGGGCGGCGGGGCGGGCGGCGGCGGCGGCGGCGGCGGCGGCGGCGGCGGAGGCGGCGGCGGCGGCGGATTGGCCCCCAGTAGCTGCCCATCCAAAGACGACTGCTGAATATGCTGAGGCTCGGGCCAGACTCGGGTGCTACGTATGTGTTGGGAGGGCGGGTGGGAGTGAGCGAGACGGCTTGCAGGCGGGGAGGGGGTCTTGGCCTCAACCTCAGCCTCAGCCTGCCTCGGCTTGCCTCAGCGCCGGCCTCAGCCTGCCTCGGCCTCAGCCTGCCTCGGCCTCAGCCTGCCTCAGCCTCCCCTCCCCTCCCCCCCCCTCCCCCCCCCCATTCAGCCTCACCTTGTCTCAGCTTCGGCCTGCCTCGGCCTCATCCTCAGCCTCAGACTCAGTCTCAGCCTCAGCCTGTCTCGGCCTGAGCCTTCCTCGGCCTCAGCCTCAGCCTGCCTCAGCCTCAGCCTGCTCAGCCTCAGCGTCAGCCTGTCTCAGCCTCAGCCTGCCTCAGCATCAGCCTCAGCCTCAGCCTCAGCCTCAGCCTCAGCCTCAGCCTGCCTCGCCTTGCCTCGGCCTCAACCTCAGCCTGCCTCGGCCTCAGCCTCAGCCTCAGCCTGCCTCAGCCTCAGCCTCAGCCCGCCTCAGCCTCAGCCTGCATCAGCCCCGGCGTCAGCCTGCCTCAGCCGCAGCTTGCCTCAGCCTCAGCCACAGCCTCAGCCTCAGCCTCAGCCTGCCTCAGCTTCAGCCTCAGCCTCAGCCTGCCTCGGCTTGCCTCAGCCTCAGCCTGCCTCGGCCTCGGCCTCAGCCTCACCCTGCCTCAGCCTCAGTGTCAGCCTCTAAGCCTCAGCCTGCATCAGCCTCAGCCTCAGCCTCAGCCTGCCTCAGCCTCAGCCTGCCTCAGCCTCAGCCTCAGACTGCCTCGGCCTCAGCCTGCCTCAGCCTCAGCCTCAGCCTGCCTCAGCCTCAGCCTGCGTCAGCCTCAGCCTCAGACTGCCTCGGCCTCAGCCTGCCTCAGCCTCAGCCTCAGCCTGCCTCAGCCTCAGCCTGCGTCAGCCTCAGCCTGCCTCAGCATCAGCCTCAGCCTCAGCCTCAGCCTCAGACTGCCTCGGCCTCAGCGTGCCTCAGCCTCAGCCTCAGCCTGCCTCAGCCTCAGCCTGCCTCGGCCTCAGCCTGCGTCAGCCTCAGCCTCAGCCTGCCTCGCCGTGCCCCAGCCTCAGCCTCAGCCTGCCTCGGTCTCAGCCTGCCTCGGCCTCGGCCTGCCTCAGCTCGGGCATTCAAAATATGGCAATACTCTGATGTTCTGGGAACACGAAGATCACGAAATGGCCCACAGTTGGCTCTGGGCAGTCAAAATATGGCCGTGAAGTTCCTGAACAATTACAGGAGAGGTTTTACTAAAGTGGTCTATGGTCGTCCATGCGGTCGCCAATTATCCCGGCAAAGCAACCTAACAGCGATGTGTAGAAGCATAATTGAAAGCATTCCCCTTAAGATTCAAATGAAAATCCAGTTGTAGAATTCTGCTGTTCTCGCAGTCGTAGTCGCATTCGCGATGACAGTCGCAGCGGCAACGGCAGTCGCAGTCACAGCCTCAGCCTCAGCCTGCCTCAGCCTCAGCCTCAGCCTGCTCAGCCTCAGCCTCAGCCTTCAGCCTCGCCTCAGCCTCAGCCTGCCTCAGCCTCAGCCTCAGCCTCAGCCTCAGCCTCAGCCTCAGCCTCAGCCTCAGCCTGCCTCAGCATCAGCCTGCCTCAGCCTCAGCCTCAGCCTGCCTCAGCCTCAGCCTCAGCCTGCTTCAGCCTCAGCCTCAGTGCCTCAGCCTTCAGCCTCGCCTCAGCCTCAGCCTCAGCCTGCCTCAGCCTCAGCCTGCCTCGCCTCAGCCGCCTCAGCAGCCTCAGCCTGCCTCAGCATTCAAAATGTGGCCCAGGATGGAGTTCTGGGAAATAGAAGAACACGAAGTGGCCTACAGTTGGCTCCGGGCATTCAAAATGTGGCCCGGGAGTGGAGTTCTGGGAACTTTGAAGAGCACGAAGTGGCCTACAGTTGGCTCCGGGCATCCAAAATGTGGCCCGGGAATGGAGTTCTGGGAAGTCGAAGAGCACGAAGTGGCCTACAGTTGGCTCCGGGCATCCAAAATGTGGCCCGGGAATGGAGTTCTGGGAAGTCGAAGAGCACGAAGTGGGGCAAAATGTGGCCCGGGAATGGAGTTCTGGGAGGTCGAAGAGCACGAAGTGTGTGACTGTTTGCAAAAACGAGTGCGGCGGCAGCCGCGGCGGCAGCCTGTCCGGGTCCCGCCCAGACCCCCCCGAGGAGTCATGATGCTCTCTTTTGAGACCACTAGAAACCTATCAGCAAGAGCTGCTAGGTAAAAATCAAACAGGTAACCCATGTGGTCGCCCACATGGTCACCCCAAATCAATCTACTAGTTCATATGGTCGCCAAAATGGCAGCCACGGAATTAACCACCATCTTATGTGGTCACCACGATGGTCGCCGAAAATACCATTGCACGCCGCGCGGTGGCAACGGAGGTCGCACAGCATAAAGGGCGGCTGAGCGAGCAGTCGCCCGAGTGTTAGCCCCAGCGGGCTGCAAGACCCGCGCGCCGCTCGTTGATGTCGCCGCCAGCGCGGCTCGGGAAATTAGCGCAGCTGGCGACGAAATCTCGCGTTCAGCGTCATGCGCTGGCGTTGCCGCGCTGGGCGCGCGCTGCCATCTTCTGCGCTGGGTTCTGACCTCTGTCGAGCCGAGCCCCGCGCGGAGACATGGCGCTGGCCGCGCTAGCGGCATGGACGGTTCAATGGGGACCGACAGGCGCGCCGACAATGAAATGCGGCGGCGGCCGCGTTAAGTCGCAGTGGCGGGCGCTGCTGTCTCAGCAGAGGCGGCAACGGTGATCGCGCGCGGCCCCTGCAGAAGCATCTGTGCGCGGCTGCGGTCGCGATCGCGGTCGCTGCCGTGACAACGGTAGAAGTTTCAGCGCACCTAGGCCAACAGACGCGAACCTGTGGCAATGACAACTGGTGCATTTATTGTTGTGGCCTTGCTGCTCGTCGCGGCACCTGCCGATGTGCATGAGGTTTCCCGCAGTCGCCAGTCGCGGTGGCGACCAGGGAGGCGACGTTGCGCTCTCAAGCGCAATGCCGCTACACAGCTCGCAGGACACAGCCACGCGACTACGTCGGATTTTTGGTTTTCGCAATATATATATATATATATATATATATATATATATATATCAAACTCGGAGGAGCGAGGGCGATGAGGGAGAAGAAAGGAGGACCCGCCCACGCCCCCCTCCGTCCAAGTCGCCTTCCCCGTCTCCTTCGAGCTATTAGCCATCGCCCTCCCCCCCTCCCCCATTGCCCCAGCCTCCTCCGCCTACCCTCGTGCTCTTCCTGACCCACCCGCCTTCGCCTTCCTCTGTGGCGGTAGCGAGCAGGGGCGGCAGCAACCACCCAATTCATTTCCTTTCCATGGAGGGTTCACCGTCGCCTCTGGCAGAGGCTGGTCACAAACAGCCGTGCGACGTGCGCCGCGCAGCATGCAGCGTGATCACGTACCGTTGTTTTCAAGGGTCTCATATTTGTACTGTTAGCATACATACACACACGCTTTCCATCTGCTGCGGCCTGCTGCGCAGTCCACCTGCTTCGGCCTGGAGCGGCACGGCTTGGCATCGCCAGGTCGCGCGGGGCCAGCGCGTGCAGGCCTGCGGCGCGACCGCGCCAAGTAGAGAAACGTTGGCCCACCCTGATCTGCGCTGCAAGCAACGCCCCAGGCGCGTGCCAGCGCGGACCGACTATACTTGTATATTCACTGCTTGCGCTTCACCTCGGCCCTGTCCTCGAACAGGCGCATCAGCGCGGGAGGAATGAGGCTGCACTGCTCATCGCTGAGGAGCGACAGGTGGTGCTTGAGGTTCCTCTTCAACTTCAGCGGCGTCGACTCGAAGTCCCTGCAGCACACCATCATCAGGCATGTTCCGTAGGTTGCGTTCGCCTGGTTCAGCGTCTTGCTGATCAGTTGCATCTGCTGAGAGCGGTCCGCGTCCTGGTCGCCGAAGAGGTCCCGAGCCTGCTTGGCCGCCGCATGCTTCGACGAAACCACCTCGATAGCACCCTTGATCTGAGAAGGCCAAACGTTCTTGAATAGCGTGGTCGTGGCTCTCTCGAGCCACGGGTTCATCTCTGTCCAATTCTCGCCGCCGTCGAAACACATGCCAGTCTCGCTGCCACTTACCATGGCAAACGCGAACAGCTTCTGAGCCGCCGCCATGGCGGCGGCCACCTTGGAGGAGCAGTCGCGGCCAGACAGCGCGCCGAGCAACTCGTTCAGCTGGCTGCGCCAGCGGCCCGAGAAGTCCATGCCGATCTTATGTTGCACCTGAAAGGGCTCTGCAATCCCGCTGCCCCGACGCCGTCGCGCGCGACTTCACCTACGTACCCTTCCGCGGAGGCTGACATCAGAATGGGCCGCTGAAAGAGCAAGTGTCGGGGCACGGGTCAGAGGGGGGGTCTGAGGGCTGCAGGCCGGGGCGGCAGAGTGACGACGGTGGAAGGCGGGGGGGGGCAAGAAGAGAGGAGCTCTCGAGAGGGGGAGGGGGGGGGGGCGGTGCGCGCGGGGGCCTGGAAGGCAAGGCTTGGCCGCGCGCGTCGGCATTGAGGCAGCCAGGATGTTAAAGCCGCCGCGCCTCAGAGAAAGTCGCCACCGCGGCAACGAACTGGCGCGCCTGCGCCGAGCCGTCACTGTACCCGAGGATCTCCTCAGCAGTGGTGCCGATCCTGCGGTGCGCGATCATCGTCTGGAAGTCCCACTCGGGCTTCGCCAACTCAGTGAATGCCACTTTGATCGTCGTCATCTCATCGTTCAGCTCAGCCTTGAGACCCAGGAGGGCGATGCCGAGAACGGACGCCTTCACGATGTAGCGGCGCGCGCCTTCTGTCATGTTGACGTCCTCGCCCGTGCCCATGCGCCGATGCAGAGCGAGGACGAAGAAATCGATAATCTGCTCCAGAGGCGGGGGGGGGGGGGGGCCACGGCCAAGCCGAAGTCGCAGAAGACCTTCACCTGGGCAGTGAGGCTGGCGATGTCCTTGCGGCGGTTCCCACGCTCGCCATCGAACGCAAACTCGCCCAAGCCCTTGATCATCGTGGCGACGTGGTCGTCGATGCTGCTCTCCTTCTGGGTCCGAGCGATGAAGCTGCTGAAGTAGTCAGCCCGTGGCAGGCCGAAGCACACGTCATACGTGATCGCCAACAGCTCCTTCAGATCCACGACCTTGTCCTTCGCGAGTGCGTCCTGCTCGATCTGCTCCGCGAGGCCGTCCACGACCTGCAGCGTCGCTCGCTCGACGAGGGGCCTCCGCTTCACGCCCTGGCCCTGCCGAAGCTTACCATGAGCATCCTTCAAGAGCGCCCAACCCCGCATGACCATGGCCGCATCGTTCTTGAAAGTGAACTCGCCCCTGTTGGGCAACTGCTTCTCGAGGTTCTCAATGCGAGGCGCGTGCGTATCGCAATCCTTGCGCGTGCGAAGGAACTCAGACAGGAGCGCCTTGTAGTGACTGTTCTGTTTAATGGCCGTCAAGATGGGGAACGGCATGCTACCTCCAGCCTCAGCAGCTTGCAAGCGGTCGAAGTCCTTCGACGATGCCTCGTGGGGCATTGGCACGTCGGTGTCCGCCAGCATCACCACCATGACACCGCGGAAAACAGAGCACAGCTGGTCGGCTCGTTCCTCGCGCGGCTCGAAGCCAAGCTGCCCGTCATCAGAGGCAGTGGTGATCATCTCGAGGACCATTGCGATGACGCGCAGCAGCGCGTCGTGGCTCTTCTCGCCGTGCTTGATCATGGGCGCGAGGATCTTTGCCAGCAGGGTGTCTCTCAACCTGTCCATCTTCTCGGCAGGGCTGCCCTCGATGTGCCGAGCAAGGGGCTGACTAGCGTCGAAGGTGCCCGAATCCTCTGACACTGGCCACGGGCTGATCAAGTTCAGGAGCGCCTTGGTTTTTGCTTGGCCTTCGTGGGGTTGACCTTCGCTAGCTGCGACATCCACGTTGCCTTGATGGGGTCCGTTTTCAGCAACTCCGATACGTCTGGAAAATCGTGGACGGAATCTCTGGGTCCTCCTCCCGCCCTGGATTTCGCCGCTGATGATGCCAAGCCGATCCTGATGCCGTCGACGCTCTTCTCGGGGGTCGCGGCGGCGCCAGCGGCAGAAGCCGCGTCGCCCTGAGTGTGGCACCTCCACCCACGACGCTCTCGCCCCCCAGACCGTCAACCTTCTCCGATGCCGAAGGCTCCTCGAGCATCGCCGCAAGGTCAGCGTCGCAGCCGCCCTCCTGAAGCCTCTTCTGTCGCTCAGCCTCCTCCTGGTCAGTTCGCTTCTTCACTGCGCGGGCCAGCAACGTGGAAAGGGAAATGACTGCACAGCCTGTGGGGTCGAGCTCACCCTGGAAAGTATTCTTCGCATGGTCGTGCACGAAGTCGCCCTGGGACTCGTGGGCGGTCAGGTCTGGGCGGGCCAACAGGTTCGATAAGGACACGCTCTCGGAGAACTCGAAGGTGAGCGTCTGAGGAGCACCCTCCAGATCACTCGTGAGAACGCCCAGGGTCGCCGCGCCCATCTCGTCCCAAAGCTTGAAGCATTTATACCCGAGCTGCTCTGGCATGTGCTTGAACTTGTTGAAGATCTCTGGGCGGGCCCAGAAACCGAGGACGCGCTGGCAGGATGCCTTCTGTTCGGAGACCTGCTCGACCTCCTGGGGAGAGAAGTGGTCCAGCGACGCGCCGTGATCGATCATGTGCGTCGAAGCGTCGTCAAACGTCTTCTTGAATGCCTGGTCATCGCCGTGCTTCTGCCCTGCATCCTCCTCTGTCATGCACGAGAACCCAATGAACCATGGTGCATAATGGGTTTGGCAACATATGTTGTTATCCTTCTTGTCCGCTGCAGCCGGTCTCTTATCGCAGGTGTCGAAGCAGCAAACAGTCCTACTCTGGCGAGCGAGCTTGGGCTGCACGTGCCTCAGCATCCTTCACCTTCTGCTGCTGCGTCCTTCTCTTCCTCGGAGCAGCGCCAGCTGCGCCTGAAGCAAACGTGCTGGCGGCGAGGCTCAAGACCGTTCCAGTGCCGTCATCGTCTGGCGCGTCGGCGGAA
This sequence comes from Prorocentrum cordatum, assembly GCA_963575745.1. Classification (NCBI taxonomy): domain Eukaryota; class Dinophyceae; order Prorocentrales; family Prorocentraceae; genus Prorocentrum; species Prorocentrum cordatum. Next base: position 432,695 of record CAUYUJ010000270.1, read on the forward strand.
CCTCGGGCGCCGCTGAGCTGCTTCTCGACAACCTTGCGAGCAAGCCTCTCCCTGTTCGCCATCACTGCGGGTGAGGGGCGTTGGTCTAGCCGACTGTCGGCGTGCGAATCGCACCTGTCACAGCGACATTCGAGCCAAAATGGCACTGCATACGTCAACTTGGGGGCCATTTGGGGTTTGCATGTGAAGCTAGGCCACTCCGGAAGCTAGCACATGTCTGGGGCCTCTCTGAAGCAGAAGTTGAGTTCTTCATTTTGCGTAATGCTGAGCCTTTAGAGGGCCTCGTTGGCACGGGTTTGAGTCTTGGTTGGTCTTACCTTGGAGCATCAAGGGGAACGCTCATCATAGTGGCACAACTTGCTCGGGGCTCTTTGGGGAGCTAGTGGGCCATTCTCCCATGCTCGAAAGGCACTTTTTTTGGCGCGGGTGGGCACGTGGTAGGCACATGAATGCATAATGACCTGCTTTGCTTGAGATATCCCTGAGCGGGCGTCGTTTGGGGAGCGCTGCTATTAGTTTGGGGCTGCCTTTTGTTGAACGGGGAGGTGCGCGCTGTGGTCGCAACAGGGACGAAACGCTAGCGTAAACAAAACGTGCGTGCGACGTGCTTCATGCTTGTGCTCTTTGCATATGCAGCTACCGCGTTTAGAACTCAAGGCTTGACTAATGGGGAACTTGTTTGAGGCCTCCTGGGGGCTGGCTTGGGCCTCTTTGGGAACTAGTTTGAGGGCCTCTCGGCGGCTGACTGACAACGCTATGACACTTCCAGCTTGTGTGTTTGAAACGCGTTGGCATAAGGGCTGAGGCATGTGACACCTTCTCTCTTGTCTAGCACCTCGCCCCAAGCGCCCTCCGAACCCACTGCAGGATCTCTCGCTTCGCTCCCTCGGCCCTTCCAGACCCCCCTCGGCGCGCCGCGCCGAAGACGCAGGGCAGGGCGGCAAGGGGCGGAGCGTCGCAGAGAAGCGTAGCAGCAGAAGGTTACAACAAACAACTGCATGCTGCTTTCCAGTGCTGCACGGCAGGCGGACGGTGGGAAGAGCGAGGCTGGCAAGGAGGGCATGGAGAGAACCAAGGTAGAGGGTGCAAGGTGAGGTGCGCCAGACGAAGGAGCGCCCCGAGACTCCTACAGAAACCCAGGATCCCCGACCGAACAGGAGGCCGACCCTGGAACGCTCGCGAGGCAGCAAAGTCAGTCGATCCCGAGACTACTGGAACTGGAGACCCCGAACCCCCCAAGGCGAACGTCATCGCATGACGGCGGATGTCGCCACGATGGTAGCGGCAACATTTTGACGACGATGGTGCTCATGCTCGTGGTGCTGCTCTTGGTGGCCCGATGGCGGCGATGCGATGGTCACGATGATAATGGTTAGGAGGGTGCGAGTGGTGAAAGTGATAGCAATGCTCCTGAAAGTAATGCCGATGACGGCTGTGCGAATGATACTGACATTGGTGGTGACGGTGCTGCACATGCGCACGGCGACCCTCGCGATGGCAATGCAAGCAATGCTGCCGCTATTGGGGCCCACGGTGTAGCGACAATCTGCAGGGCGATGATGGTGACGACGGTGAAAATGGCAGCCTCAGGCACAGAGAAGCTCTAGCCAACGCGAAACCCTAGGGGAACCGATGCAGTCCTGAGAGGCCAGGCATGGCTAGAGGGGGCCATCCGACCCTCCGCATCTTGAGCTCAGAGGAGCCACTGCAGACAAGAAGCCCTCCAGAAACTTAGACCCTGACGAGGCCCGGGACTTGGCAAATCGGAGCCCTCGAAGGATCTAAGCCTCGTGGGCCCTGAAGGCCCTGGCTCGCGTGGAGCCCTTGGCGCGCCCCTGGGGCCGCAAGGGGCGCCGAGGTGGTGGTCGCGATGATGAGCATGATGGCGATTCCGGTGATGATGGCACTGTCCCTGCTCGGCTTCAGCCAGAGGCTGCGTGCGCAGCAGAAGCGCCTGCGATCGCAAAAGAGTCGAACGCTGAGCACGCGCCCCAGCTGCTCTCTGCTGAAGGGCAAGGCGTGCGCGGACGGCGCAAAGCAGTGCGCAGAGCGAAGCGCTGCAGCAAACTACAACGCGTTGCAATGCTAGGGCAGAAGCTGCTGACGCGGCGCCGTGCAAACACGAAGCCCCACCACCCACTGCCTGCTCACACGGGCACGGCAAAAGATCACCTGCGGTTGCCCCCATCGCCCTCGACATCCGCGACGAGTTCGCCCTGCATCTCACGCGAGAACTCTGGTGCGCCGTCGGCGAAAAGGCCCCAGCGATCGAACGCATCTCTGGTGACCTTCTGAACGTTGGCCAAGGAGGCCCTGAAGCCCCTGATGGCGCGAGCCTGGCGCATAATGATCAGATGCTGGATCCTGGGCTTCTTCAAAAGCTTCTTGACCATTTTCTTGTTCCCAAGGTTGAGAGTCCGAAACCATTTGCCAGGAGGCTGCGGCCCCGCCAGAGGATCAACAGACTTGGCCACGAGCTCGGGGGCCGTACTCTTCCCTGGTGCGCAACGGGAAACACTTGAACCTCAAAAGCTGACCGTGGGTGCTTGATTCGCAAACCGCTACGGAACCGCTGCGTTCGACGTCAGAACGCAATGGGGTATCGCAATGGGATGCCCAACGCCCCCCCCGCGCCTCCACCGCGCATTGCACAAACCTGCGATGTCGTGAAAGAGCCGCGCTGCGGCGCCCCTGGGGTTTCGTGAAGACGCGCGCGCGGGGGGAGAGGGGGGCAAAACACGACGGGGCGATTAAGGGGGCCTAACCTCTGGACGCACGCCCACCACACGAACATAACTCGGGATAAGGCATTCGCATGCAATGTCTGTCCTGGCGACTCAGAGTCTGGCACCAAGCTTACTGGTTGGCGCACTGGCGCCAGCGTGCGACATCCCCCAATAGTAGCGCACCCTCCCTGCCAGAGGTTTTCCATGACGGCGACATAGCGGCCAACCCCCGTGCACCGCGTCCCATGGTGGGTGGAATGGGGGTGAAACATCGGTGGGCGATCGTGCGTTCTGGAACACAAGGACATGAAGACCCTTTTATGTAAACGCCAGGGGGCCCGTACACTGCGCCTGTGAGCATTCGTTAGTTTGTTCTGCCAGTCTCACCGAATACCTTCAAGACCCCATTTCCCATCTCCAAAACTTCTGGAACTGAATGTACACGTCATGTTAATATTGGGGACCGATCCTGTCTAATTCAGGGCTCCACGAAACCCCTTCCTGATATTCTCAAACGGGGGCAATGAGCATTCTAGGTGGCATCGGCATGGCCCCTGGTAACTAGATCACTAACACTAGCACTCGTACCCAATGGAACACCCACCCACTTGTCGTGGACGCAGAAACCACGCAAACAGACCCCGATTCGACCGATCGCGCGCCGTTCGGGGCCGCGCATGCAACCACTGTGGCGCATTGGACCTGGGGGGGCTACAACTAAAACGGTGGCGGTAGCGCCAAAACGTTTTGACGGCCGCTCCCGCCCCCTCGCCGCACTGCGACCGCCGCCACCCGCCCGTGCCCACACGCACTGCGAAGATTTTGAACGCGCCAGCACTCACACGTTCCTGCGGCGGCTAGCCGCTCGCCAGAATCATGCGAGGCCGTCTTTGTTCGAGCGCCCGCGACAGCGCCTCGGATTCCCTGGGGGATAGGTTCCAAGTGACTTTGCCCTGGCCGACATAAGGCGGGCGCCAATCGCGGACGTTGCACAGCTGAGCAGCGCCGCCGCGTGCCAGCGCTGACCACCTCGCACGGCGGCCGCTATGAACGCGCGCCAAGCGGCGAACTGGCGCCCCAACGGCGCAAGCGACTAAACCACGTCGGTGGCAACCTCCGCAGGGCCGCAACCCTCGATGACGTCACGGTCGGGGGCCCCGCGGCGCAGCGACCCCCCCCCGCGCCACCTGGCCCTGGGGTCGATTGTCCCTGACGTGTCTATCGCCGCACGGGCAGATTGTTATCCACGGCCACGGACGCGACAAAGCTGGAACGCGTCCACAACTCCAATGATTAGCCCGACTGGCCTCCTAGGTCCAGAAATCCAAGGACAGGCCGCCGTCATCGCAGGCCATGCCATGGCTTCAGGACGAGACCTGCGCGGCCGCAGCCAGCGACCTGAAGCTCGAACCGCGCTCGCTGGACTCCATCGGCATCCAAATCTGGTTCACGCCTCTCCCCGGCCGGCTGCCACTCTGGAAATCGCGAACCCAAAGAGGCAAAAACTAGATATGTGTCTTACGTGTTTCTATGTTGTTCGCGTTCTCGCGGTTTCGGGTTTCCGACGCTCCAAGATGGCCCCACAGGCACCAAAGACTGCCCCAAGACGGCCCAAGAGGCCCCCAAGAGCGCTCCAAGACAATAAAAGATGTTTCCAAACCTGCCCAAGAGGCGCCAATTCGAGCCTTCCGCTCCCAGAGGCCCCCAGGAGGCCCCGTAAGGCCCACGAGGCCCCCAAGAAACCCAAAAAGAAGCCCCTAGAGGCACCTAAATGGCACCCCAAGAGGCTTCAAACTGCCTCCAACAGGACGCCGATATGTCCCCCGCGATATCCCAACGAACATCCTACAGGACCTACAACCCACGCGCGGTGGCGGAGTGGGCCGACATCTATCTAATATACACACACGCGGGAATTTCTATGAGTGAAGGGGGCCAGACGGTTTCACCGACCCTGGTACGTGGCTGAAGTGGGGCTCTGCAATGCGGAATGTTGCTGTTGTTGCTTGCCAGCCCCGCCCCTCGCTCCACCAAATGTCCCAGGGGGATGCGCCACAACCAAAGTTCCGAGGCGAGTTCAGCCGTGGCGACGAGAGCACGACGGAAGCCTAACAACCCCAGGGTCCCTAACGAAAGAAACCGAAATAACTCCATGGAAAGACAGGACACCCCCCGAACCGCGTCTTGCGAGGCCCCAGAACTTGTTCGGAGAGAATGTGCAGCCTGTTAGATAATAAAAGAGAGGGGGCAGCAGTAGCACGAGGAGGCAGACGACAAACGAGGAGAAGGAGGAGGAGGGGGAGGAGGCGGACCTCATATTCCTCCTCCTGCTCCGAACGCACCCGTCCTCCTCTGACGACGGGGCGCATGTCGCGTTTGACGAGTCGTCGTGAAGTGGCGGCTGGCGTTTGTGTAATACTGTGCTGGAAGTGGGCGCGGTTCGATTCTGCCCCGCAATATATGCCATGATGGTATGCTATGCTCTGTTGCGGACGGACTAGCGTGACGTCGTGGCGCCTTTCACGTTAGGTATGTTTTATACTCGGTCGTTGCTGAAACTGTTCGTTTATGTGGCCAGCCTGGGCTACCCGCGCATGTCGCGTATGATAGGCCGCCCATGCTCGGTCTCTGCTGGGTTATACTCGATCGCATGTTGTTCGTTTCTGTTCTGTTCTATACGCATATGATTGTTTCTGCTATGCTCTCGACGAGGCGGCGTGACGTCGCGACGCCTGTCCGTTTGAGAAGTCGTCGGCTCGATCGTTGCCGCGCCTATTTTCTTGTGGCCAAGCGCGGATGCTGACAGTGCGCCCTTGATCTGTCGTTGTTCCCTTAAGCCGTGTTCACTTATGATGTACCCGATAAGGTTCTATTATGCGATGCGGCACTATGATACATTCAGCTGTCGACGGGACGGCGTGGCACCGTGGCGCCTGCCACGTTATATGCGTCGTCTGGTCGGTCGTTGTTGCGTCTGTTTGTACCTGTGGCCTCGCCGACCTCGGCGCGCACGTCACGTTTGATCCTGTTTTGGATTGGCCTATATGTTATGGCATTCCTCTTCAAGACTGCTCTACTTCAGTCCTCTTGCTTTGGCGCCGCCCTGCACAGCCACAACCCCTGGCATTCCAAGGGGAGGGCGCTGACCCTGAGAAAAAAACTACGGCTGAGCTAAAACCCCCAGCCTCCAACAACCTACAGCTCGAGAGTGCGGCCAGGGGCGGGGCCGCCGAGCCGCCAGGGCTGTGGCCGGGGACGACGCCAGGGACGATGCCATGGCCCACTTCTGCCGCCGTATGCTCTGTTATGGTAACCTCTGTCAATGTATGATGTGTTATGCTATGGTAGTCTCTGTTCTGTGGCACCACGTTATGGCATGATACGTATGCTCAACCAGGCCTGGTTACACTATAATGTTATATGTGACGTTGCGTAGGATATGACCAGCTCAAAATGTTAAACGAAATATAGCCAATCGTGTTACACCTGAGTCGTGGACGTAGAGGCAGGAGTAAGAGAACAATTCTGGAATGGTGTGCTGGTTGCGGTGGGTTCAATGCGGCAAGACATGTTGACTTCAACATGTTCTAGGTGTGCTGTGCTGTACTATGTCTGTTCTGTTCACCAGGGGGTTGCGTGACGCCCTCACGCCTGTCACGATAGATACGTCGTCCCATCGTTCGCTGCTGCGCAAGAGCGTTCATGTGACCAGCCTGACCTCGGCTTGCCCATCGCGTTTGAATATATCGTGGTACAACATACAACGCAGTGATGCAATGTGTTGTCATGTTACCAAGTGATGCGATCATGTGCTATGCTATGATATAGTAAGCCACTATGTGAAATGCAGACTGTGTCATGTTACGTTATGTCATGGTGTGCTCTACCAGTGCTTGGTAGGACGTGTGGTGCCGTCGTATGCACTGGATGCTTCATGCCAGTGCGCACGCTGTTATGATGTCCTGCGATGTCCTGTTCTGGTCTTTTACCTGGATATTCACAATCCCTGCAACATGTTCCGATCATATATCATGGTCAGTGGGCTCCGCAAATGGGATGGGTAAGAAGGGATAGTGCCGTCAAGCATAACATAAGGTAACACTGAAGGGAAGAAGCCGGCCCACCGGCCTACGCACGCGCGCGCGCCGCAAGCTCGTTCCTTTTCCGTTTCCCTAGAGCCAAAGTAAAATAGCTGCGGGAGCAGAAGTAGTCAGTCAGTACAGCAGGCAGACAGCGCGCGCAAGGAGAGAGAGCAAGCAGGGCGAAAGATTGGTGGGGCGGAAGGGGTGCATTGACTGTTCTGGCATACTATGGAATGGTACGCGTTATTTTCCCATGGTGGTATGATCAACTGTGCGATGCTATGCGATACTGTGTTCTGTCACTCCTTGTCATGACATGATGTGTCATGGTACGCAATGGTGTGTGCTCTGAGGCTGTCCTACGATGTGATATGTTGTGCCATGGCATATGATACTATGGCACGGTATGGTATGGCAAATTACGGTATGTTCTGCACGGTTCTCATTTGAGGTATGGTGGTATGATCTGTGCTGAAAGGTGTATACTATCATGCCGTATGGCGGTATGCTATGCTATGTCCTGCTATGATGTAGCATCGTATGCCGCGCTATGTCATGCTATGGTTTCTCATATGTGATGCGATGATACGTGTCATGTACTATGTGTTGTGATGCTGTTATGTTGTGGTATGGTCTGTCATATTATGGCATGGTCTGCTCTGTCGTGTCACGTCATGGTGTGTTATGCTCCGTTATTCCCTACCTAGGCTCTGCCTAGAAGGGTTCTTACCTTAGAGCTTAAAGGGGCCGGGCAATGCTACCCGCCCCGGGCGGTTCCCCCAGCATCCGGCCGCGGTTCCCCCAGCTACGTCCCCTTAGCTTAGCGTTGCTTATCTCATCTAGCTCAGCCTAGCTTAGCTTAGCTTAGCTTAGGTTAGCTGTGCCTAGCCTAGCTTAGCTTAGCTTAGCTTGGCTTAGCTTAGCCTGGCCTAGCCTAGCTTAGCTTAGCTTGGCATAGCTTAGCTTACCTTAGCGCAGCATAGCGCAGCGCAGCATTAGCACAGCATAGCACAGCATAGCATAGCCAAGCATAGCATAGCATAACATAGCATAGCTCAGCATAGCATAGCATAGCGCAGCATAGCATATCATAGCATAGCACTGCTTAGCACAGCACATCGCAGCATAGCATAGCATAGCACAGCATAGCCTAGGATAGCATAGCATAGCATAGCATAACATAGCATCGCCTATCATAGCATAGCGCAGCATAGCATAGCAGAACATAGCATGGCATATCATAACATAGCGCTGCATTGCATAGCATAGCATAGCCTAGCATAACACAGCGCAGCCGAGCGTACCCTAGCATAGCATAGCATAGCATAGCGCAGCATGTCCCTAGCATAGCATAGTATAGCATAGCTCTTCATGTAGATGTAGATGCAAGTGTAGATGTTAATGTAGCTGTCGGTATAGATGTAGATGTTGCTTTCCTAGCTGCTCCAAGTCCTAGGTAGGGTCGCAATGGGAGAATATGGTGCTACGTATGATCCGATATGTCATATAGTCACGTGTTATGCTGCTTCGTGTTAGAATATGATATGGCATGGTATGTGAGTCTGTGTCACGTTATGTGTCGGTATGTTCAGTTACGCCATGTCTTATTCGGGTAAGCTTGCGTTGCCATATGCAGGAATGCTCTTTGCTATGATGCTGTGCTACGGTATGCACTGCTCTGCCATGGTGTGCTGTATTACGAAATGTTATGGCATGATCTTGTATGTTATGCTAGAATATGTCCTGCTAGGTGATGTGGTGTTATGCTCTGTTCTGTCAGAGCTTATACTTATACTTAGTGCTGTGCTGTACTAAATTATGTTAGTCTGCAGTACCGCTCCGTCATGCTATAATTTGTCGGCGTGAGGCGGAACACTCGGGGATACTCGGAGGACCTGGTGATCTGGCGGCCGCGGTATGCAGAGTGGCGCGAGGCGGGACATTCGGGTACACTCGGGGGACCGGGGGATCTGGCGGCCGCGGTATGCAGAGTGGGCGAGTCGGCGCGAGGCAGGAAACTCGGGGACACTCGGGAGACCTGGGGATCTGGCGGCAGCGGTATGCAGAGTGGCACGAAGCGGGACACTTGGGGACACTCGGGGACACTCGGGGTACCTGGGGATCTGGCGGCCGCGGTATACAGGGTGGACGGGTCGGGAGGTCTGTTCTTAAAACCGACCCCAGCTTGCCGGGTGGGGAAGAAGACACGAACACCTTGATCCTCGAACCTCGACCCACAATCCTCGGTCAGAGCAGGACGCCTGTCTCGGGAGGAGTACTGGCCAGGCTTTCGAGGAAAAACGACAACATTAAAATCTGCACCCCGAGGATCCCGAGGACGACAACGAGGATGAGGACGAGGACGCATTGGTGGCCCTGCCGAGCCCAAGACGGGCCACCCGCGACCCTTCAACCTCGACCCTCGAAACCCAAAAGCTCCAACCAAACAGTTTGAAACAGTCACATGATGCCTGTTTGTGTTGCGTCAAAGCACCCAACCATGTGGCGTCATGTTTTTTTCAAAACGTGGCTCCCTAGAGGTTTGGACCCCTTTCCCTAGGACCGAATCTTCAGTCTGGGTTGTTTCCTGGCGGCCCTGTGGCCCGGTGAAAACCCAAGGATCGGAAAATCATAGAAGACCTTATGTCGTGTTTTTGCTCGCAGCCCGAGGTCAGGGTGCATCAATCATTGAACCTTGATCCCAAGTCGAAGCGGCAGGCCGCGTTGAGCCCTGACTGGCAGATCCTAGGGCCTTCGTAAGGGCACCACTTTGGAGGCCGGCTGGACCACCGGCTTCCCCCGCAACTCGGGTGGCGGTACCTCACGGCGGCCGATCCGTCACCTCCTCCTCCTCGAAGATCAAAGCTGATGGCACTGCCAGGCGGATCCTCGATACCATCTTGGTCCTCCTCCTCATCATCATCTTTCTTCTACTCCTATTACTCGCTCCCCCTCCTTCTCCTCCTCTTTCTCCTCCTCCTCATCCCAAAAATCACCCTTCCTCGTTCCTCACAATCCTCTTTCCTCCTCGTTCCTCCTCCTCATCGTATTTGCTCCTCCTCGTTCCTCCTCTTCCTCCTCCCCTGTCTCATAATCAGCATCATTATCATCCAGCAGCATCAGCAGCATAATCATCGTCCTTCCTACTCGCCATTCCTCCTCCTCCTGGCTCCGATTCCTCGCTTCTCCTCATCCTCCTCCTCGTCATTATGCTCTTCCACCTACTCCTCCTTCTCCTCCATGCTCCCCATTATCTCCTGTAGATATCGCTCCTCCTTTTCCTGCTCCTCCTCTTCCTCCTCATCATCATCATCATCAACAGCAGCAACAACAGCAGCTGCAGCATCGTCATCTCCGTCCTCCTCGCTCCGCCTCCTCCTCATCGCTCCTATTCCTCTTCAATATCCTCCTATTCCTGCTCCTGCTCCTGCTCCTGCTCCTCCTCCTCCTCCGCCTCCTCCTGGTCCTCCTCCTTCTCCTCCCCCTCAACCCCCTCCTCCTCCTTCTCTCCTCCTCCGCCTCCTCCTCCTCCTCTCCTCCTTCTACTCCTCCTCCTTATCCTCAACTTCCGCCTCTTCAGCATCAGCATCATCATCATCATCAGCATCATCATCATCATCATCATCATCATCAGCATCAGCATCGGCAGCATCAGCATCGGCAGCACCATCAGCATCACCATCACTATCATCACCATCAGCATCATCATCAGCAGTACCACCGTCGTCGCCATTACCACCATCATCATCATCATCATCATCATCATCATCATCATCATCATCACCATCAGCATCACCATCATCATCATCAGCATCATTCTCATCTCATCATCAGCAGCATAAGCATCAGCATCAGCATCAGCGTCATCATCATCACCACCTTCATTACCAGCAGCATAACCATAATCATCATACTCATCATAAGCAGCATCATCAATCCTCAACATAATCATGTTCAGCATCATCATCATCAACATCATCTTCAATATCCGAATCGTCGTCACCATCGCCATCGTCGTCATCATCATCAACAAGATCAGCATCCTTATCATCGCCGTCGCGCCGTCACTTTTCCCGAAGTCATCATCATCATCCTCCTGCTCCTGCTCATCCTCCAATGCCTCCTGGCTCCTCCTAACTCTTCCCTGCGTCGCCCCCTCCTCCTCCTCCTCCTCATCATCATCATCAGCAGCATCCGCAGTACCATCATCAACATGATCAGCATCAGCAGCATTATCATCGTCGTCATCAGCCTCATCAGCCTCATCAGCCTCATCAGCCTCATCATCATCATCATCATCATCATCATCATCATCATCACCATCATCATCATCAGCAGCAGCAGCAGCAACATCATCAGCATCAGCATCACCATAATCACCAGCTAATTCTAATCACCAGCATCATCAATTTCACCAGCAACAACGTCAACAACACCACCAGCAGTCCTTTCCGCCTCGCTCCGCCTCCTCCTCCTCCTCCTCGCTCCTCGTCCTCATGGTTGCTCCTCCTCCTCCTCCTCATCATCATCATCATCCTCAGCCTCATCGCAAATATCGCCATCCTCACCATCATCTCAATCCTCCGTATTACCATCGTTATTATCATCCTCATCATCATCATACTTGTCATCGCCATCAGCAGCATCATCCTGATCATCGTCGTCGTCATCGTCGTTGTTGCAACCTTCAGCATCATCCGCAGCCCCGTCTTCATCTAATGCCGCCTCGCTCCTCCAAGCTTCTCCATGCCCCTCCTCCTCCTCCTCCTCCCTGCTCGGCCCTCGTCCCCTCCTCGTTCCTCCTCCTACTCTTCATCCTCCTCCTACTCCGCCCTGCTCCTCACCATCCTTCTCATCCTCCTCATCATCATCATCGTCATCATCACCAGCAGCATCTTCACCCTCATCCTCATCGACATCCTCAGTATCATCTTCGACAACGTTTTTTGTCGTCAGCATCATCAAACTCATTGCCACCATATCATCATCATCATCATCATCATCATCAGCAACAGCATCCTCATCAGCATCATCAGCACCAACATCACCACAAGTATCATCATCAGCAGTGGCATCATCATCATCATGATCGGGCCAGAAAACCTTTTCAGACGCGCAGCGTGGCAGAGCGGCAGGTTACAAAGTTAAAGGCACGAGCTGACGCACGGCCGCCTGGGGCGGCTGCAAACAATTACAATTTGGTCTGGTGAGGCCTGGAGATCTCCCCCAAGGCAAGAGAGAGAGAGAGAGAGAGAGAGAGAAAGAGAGAGAGAGAGAGGGGAGGCAGGACGGGGTTCGGGACGGCGCAGCAAAAACCTTGAGGGTTAACAAAGGCCGCGGGGAGGCACGATCAATGCTGTGCACCGCACTCTCATGATCTACCCACCCCCCCTCTGGGCCAGAAAACCTTTTCAGACGCGCAGCGTGGCAGCGCGGCAGGCTACAAGGTTAAAGGCACGAGCTGACGTACGGCCGCCTGGGGCGGCTGCAAACAGTTACAGTTTGGTCTGGTGAGGCCTGGAGATCTCCCTTATCCACGGAGTGGACTGCTTAAAAGTCGCTTATGAATTAAATCTGACAGCACCCTAGTCAGTTCTTTAGGATAGGCTTGAGCACGTAGAGTATTCCAATTTCCAGAACAATCCTTACCCTCCAAGACGGTATGGCGGCAGCCTGTACGAGAACATAACCCCTTCGACATAACACATCTGCAATCTGCCGGAGAGAGATCAAGCCCGTGGGATAACAAAGTAGTGGTCTTTTTTCCAAGCCTCTCCGTACTGACAAAAATCAAAGTGCACAAACGCGGGAGATAAAACCTCGGCCCAAACAACGTCATCTTTGCATGCTTTTTAATAGCGGGGGCCTTCCAGACACGACTCGTGCGAGGGTTCTCGATAGTCCAGGGGATCCCAGCTTTAGACGCAGCCTGACAACAACGCACAGTAAACCACATCAACCGATTTCCATCCTTGACTTTCTTGGCGTCTTTTTCCCCAAAGCCCGGCAACCCCATGATAAACTTGGCTTCGTCCCGAAGTGGCCATGGGCCGGTGCCACCCCACCTTCTCGCTCTGCTCCAAGCATTGCAGGGCAACCCGAACCAAGGACAGCCCACCCTCCTGCTTCTAAGCAAGGCGAGGACACGCTGCTGGTTCTTCTTCTCCAGCAGATCAACGTCACTCATAATGTCCAAGCCCTCAGCTCGGACGCCGCGCCTTCTCAACGACGCGGTCAATCGGCCTGGTCCCGAGAAAACCTCAAGGCAGCCTTGGCGACCAACGAGTCCCCATCGAGCTCCACCCTGTCGCGGAACTGGAGATCTGCGCCGAGCTCTGATCACCTCCTGCCGCCCTTGGCGGCTGCAGGGCGGCCTTGCGCCCCATCAGCACGTCGTCGAGAACGGCCGCGCACTTCTTCACGTGGTCGAGGGCGTGAGGCACGAGCATCGCGAGCATGTTCTGAACCTTTCCGATCTTGGTATACCGACGAAAAGAGCTCTCGGTCTGCCACCTGCCGCGGGCCATAACCGTGGCCCTGTCCCGGCGCTTCCCGACGAGGTCGTGGGCGGCACCTCCGTGCCGGCACTGGCGCAGCGACAGGCGGTCGCGAAGTCCGAGGTCGAGAGCAGCTTCGTTCATCAATTCGTTCACCTCCTTCAGCTGGAAGTCGAACATGAAGGCGCCCCTTGCTTTGCCCCGGGCTCGCCTGTGCAGCGCCGCCCCGAGGTTGGGCAAGTGCCCCTGGTCGAGGATGAGGCTGTTGTCGGATGCCCCGACCTTGTCTGGCACCTTCTCGTCGGACCCCCTGATGATCACCGTGTCGTGGCGGAATCCCTGCCCCGCTCCTGCCACCGGCGGGGCCACGTCCTTCGCGCGAATGCTCAGCCCCTCCGAGGGCCTCAGGTAGCATGCGAAACGCACCACCAGGTACAGCGCCATGTCCTGCCTTCCCTGATGCGCCAAGTGCATCGCCAGCGCCGACAGGGTGACCCACGGCAGCGGCAGCAGGCTGGTGGGCGGAGCGACCTTCCTCCATCCCTTCAACGCCCTCTGGGCCCGCACCAGCGACCAGATCTGGCCGCTCTTCGCGTGGGCCACTGCAAACTGCACGGCCGCGATGGTCTTCTCCGCGAGCGAGGGGCCGTGCCCGTCCAAGAACTTCACGTCGAAGTAGTCCACGAGCAGCAAGTCGGTCTGCGCCGAGATGGCCGTGGGCAACCCGTTCTCCATGCAGAAGTCCCTGAACTCCTTCAGGTAGAAGTCGTAATCTTGATTCACTGTGGCCGAGACGCTGCGCTCCTCCAGGCGAGACTTCATGCCCCGCCACGCCGGCAGCTTCCCCTTCGGGTCGAGCGCCTCTTCGGCCTTCCTCTTGTGCGACGTCAGGTCGACCGCCGCCCGAGTCCCCAAGGGGGGCGGGGGGCGACGGTCCTCCTGGGCCTCCGTCAGCGCCGTCAGCAGGCGCTTCTCCTTGGGAGACATGTGGCGGTTGTGCTCCTCCTCGCCAGCGCTCCAACCCCGGAGGCTCCGGGGGCCAGTCGGCGCCGACGCCGGCGCACGGGAGAGGGTCCCAGCTGCCTGCTTCCTGCCGATCAGCTGCCTCTCCTCGCTCTCGCGCGGCAGCAGCGCGGGCCCGGCGGCGAGCGTCCGCCCGCTCCTCACGGCGCGAGGGTTGGTCTGCAACATTGAACTCGCTGGGCACCCAGCGCGGCCGAAGGCGACTGTTGGTGGCGAGCAAAAGGGCACCCGCCTGCTGGCATACTCTGAGTAAATCATATGAGCACGCGCGGCCCTTGGACAGCGCGAAGCACAACCCCATGCTATCGACGAGCAACAAATGCCGCTTTCCAAAATTACGGTGAGCCCGATAAAGACGTCTTGGCGCCAAGATGACCGTCCTACCTTCCTTGATCGTGATATGTTCGTCCAGGAACTTCCAGGTACCATGCAAGACGACGTCCCAGGAATCCTGCTTCATGAGACCTAAAGGTGCCTCGGGGAAATCGGGGTCCTCGGCGCACTTGAAAAAGCCCCAATCTCCAGCATCGCCCCAGAGGCCCTCCTTGGAGACCCCGGGGGCCCAGACGCACCCAGCGGAAGCGAGGTCCTCTTGGGGGTCCAACCCTAGGGAGCGAGACCTTGGGGCCCACTGGTCGGGCGCGAGTCTTTTGAAACGCCGCCTCTCATTCCACCTCCCGATCCTTCGGGCGCTCTCCGCATCAAGATCGCGCTGGCGAACTCCGTGCCCCGTCGGCGAGGCATCGGTGCACGTGACAGCGGGATTCCACCCCTGACGAAGATCAGCGACGGCGAGTGGCAGAAGACCAGACACAATACGACACTCTTTGCAGCAGCTCGGCCGGAGACGTTCGGGCTCGCAGCTCTGCGCCACGAAGTCATACAAGTGCCGCAAGACTGGGGGCGTGCTTCGATTCAACATAGCGATATACATGTAGTGCCCGATGAGCCTCTGAACGGTTTTTGCGGATACCACGGGCCCAGTACTCAACCAGTCAAACACCACGATCAACTTCCAAAGCTTGTCGGGGCCCGGGCTGAGAGTACCAGCATCCCCATGTAGAACCAAGCCCAGCACGCGGGCGACGAGGGACGGTCCCGAGATGTCGTGTATGGTGAAGCCGTCCTGTTCCATGTCTCGCTGAACATCATCGCGCAGCTCGCCAGCTAGCTTGCACGAAAAGGCGCCCGCATTCAAATTATCACAGTACGCCATGTAGACGCGCTCGCCTGCCTGCATGCTCGGGACGGGGTGCCCGTCCACTAGAACGAACTTATCCGAGACCTCCCTATGTGCAACTTGCATGTGAAATTCTTGGACCAACCAGAACGACCAGGTAAAACCCATGGGCAGGACAGTCAAGCACATCGATACCTTCTCGTCCAATCCGACATCACTCAATAACTCCCCCGGTGCACCGGCTTCCAGAAGATCCCCGACGACGGCATCAACCTCGAACGCGAAGAAATCTGAAAGCTCATCGGAGACCCCGCACTCGTAGAAACAGTCCTTGATGCCACCCTCAGCCCAATACAGGGCCTGACCTACTGGGATCTCCAGGTCACTCAAAGAACTTAAACCACCTAGCTCTGTGTGCGGGGGAGGGGCGAACCTAAGATTACATTGGCGGCAGTCGAGAACCAAGCGTTGCACCCCCGACTTCTTTAGAACCGTGAACGCCCCGATTCGAGCAGCAGGGCGCCGAGTGAACCTCGCAAGTCCCCGAGAGGCCATCCTGGAGGCAAAAGCCTTGAACCCCCAGGGGCTCTTCAAAAGCGGGTCCGTGTAGGGGGGCACTCGGACGAGACCGCTGCCCCGACGAGCATCTTGTCTTCAAAATTCCGAAGGCATTCCTGAGGCAAACCTACCAAGACTGACTCCAATTCAACAGGCGAGCGCTCCGCGTCCAGAAACGAAAGTTTCTCCAAAACCATGGGGGCCCGGGGGCCCTGCCCCAGGTCCCCTGCGTAGTCATGCCGAAAAAACCCGAAGCTCCTGACGGGCCCCTGGGCGGGTGACACTCGGAGGCCTAGGGCCCAGCCCACGAGCGCGCCCCATCAGATGACCGAGAGCAGCGCGCTGGCACTGCGGCAACGTCATCAGGTCTGAGACGGCAGGAGGGGCGGGCGCATCACGGGCACCAAAGTACATCGAGTTGAGAGCGCCCACCGACTTGATGACTGCAGCGGCCACGGCCCACCGACGTGTCCGGCGTCGCGTCGTCGAACGGCGCGCCCGTCGCAGGTCGCCTCGTCGCCCTTCGGCGAGTCGAGGCAAAGGGGGTATATCGCGGTACCTGCTCGGGGCGTTCTCCCCCTCAGCAAAAGCGGCCTCGCTGCACGGCGCGGCCGCGACTCAGGACAGGCAGTCGCGGCGAGCGGGGCGGGTCGAAGCCCGCCCTCCACGCGCTGCACACAGGCTCTGGGGGGGCGCCGAGGTGCGGTCGA
Source organism: Prorocentrum cordatum (assembly GCA_963575745.1). Taxonomy (NCBI): domain Eukaryota; class Dinophyceae; order Prorocentrales; family Prorocentraceae; genus Prorocentrum; species Prorocentrum cordatum. Next base: position 449,471 of record CAUYUJ010000270.1, read on the forward strand.
GCCAATCCGCGCCTCAGATCCTTCAGACTAGCCAGCCCCAGCGGCGTCGGCGCCAGCCCCTCCGCCCCGGCCGCCGCGTCCGCGGCCGTGCCCAGGTGCAAGCGAGCGCGCTTCCGCCGCCTTGCGCTTCTCCTTCGAGATGGCCGCCTCAGCCCGCAGCCGGTCCGACGCATGGGCCGTCAGCGCGGGTGACACCAGCTCTCCCCCAGCTCGCATCCCGTCGCCCATGAAATGACCTGCTCCCTCGTAGCTCGGAGCACTCGGGTTGGCGTGGTGGGCGTCGGCGATCAACTGGCGCCTGCGGGCCACGGCCCCCATACACGCGAGGTTCATCACGTTGGGCCCGTCGTGCGTCACCGCGAGCTCCTGCGCCGGCGCCAGGTTAGCATCCTCGTGGACTGAGCGATCTCCATCCGGTATCTTTGCCTCCGAGAGCCACTTCGAGTGCTGCGCCCGTGGCCCTTCAGCCAACTTGATCATCTCGCGGCACATCCACTCCGTAGTCCGAGGGCCGCTCGGTGGCCAGTCGTCGAACTCCGTCATGGTCATCTCCTGCACCGACTGCCTGAACTCACGCCTTCGGGCCCGTCGGGCCCGTACCTCACCGACAGCGTCCGCACACCGTCACCGACCGCCTGGTCCTGCCCATGCGTCGCCGTAGCTGCACGGCACCACTTGATCCGCTCCTCGCAGAACGTGTCGATCTCCGCCTGGTAGTTATTCAACTGCTTGACCAGAACGGGCCGCGGGATCTGCATGTTCGGCAGCACCATGGGTCCGTATCCGTTCGCCTGGGCCGCGCCTGCGGGCATCGTGACGATCTCGCCGATGCTATGGCCGTCCACGTGCTCCGCGAGCACCCACGCGACGGCAGGGGCCGCTGGCCCAGCGCCGCCCGCAGCGGCGCCTGCCCCGCGCCCGGCTGGGCCGCCCGCGACAACCGCGAATCCCCCTCCGCCGCGGAGGGCGACGACGCCGACCGCCTCGGCCAGCAGCTGGTCCACCTCCGCGTCGGTCAGCGGCTGCTGGAAGCGGTACAGGCGCGCTCCACCCAGCCCGAGCGGCAGCTCCCCGTTGTCACCGAGGAACCTCACCATCTCGAACACGTTCTGATCACTCATGTCCTCGCCGTACACATCGAAGTCTGGGGTCGCAATCGTGACGAGCCCTCCTACCATATCATTCAGGAAGACCCGCTCGTGTGACAGGTCCTCGCCCGCGCCCGCGTATTTCACCAAAGCCCGTCGAAGCGTCGCTCCCCCTGGTCCCGTCGGCAAGGGCCACCCGTCCGCTCCCCGGACTCGAGGACCTGGAGGAGCTGGTGGCCCGACTGGAAGCCCAACTAGCGTCATACCGAACGCACGTGACGGTCACCTGCACGACAGAGAAAAACAGGCAGACCACTGCACACGCAATGAGCTGCCAAGCCTGGTGACCCCCGCCGCTGGGAGCCGACACCGCCTCACACTGACAGTGGCAGTGGCAGATCGGTTCCGGGATGTCTGGGCACCTGACCTCCGCCCTTCCCGCCGCCCGTGCGGCCTCCGCGGCGTCCGAGAAGACGCCCCGCAGCACCCAGGCCGAGAAGGCGGTGACCACGCTGCTGGTCGCGACCTGCACCGACGCGGTCGAGGCAAGGAAACCCCAAATCATCAACCGCGGGGACGGTCCGTGCGCTCCTGTTGCGCAGCAAAAAACCTTGAGGGTTGACAACGGCCGCGGGGAGGCACGATCAATGCTGTGCACCGCATTCTCATCATCATGAGCAGCATCAGCATCATAAGCAGACGCAGCATCAATAACATCAGGATCATCACCATCATCAGCAGCATCCGCATCATCATCAGAATCATCATCATCCTCATCAGCATCATCATCCTCACCACCATCATCATCACCATCACCCTCACCATCGTCATTACCACCACCATTTCCATCACCATCCCCATCATCATCGCCTCCTCCTCCGCCTCCTCATCATCAGCATCAGGATCAGCATCAGCGTCAACATCAACATTAGCATCAGCACCATCATCACCGTCAACACAGTCAACATCATCCTCGTCGTCGTCGTCATCGTCGTCATCAGCATCACCCTCACTGTCATCATCATCACCACCATCATCACCAGCATCAGCACCAGCATCAGCAGCATCATCATCATCATCAGCATCAGCATCATCGCCAACATCATCATCATCATCATCATCATCATCATCATCATCATCATCATCATCATCATCATCATCATCATCATCATCATCATCATCATCTTCGTGCTGCTTCTCTTCTCCCTTCTTGTCTCCTCTCCATCTCGAACGCGTCCTCCATCCACCTACATCCTCCCTCCTCAGCCGTTCCTCAAGAGGTCAAGGTTAAGTCTGCATGCCCGCGACGGGGCCGACGCTCAAGGCACAAGCGGGGGAACACAAATCCGGGCGAAAAAACCAACAGAATGCAATTGCGAGTACCGCATCGTTGATACCACTTGGGCGGAGCTCACAATGATGCCACGAAACGTGTGAGCGGCGTGCAAATATGGGGCGGAACCGCCTGCGAACCCGCCAACCGGGGCCTTCGGTGGAGCTCCCTTTGGGGTCACGAAACTTGTGAAGTGTGTGCCGAAATGGGTGCGGGACCGCCATGCGGACAGTGCCGCTGGGGCCTTCGGTGAAGCTTCCTATGGAGCCATGAAGCGTGCAAGGAGTGTGAAGAGTCGGGCGCGGGGCCGTCACGCGAACGCAGCCACTGGGGCCGTCGTTGGAGCTCCCTGTGGGGCCACGAATCGTGTGAGGGGTGTGCCGAGATAGGTGCAGGGCCACCATGCGAACGCAGCCTCTGGGGCCTTCGGTGGAGCTCTCTATGGGGCCACGACGCGTGTGAGAGCTGTGCCAACATGGAGATGCGGAAGGCAGAGGCAGGCATGGGCCTGGGGGAACAGCAGGAGCAGGAGGAGGGAGGAGTGAGGAGGGGGAGGACGGAGGAGGAGGGGAGGAGAGGAGAGGAGAGGAGAGGAGAGGAGAGGAGAGGAGAGGAGAGGAGAGGACGCGGGGCGCCGTCTCTTCAAAACGAAGACGCAACACCACGCGATGGTTGGGAAAGACAGGCAACCATTCACCGACGGAAATCTCACAACATTGATTTCAAAGATTGTGCGCATTCGGCCGTCACCCTCCAGTCACCCATCCAAAACTCGTTGCATTACGATGGGGCGATCATCTATCGGCAGACACGCCGGCGGCGTGCCCGACGAAGTTCCAGGATGGGCGCGACACTGCATCCGATCGGCGCAACCAGGCTTCCACCTGGTGGGGGCAATGGGGCCAATCCGCCACATGAGACTGTACGCGCTCGGCACAGGAGCGTTCCTCCTCGCAAAGAAGGGCCAACACGCCAAACAACGCCGAACCACACCGGTACGGCGGCTTCACGCAGAAGTGACGACGGCGTTGGTTCCTTGTTCCGAGTGGAGCGGTCAATCTTGAGCAGGTCGCAGCTCTCCGATAATCGATCGATGCATTTGTCGGCTGAATCCAAGCCAGTGGCGGCATTCAATTTTGAACGCTCGAGCTAGGGCCGCCGCCGCGTCGACGCGGTGCGAAACTGCCGCAGAAAGAAATACGTGGCGAACAGACAGCTTTGACAGCAGCCCCAGGACACCAGATCCAGCGTATCCTGGGCGGCTTCTGGTTGGGAGGCCTCGACCGCTGCGAAGCCTCCATCATGTCCTCGGAGGGCGCGAGACAGAGACAGAGAGATAGAGGCACTCATACAGGCAGGGAAAATCCTAGTACTCCTCCTCCTCCTTCCCTTTCCCTAATAACCAAATCCTCCCTCTCGCTCCCCTAGAGGTGTCGGGCCATTTCACCTGAGAAGCTCTCACCAAACCTCTGAGCGCAGGTGTTATGACAAGCCCTTCTCGTCCCTCTTCCAAGACCCAAGACCTCCCCTCCTCGGCCGGGGTTCCCCACCTCAATCAGTGTCTAGGCCCCCCCCCCACCTTTCCGCGAAGAGTTCGTTAGAGCGTCCAAGGTGACCCCAAATGGCTCCAAGAGCGCCTTTCGTGGTCCAAGATGGCCCCCAAGATGGCCCCCAACGTAGCCGACGATCACTCAAGATAGCCTTCGCTTACCTCTAAGATGCCCCAAGATGGCCCCAAGATGGATCCAAATGCCCCCAGATCCCCCCAAGGACCCACCAAGAGGTCAACATTGTAATTATGCTAATTCGAGTGAGGGGCCGAACGGCCATTCACTGTCCATGGGCGCGTGGCTGAAATGAGGTGTTGCGATGCGGGTTGTTGTTGTTGGTTTTGGTATTGCTGTTGTTGTTGTTGTTGTTGTGGTTGATGTTGTTGTTAGTGTTGGTGTTGGTGTTGATGTTGTTGTTGTTGTTGATGCTGATGTTGTTGATGTTGTTACCCCCTTTTGCTGGCGCTGGTATACACGGAATACTACATGCCGATTGCCCCGTGTAGGTGACTACTATTCCGTGCATCGGGTACACGGAATAATAAGAGTCTATCACTCCGAATCTAAATCATACAAAACGCATGCTATTCCGTTTATCAAATACACAGAACAATAGCGGCTTCGTACTCCGTATATACGGAATAAAAAAAGAACTATTATTCCGTTGCCCAAATACACGGAATAATTCAGTCTTACTACTCCGCTTATACGAAACAGGCATGTACTATTCCGTGTATCGGATACACGGAATAATAAAGGCATCGTACTCAGAAATAATAATAATAATAATAAGAACTATTACGTGTATCGGATGTAATGAGCACGAACTGCCCATTACTCCGTGTATACGGAATAATGAACGCCAGCTGTTCCGTTTCTCGGGTACACGGAACAAAAGGGGCACAATTTGCCGCGCATGCGGAAACAACACGCGCCTGATATTCCGTGTATCGGACACACACGCACACGGACAATTGCGGCCTATTGCTCCGCGTATACGGGAAGAAATGCGCCTTCTACTCCGTGTATCGGATACAATATATATGGAAATGTATATATTTATATATACACACAACAGACTATTACTCCGTGTGTGCGGAATAATGAGCGGCTTCTGTTCCGCGGGCCGGGCACGCGGAACAAAAGGAAATCCCACCAGCCCTCTGGGCGTCGGTGGTCTAGAGAGTTTCCTATTCCAACCCTCTTTTTCCCCTTCGGGGAGGGGTTATCACTGTTCCCTATTAATAAACACCCCCTCCCCCAGGCGACTGGGGGCCAACCCGAGTCCATGCCGACACCCCCCACCATCCCTTGTAACAAACAATACAAAACACACTCTGCCTCCAAATTCGGAACAGGCGCAGCCAACCCGATGCGGCCCCCCCACACCATCCCTGTGCAAAAAACAATACAGAGTACACTTGGCGGCGGCGGCGGCGGCGGCGGCGGCGGCGGCGGCGGCTGCGGCGGGCGGCGGCGGCGGCGGCGGCGGCGCGGCTGCGGCGGCGGCGGCGGCGCGGCGGTGGCGGCGGCTGCAGCGGCGGTTTGGCAGCGGGGGCGGCGCGGCGGCGGCGGTGGCGGCGGTGGCGGCGGCGGCGGCAGGCGGCGGCGGCGGCGGCGGCGGCGGCGGCGGCGGAGGCAGCGGCGGCGGCGGCGGATTGGCCCCCAGTAGCTCCCCATCCCAAGACGACTGCTGAATATGCTGGGGCTCGGGCCAGACTCGGGTGCTACGTATGTGTTGGGAGAGCGGATAAAAGTGAACAAAACGGCTTGCGGGCGGGGAGCGGGTAACTTGACCCCTCCCCCTACCCCCTCCCCTGGACCTGGACGGGGGGGCCCGCGGGTCGTTGGGGCGTCCAAAATGGCGCAAGACGGCTCCAAGAGCGAAAACGCGAGAAAGCAAAAAAACATTGATGTCTCTTGGGTGGAATGATTTTTGCATCTTTTGGGGCCCAAGAGGCGATTCGAGGCACTCTAAAGGGGCAACGCTAATTGGCCACCCCCCTTCTTTGATAGATCTCCTCCAACATGGCCCCAATAACGCCCCGAAGGCTCCCAAAAACGCCCCAATAGCGCACCAAGAGGGCCCCGAGAGGCCCCAAGAGGCAACCCAGAGGCCTCCAAGAGGCTCCCAAAAGACCCCAAACAGGCCCCAAGAGGCTCCCCGAGATACGCAAGAGGCCCACGGGACCGCCAAGAGGCCCCAAAGACGGCCCAAGAGGCCCCCAAGCTCGTCATTGTCCTCTTCCTCCTCCTCCTCCTCCTCCTCCTTCCCCTCTTTTTCTTCCGCCTCCCTCCTCCCCCTCCCTTTCCTCCTCCTCCTCCTCCTCCTCCTCCTCCTCCTCCTCCTCCTCTTTCTCCTTCTCCTTCTCGCCCTCCACGTCCTCGCCCTCCTCCATCTCCTCCTCCTCATCTTCCTCCTCCTCCTCCTCCCCCTCCTCCTCCTGCTCCTCCTCCTGCTCCTCCTCTTCCTCCTCCTACTCCGACGACGACGAATCCTCCTACATCCTCCCCCTCTTGGGGCATATGGCGGCTTACCCTGCCCTTTGTTTTTCTTCATGCTCCCCCGCTTCCCTCATCACCTCCACTCCCCTGGGACTCATTTCTGGACGGGCTGATGGGGGTACTTTTTGATTGGCGGCTCCAAGGACATATCCAGGAAGCGGGACGGTCTCGACTGGGTTACAGGGCGAGATCATTAGCGGCGACTGTGCATAGGCCGACGCAGCAAATGCACGTGCCAGGGACAAAATGCCCCCCATTAAGATGCAGGCGACCCGGAAGCGGGGACGCAGGCATCATAAGGAAACGGACGGAGGAGAAGTCGCACAGTGGCGCCAGCTCAGTCCGTACCGACCAGCGCGCAAGGGCGTGGGTCACGCCGCGCTGTGGCAGCACGGAGGGGCCAGTGGGGCCGCGCCGTCCATCGCGACGAGGAGGCGAAGGAGCGGGGAACGGCGGCGGGCGCGAGGGCACGCGAGGACAGAAGAGGGAGGGGACCGAGGAACGCCTCACTCACAAAGACTCCTGGAAATACTCGGGCATGAGCGACCGACCTATGCGAGGAAGCGTCGGCCCTGTCTTCCGAGTCCACAACCTGCAACTGCCTGACTCTGGAAGCCAGGGGGGTACAACTGCAATCACTGGTCGAGCACCACGGGCCACCCTGCGGGAGGGCCGAGAAGCACTGCCAAAGGATATACCACTTGCGCAGTAGCCAGAGCTCGAAGGCGGCGCCCGCCGTGGGAAGCGAGACAACCGGGCTGTCGGCGCACAACGCGGGAAGCTCATCCGTCACGGGGGGCGGGGGCACAAAGATGCGAGCGTCAACCGTGGTAGCAGGGGCGGACCTGATGGGGGAACAACGGCGCCCTGTCAAAGGATGAACCACTTGTCAGGACAGCGCTCACCTCAGGTCCGGCCCCAGGCGGTGCCAGAGCGGGGCGGCGCGCCGGGCTGCGCCATGCCGTAGCCCAGCACCTGTAGCGCTGCGAACCGCTCCCAGTCCACGCGGGCGAATCGCGCCCGCTCCAGGGGCTGGAGGAGTCCGTGCCTGCGGGGACAGACTGCCGCAGACCTTGGCTGCCCAGATCATCGCATGGCATCCGCGCTGTCCGAACGCACCTCGGGGCCCTGCCAGTGAGCCCCCAGGTGTCCATGGATGCCCGAGTGCTCCGGTGGAGCGGGTCGGCGGGGGGGAATTCGCTCGGCACTGTGCGCCGTATCAGCGCAAGAGGAGGAGGAGGAGGGGGGGCGCAGCCGATAGCCGCACAATCCAGTGAATAGACGGAGGAGGAGGGAGAGGCAACGCCAATGTCGAAGCTGCGCGGGCAGAGTGGCCTCTGCGATCCCTCCGCCGCTCCCAGCGGAGGGCCCTCAGCGACCGCGGGGGGAACAACGCGCCAGACCTCGGCGGGGGTCTGCGCTGTCACTTGCCCGGAGCAGCACAGCCTGGAGGATGCACGTGAGGTGTTGCCACGTGAAGTGGCACGTCGGACGTGACCAAGGCCACCGAACTGGGATGGTCCGTCACATTGCAGCGCACCCAGGCGGGGCGCACTTGGACGGGGGCGCAGCAAGAGCCGCAAAAAATGATGAGTGGTAAAGAATGGTGGAGCGCGTGGGGTGCGCCTCTGGCCAACATTCCCAGTCGCCCAAAGTAGGGGCCCCGGAGGGGCGGACATAGACGGACCCTCGCCCCGTGGGAATCGGGTCAAAGGGGGGAGCACGGGGGGGTGGATTATTTCAGCCACCGCCCCACTGTCCAGGATGGGACCACGAGACCAGCGTGGGCTGTCTAGTACGCAGCGCATGGGTATTGGTGCACCTCTGCCCCATAAGAGGTAGCACGGGGGTATTAAGGCCAAGGCCTGGCGCTGCGGTGAAACCTGCCCCCATCAAGGTCAGGAGCAACCACGAGGGAAGCTGGGCCGTGGGGGACTGACACCTCACGCTGCCCTCAGCCCCCAATCCCTGCGTCGCTGTGCGAGGCAAAGGGCCGGTTGAGGACCACGGGGCTGCCAACCCAGCGGGCTCCGCCCGGAGCTGCGGGGTCCCAGATGGCCCGCAGGGTCAGCGCGACGGAGACCACCTTGTATAGGGAGGGGAGGGGTTGTTCCCAGCTGCCCAATATCGATATTGCCCAGGAAGCACGCGTTGCGCTCCATGACGGGCCGAGCAGCAACTCTGAGAATCTACATTTTCTGGTGGAAGAAAAAGTTTGAGCCGCAGACACGCTGCGCGGGCCACCCTCCGCGGGAAGCAGGGGAGGGGGCGGGCGAGCAGGTGGGGGGGAAGCGGGTATCACGCACAGCGAAAGGTCCCAGACAAGGCGGGCCGACACCCCCGACCGGGGGGAGGGGGTGGGCACCAGCGGCCAGGCAATACCACGATCACTTGGGGCAGAAGTCCCATCCCCGCTGACGCTTGTCTGCGTAGTGGGTTTCACCTCTGGGGGAGGACCACTTCCCCTTGGCCTTCCAATCCGCGTCGGCCCATGTGTCTCGCTGATGGCCCCACTCGTCCCATGACTGCCATTTACTCCAGGGTGCTGCCGATCCAGATGCACCTGTCCGTGCGGCAGCCCTGTCTTCAGTAGGCCATGGGGGGGTCTTTGTAGCCTCCTTGCCCTCGTCGGCCCACGGGGGTGGGCGTCCGCTTCCGATGGGCGCGTCGGCAGTGCGTACTCTGGTGTCGCGCTGCGTGAGTCTGCGCTGCTTCTCCATGCCGCTTGGCCAGTCGACGTGGAGCTGGTATTCTCTGTCCATCCTGTAGGCGTCGTATCCCAATTTGCTCCATGCCTGGAGGAAATCGTCGCAGTGCTGTACCGTGTTTCGCCTGGGGTCGGACTTGATGTTGGCCCAGGCGCTCCCTTGCCTATAGGCTGCCTTTCTGACCCAGGCGCTCCATGCCCCATTGAACGCGCCTCCCAGCGTCTTCTGCATTCGTGTGATCTTATATGGTGCCGGCTCGTCCCTTGCGACGTCTGCATCGTCGATGGGTCTCAAGTACATGGGGAGGCCTCCCATGGGATCATCAGGGCGCGCTGGTGGGATTGCTGCGGTCCGTGCGTCGCGCCACCAGCCCTGGGCGTTGTGCCGCGGCCTGGTTGCGCTGCGAGGCGGTGTGGCTGAGCGTTCTCTGGTGCTGTCTTCGTCGGCTGTGGGTGGTCGGCGGCCCGCTTCGTTCCCCGATTGTCTAAGTGTCCTGCCGTCACTGACTGCGTGAAAGCTCCAGGTCCGCTCCTCTATAGGGCGGGCTTCGACCCTCCTCCATGCGCCACTGGGTGCTCCTCGATCAGTAGCCTGCGCAAATGGCGACCAAGCTTTCGAGTCGGCCCTGCGGGGGGGCTGGGTCCAGAGTGGGGGGGGGGGCTTTGGGTCGACTTCCGGTCGGTGGGTGCTGGGCCGCCGGCGTCGTCCTCCTGATGTGCAAGGCTGGCCTGCGACCCGGAGTCTGAGGTATCCGGCGGGCTGCCGTGTGCCTGGGCGTCTGGCTCGGATTTATTGTTGGCATCGTCATCCCAGTCAATCCCTTCCACGTCGCCGTCGCCATTCCAGTGCTCTGATGAGGGCGGCTCCTTTTCTGGGGCCCCATCGGGCTGGCCAGGTGCGTCGGGTTGTTGGGGGGAAACGTTTGCGCGGGTCGGGGAGGCGACGCGATCCCCAGCGTGCTGGTTGGTTGGGGGTGATTCCTTACACTGGGGCCTGTTGAGCCAGCTGGCGGCAGGAGACTCTTCTTCTGCCGTGCCTCTGGTCGTCGCATCCTGGGGCTGGGCGGCGAGGAGTTCAATCGTTCCTCTGGTTAGGTACTTCTCCAGCCTTGTGAGGAACTGCGTGGGGACATGCAACGGCTGTCGGTAGGGGCCCTGCCCTTTCTGATGATCGGGGTTGCTTGCGTAGCGCTCCCATTCCTCTTGATACTTTGGGTTGCTCTCCACCAAGTGTGAGACTACCCTGGCAGCTGCAGCCCTCTGTCCGTCCCATGGGATGCATGGGGGTTGGCCGTTGCTTGGGATATCCTCTCCGTAGATTGAATCCAGGAAGGGCAGCAATTGCTCGAAGGGCCATCCCGTTTCGTCAGTTACATCGCCCTCGATGCCCTTCCCCTGTTGCTGCGCGAAGGCCGCCCAGAGGGTGTAGGCTGCGTGGCTCCACTCGATCAGGTACTTCACCAGGGCACGAACAGGGCCTCTCGACTCACCCCCTGCCAAGCGGAGGGTGGAACATGCTGGTAGCAGGGGCGCTGGGGGCGGCGGCAGGTCGGGAAAAGAGTGGTCGATGGAAGCTCCATCGGTTGAACCCCTTTGTTCACCGTGCACAGTGGGGGGCCGCGCCGACCAGTCATCGCGCGGTGGGAAAGGCGCGTCCGTGTCCGCGACTGGGGCCCTGCTGGCTGGGGAGAGGTGCGTAGACATGTCGTAGTTGTACCAGCCCTCGGGAATGTCAGTTGTGGCCTGCCGCATGGCAGGGATGGCAGGGTACACCTCGTTGGTGTAGTGGTCGAGTATGCGGTCGAGGACGCCCGGGGCAATGTTCCAGATGTGAACAAGGCACCTCCTGCAGGCCCATTCCGCGTTCCACTGCCGCGTGACCCATAGGAGGGGCATTGCGTCCCACGGCGGGAGTCCTGTCTGCTCGTTGCAGTTTGCTTCTGCCCCTGGGCGCCACATGAAGCATCCGAGGGCTGGACGGCCCGGCTTCCATTCCAGCAGGGGGGAACGGGGGGGGCAGCTGTCACGCGTGGCCGAGTGCATTTGGGCGCGGTGCGCTTCTGCACCAAACCTGCCGTCGGCAAGCCCGCGGGGTGGGAGGGCGGCGCCGGCACTGGATGGCCGGAAAGGGCGCGGCGCACGCATGACGAGGCCCATCAGGGAGGAAGGGGCCGAGGCGTCGTTAGGCCGACCGAGCCCCAGCGGGAGGCTGGTCAGCGAAGGGAGGGTCCGAGCTCTCTTGCGCGCTCGGTCTTCTTCCATTCTGCGCTTGTACTCCTGCAGACGCTGCTGCATGGCCCTCTTGGCACCGCCTTCAGCCTGGTTGGGGCCAGGGACATGAACCCCCTTACTTCCCAGGGACCTGACCCAACACAGCTCGCAGAGCCATCTGCAGTTCTTTCCCTTCATGTATGCCTGTGCGCGGTTTTGAGCTAGCAGCTCACGGGTGTCGTCATCCTCCCAGGTGCCAGCTGCTCCCTGCAATCCCGTGCTGGGGCAGAAGTCGCAGTTGTAGCTGGCGTCCTTCTGCAGCCTGCAGAATCGCTCGTCCCGTACTATCGGGGGGGATAGCGCTGTACCTGGAGCTGGTGAGGCCGGGGGGTTTTCGTCAAGGCGGCGGTTGGACAACGCGACCCCGCCTCCTATGTACTGCAGGTCTGACATGGTGCGTGGACTGCCGAGCCCCTCCTCTGATCCGGTCAGCGCCTTGTGCAGCTGGCAGATGGGGCAGTCTCCACTGCTTAGCTGGTTGACATTCGCGGGCTGGACTATCACTTCCAGTACGCGCATGGGGGCCTCCAGGGTGAAGTCATGCTCCTGCATTCCTGCCCATATCTGAAGGCATTTGTGCGTCGCCGCAGTCTGATGGTGATGAGCGAAGGTGGCCAGCGTGCTGATATGGCGAATGACCTGCTCCATCTTGGCGTGGGGGGAGGCGAAGCCGGCAAGCTTGAAGCCCCACGCGGCAGCAAACTGGCTGCGAAATTCCTTGTGGGCCTCCTGCCACGGAAGGCAGAGACCCATCGCCGCTTCTATGATGTCACCTGTGGCCTCTGGATGTGGGAATGGCCAGAGTGTAGCGCGCGGCTCCCGCAGTTGCAGCATCATCGCCACAAGTAGGACTCTGAGCGTGGGGGCATTGAGTGCGCGCCCGTCGTTACCACGCAGGGCAGGCGTGATAATCGAATCGGCCTGTTCTGGGCGGAGCAAGGAGTGCAGGTGCTCCATCCCAGGGTGCACCCTGTGGCGTTTGCAGCTGCATGTGGCGGGGCCCCAGGCAGCGGGGAACTGGGGGAGCGCGCCGACGGGGGTGCACCTGCTTGAGGGCTTGGGGCGGCGATTGTTACCAACAACGTGGGGCAGCGGGGGGAGTGAGGTGAGCGGGACACTCAGCTGCGTTGCGTGCCAAGGTGTGCCCAGTCCTCGGAACCAGACCAGGGCTGCCCACGTCCGGTTGTATACCAGGTTGCTGGCGTCTATTCCGACCTCCACGTCCAAGCAATACCCCAGGTGGCTCCAGGCTTTCCTATCGAGACTGCCCGGCTGCCTGGGGGTGGCACCCATGGGCCACTGGTGGGGATGGAGCCCGGCGACCGTGTAGAGGATGATTCCCATTGTAGGGTCGTCGACAAGCTTCTGCATGCTGTCTGCGATGGCTTCGCCGAGCTTGTCCCAGGAGAACAGGGGATCGAGCGGTGCAGCGATGCGCTCCGCAAAGCTGTTCTCCATGGAGGTCTTGGCCTTCTTGACGGCGTCGCCTAGACCTCTCATGCTATCGCCCCCGGTGTGGGTGGGGGCGGCAGGTGTCCATGTGGTGAGGTCCTTGATGGGGTCAAGCTCCTCGTCGGTCTGCAGCCTTACCCTTGTGCCCAGGTCGGCCCCTTCGAAGCGGACCCAAAGTGTGGCAAACCTCCCGTGCTCCGAGACCTCCCGCAAGCGAGCTCTTGTGGCAGTTCCAAACATCCTTCCGTCCCCGAGAATGACCACGTTGGTGGTGGCGCGCGCGATCGCGACCTTCACTCTGTTGGGATTGTCCATGAAACCCCAGTCATGCCAGCTGTTGGACCGGGTGGTCAGGTAAATGACTAGATCTGCCTCCCCGCCCTGGCTGGAGTCTATGGTGGAGATGGTTAGCTTGCCGCTGGCAAGGTGCTCCTCTGCAATTTGTCGCAGCCCGGGGAAACGCAGGCCGATGCTGGTGAGGGGGAGCTTCATTGTGCGAACACGCGCTCGTGGTCCTTGGTGTCATCGTCGTGCTCGGGGGGATGCGTGGGGTGACCTCCCGTCTTGGCTGGTCCGCCCTTGCCCTCCCCTTTATCCTTGGCCTTGGTCTGCCCGAGGGCGCCGCTGATGCTTCGCCCTGACTGGGGCCGACCGTCTCAAGGACTGCACATTGTAGCTGGTAGCCTACCACGAGGCGCACTGTCGTGCCGTTCCTCATGGCAGGCAGGAGCGCTCGCACCATGTCCACTGTCTGCGCGGCCTCTGGGAGGTTCGCATACCCCGAGTGCAGGTTGGAAGTGACCTCGAGGGAGGGGTTGTCCACCAGGAGGAATCGGTGCCTTTCTTCTGGACCCTGGGGTTCCGGTGCAAGGTCCCGCAGCATCTTCTCCAAGTCTTCCGAGGGGGTGGCCGTGGCTTCGGCTAGCGCTTCGAGCCTTTTGCTGTCCCAGGGCAGTAGCTCCCGCCATGGTAGTCCTTCAACTAGTGGCCTTTGCGCGAACGGGTCGGTGAGCCCCGACCGTATTGAGTTATTGTAGAAGGCAACATTGGGCCAGGACAGGAGCAGGGGGTGCATGCGCTAGCAGAGGCTTAGTTGCACCACTGCTGATGTATCATCTCCCAGGGCGTTGTGCAGCCGATCGAATATGGAGATGCATAGCCCGAGGTCGGCTGCCTTTCTGGAAAGGACGGCGGGGGGAAGTTGTTTGGGGTCGCCCACCGGCACCAGGTGTCTGCCGGAACGGATGACGCTGTCGAGCGACATGGCAGCCATCAGCTCGTGGGCCTGTCCTACTTCGTCGATGATGAGCAGGGCTATTGGTGCAGCATGCCTGAGGGCCTCCGCGGACTCGTGCGCCGCGATGATCGTCTTGGCGTCCCTAAGCAGCTGTGCACGGAAAGCATTGAACTCCTTGGAGGACCCGCCTTGGCGCGGGGGGCGATTGCGCGTTCCGTAGAAATTCCCCCCTGGGGTGAGCGGGGCAAGTCTCTGCGCCACCCGGGATTCTTTGGCCAGACGGACGCGCCTGTTGGGGAAGCTTGTCCTTTGTCCTAGTCTGCAGGCTTCGTGCGCACTCCCGAGGCCAATGGCAGGCTGGCCCGCTGCTGTGCTGGACCCGGCGGTCAGTGCAACTGCCTGTCCATCGGGGAGCGAGTCGGCCCAAGTGTCCATGGTGGCGACTGAAAAGACTGTCTTGCCAGTCCCCGGGGGCAATGTACGACTGCCGCGTGGCGTTGTCTGGTGGCGGCCAGGGCACGCGCCGCATCGTCGTTAAGTCGATGGCGCTTGGCGCCATCGTCAAGGGTGAGTGCTGGGGGGAGGTCTCTGACTCGCTGAAATACCTGCCCAGTAGCATTGTCCATTTCTTCGTCGGAGAACTTAAGGGCGCGTCGAATGGCTTCTCGTTCTGCTGCTGCGGGCTGGCAGCGCCAGTGTTCGCCACTGCCGGGGGTGTGCCTGGCAAGGTGCCTGGGCCCTGATGGTGGCCCTCGCTCGCGAGAGGGGGGAAATGCCGTGCGTCCTGATTTTTTCAACGTCGTTGGCCAGAGTCCTGTTCTTCCTGTCGGTGGTTCGGAAGGTGAAGGGGAAGGAGATGACGTCGAGAGGCGTGCCCGCAAGGTCGTCTGGGGCCTGCTGCAGCTTGTAGATTTCGCTGATGGCATTGGAGATCCGCCAGTATTGCAGCGCGGGGGGTGCCTTGTCCAGCCTGCACCAGCCGCCCCCCTCCTTCTCTGGTTTGGGGCGCGCACCGTCGGGGTGGAACTCCCCAGATTTTCCCGCGTCGTACAAGGCCATGGCTTGGTTGGTGGGGAACTTGGCCCCCTGTCGTAGTCCCATGGCTTCGCAGTCGTGGAGGGGGATGGCGCTTCCGAAATCTGGGGGGCCAGGGAAGTTTGAGCGAAACAACCTGGTCCGCCGTTGGGCTGGTGATGTTGAGAAGCATCGTGCGAGCTTCCTGCCCACCCTCCTGCCTTCTGAACAGAATCTTGAACTCTCTTGGCCATTGCAGGTGCAGCAGCAGCTTCCCCTCCTGGGTGGGAAATGCGTCGCGCAGCCTGTACTTGTCTAGGAGTTCGCAGGGGGTCTGCTCATTGATGGGGGTGACCGACGCGGCAAGCGCGCAGCTCTGCCTTCGTACCAGGTCCGTTCTGGCCTTGGCAGAGCCGTCCCACGCGGTTTCGGTGGCTGCCATGCACGCGGCCCAGGCCAGCCTGTCCAGGGCGTTCCCTCTTTGTCGTAGATCCTGCTCCCAGTGCTTCGGGAGGCCCACCCCGGAGGGGACCGAGCCCAAGGGGGATGTGGAGGCGGAATTGGGCTCCCGGGCTGCTGGCGGGGACAGCGTCAATCCGGGTGATGGCGTCTGCTGCTGCAGCCGCTGATGACTCCATTATCGCCTGTCCGCTCAGGGGGGGGAGGTCGCCCGGCCAGTCGTCTCCGCCCTCGCGCGAGGGTCTCGCCCGATCCATTGAATCCTGAGAGGAGGCCCTGCTGGGCGCATTGGCCCGTCTCCCCCTCGGGAGCGGCGAGGTGGATGGCCACCCTAGTGGGGCGGGGGGCGCATCTGTGGGTGGTGGTGGCGGCGGTGCTGAGCCCCCCCAGGCTCTGACCGTGCTCCAAGGTGTCACACCCCAACCCCCTCGGCACTGGCCGGGCGGTCGTAGGTCTGTCGAGTGAACGGCGTCAAGGGAGATGGAGAAGTCGAGCGAGTCGTTGCGGAAGGGGAAATTGACAGGGACGTAGTCCCAGTCTTCTGGAAAGCTCCACCCTGGCAGATGTGAAAGTGGGCCCGCCTTCACTGGGCCTGGCAGCTCCCAGCCGGGCCATAAGTGCCTGTCAATGGTGCGTTTGGTCACCTTGTCTACACTCTGACCCAAGGTCCTGGTCCAGATATTGCCTTGGTCGGTATAATGCCTAGGAGTCTGGCCACTTTGTGCCCCGCTGCTTCGCTGCCTCCTCGGCATGGTCTCCTCCCAGGAGGTGTTCTTTGCCTTCGCAGTATCTTTGGCACACCTCGCACCACCAGCACCATTCATGGTTGAAGTGCGCTTATCTGAGCCATGGGCACTCTCGCGCACAGAAAGGAAATAGGCCATCAACCTTGCCCGGGCCCTGAGCACGGGGTTCGGTGGGGGAAGGCCATCTGGCCAGTGGCCCGCCATTGCTCTTCTTCGTCATCCCGCAGAAAAAGGGGGGAAGTGCAGCCGAGAGCCGCAGAGCTGGAAAATGTGGGTGGTGGAGGACGAACTTGAGCCGCGGCAGAGATGACCTCAGTGGTCGCAGGAATCGGCCGATCGGCGATCCGATCGGGGCGGAGCAGAGGGGGGAGGGGAGGGGGGGCATTCCAGCAGGAGAGCGGCCTCAGCCGCTTCCGCGGGGTCGCATAGGTTGATCTCCCGTAGGTCGATGCTGGGAAAATGCTCGGGCTGGGAGGGGGCGTCACTCGCCCAGTGTACGTGTGAGGTGACGGCGGTCACGCCTTCCTTGCGGAGGGCACCCGCCCAATATACCCCGATGGTGGCCAGGCTGTCCGCGGCCTTGTTTAGCCTCCGTCTGACCGCTTGCCACGTGGGCACCCAGCCAGCACCTTCTGCCTGCCCAAGGGCGCCCTCCATCTGCTGGGCCAGATGGAGCCTTCGGCACCTGGCGGCACCAGCGCCGTATCGGACCGCTGCGAGGTTGTCGCCGACAATCCGGGCCGTCCGGATTGGGCCCTTGAGGTGGGGGAGCAGCGCCAACCCGGCTCGGCAGCCTGCCACTTCCGCCATCTGTGCATTGTCGCAGTCGGGAAGTGCGACGATGGCAATGGCCAGGGCCCGGGGGATGCCAGTGTTGGGATTGCGATGCCACGGGATGGTCCCAGCGCCGGAGACTTTGCCCGCGCCTTCGATGGACCTTGCGCCACCGTCGAAGGTGACTTCATAGGGCCATCGGGTGGAGTTGGAATCGGGGAAGGGCGAGCTGCGGACAGTGACCTCGTCGCCTGGCTCCAGGCACGCGTTGGCGATCAGCGTGGTGGTGTGGAGCCCGCACTCCCGACCGAAAGCTGAGGACCATCTGGCGGTGGGAGAGTCGTCGGTCCTAGGGCAGGGGAACCAACTGTTTCCTGGGGGCATCCATGCAGCCCGAGTCTGGGGCGCTTGTAGGACCACGATTATATCCCCCGGGTTGTGGTGTCTGGTGACAACAGGGAGTCTGCGGATCTCACCTCCTGCCCTACGTGCATGTCGCTGCAAGTGGGGCCTCGCGGCGCCACAGATCGCTCTTTCGGGGGTGGTGCACGGGTTGCAAGTGCGGCAGGTGTCGCGCAGGACGGTCCAGACGGCTGTCTCGTCTGGGTTGCTGCTCCTGGGGGGCTCGTCCACCCCGAGCCCCTCCTCCTCGCTGTCACCTTGCTGGTCGATGTCGGTGGCCACTATGCCGCGCAAAATGAGTCTGGCGGCTTCGACGGCCTCAAGGGGGGAGGCGGTGAGGTTGACGCAGTACCTGAGGGGAATTTGGTGCAGCACTTTGGCAAGCATAGGTTGGTGTTCGCCGCTGCTGGCGATTGCTTGGGCGAGGGTTGGTGGGGTCGTCTGAGCCCCGTATGGTGCGCCAGGCTAGTGCCGCGGCTGGGCACCAGTGCCAGACGTGCTCCGTGGTCGCTTCTCCGAGCCCACAGAGTGGGCAGCGCCCGTGCGGTCCGCTTCTGTTGGGAGGTTGTAGGTGCCCCCGCGTGCTTGTGTAGGCCTCGGCCTGGTCCCTTAGGGAAGGGGGGGATAATTTCAGGGGGCAGGGTCTGCCAGAGAGCGGATGCATGTGGGCCTGTGCCGATGCATCTCGCGCACCAGGCAGCGCCCTCGTCGTCGGGGCCGGCGGTGATCCATGCGTTTCTGGCTGGTGCTCCGCATGGGCACCTGTGTGGTATTCTTTCGTCGTCGCCCCTTCGTCTTGCCGAGCCAGGTAGACCGCTGCTGAGGGCCCTAATCACGTGGTGCGCTTCAGTGAAGGAGGTGCAGCGGTGTAGCAACTGCCATTCCTCCCCGTTAAAAGGTTGCCATATCCTTCCTTGGCTGGCTTCCAGGAACCATCTTGTGAAGTTTTGGCTGTGCATCGGGGCCCGTGCGGCCGTGTAGGAAATCCTGCCGACATGTTTGCCTTCGAGGAGGTCGGGTTGCCGTTTAGCGCGCTGCAGGGCCCGCGCGGCTTTCCGTTCGGAGATCATCTTGGGTCTTGGGGGGAACGCCGCAGGCTCCTGAGCTGCACGGTTTCCCCCTTTCAGCAATTTGTCCCACCTGGTGCTGGCTCGCTCCCTGACAGGGAAGGGCCCCCAGAAATCGCTGAGGGCGTGTGCTCTGGCAGCGACCGCGCAGGCAGTCGCGACCGGGCACCTGGGGGCGCCCAGTGCCTGGAAGCGAATGCCCACTCCCGTGAGGACAAAGTCAAGGACCCAGGAGGACCCGGCCAGACCAAGAGCGGTCCTTAGTTGGGCACGTAGTTCGCGCACTTGCACAACGTCGGGGAGGGCGTAGCGAGCAGCGTGCGGCGCCAGTGAGACCAGGTGCGCATTCCAGGCGGCGGCCGTGCGCGAGGGGGGCATCTTTGCCAGGTGCAGAGCCATTGCTCTTTCTCTGATCTTGGGAAGGGGGCGGTCCCATGTGCCTTTGCATATAGGGCGTCTTCCTGCTCTTTAGTGGGCCCCCCGTTCGATGGAGGCCCATCGCTTCCCGCGGCGCGGGGAACCCCCACTGCCCCCAGGTAGGGCCACTGGTCCCGCGCTGAGGAACCTCCGAAGGGAGTGTGCTCCATGAGGGCTCGCCACCACTCGTGATTGCCGGCTGGGACAAGGGCTGCATTGAAAGCGCGGCTGCAAGTGCGTTGATAGGGGGTGCAGCAGTTGGGTCGGCACTGCCCTGCGCTGCATACCACGAGTGTCTATATGAGCTCGCCGGGGGGCCCAGAGATAAGCACGCTGTCACCGTCCTGCTCGTAATGGGCGGGTGCCTCTTCCAGCGCGGCTCTGAGCGCTGCGGAGTCCTCGGTGCGGATTCCTCTGCATCGGCGGGCCTCGACCAGGAGTCCAGCAGCCTTGGCGGCCCAGGGGGGGGGCGATGGCCGCACGTAGCGTCTGTTTCGTTGTGCTGAGTAGAGCGGCGAGGTCGTCGACGTAGGTGGGATCATCGCCCCCTGTGATGGAGGAGATCGCAGAGATGAGGGGGTCGTACCTCATGCTCCAGAGGAGCGGGGAGGCTGTGCCACCCATCCCAACCGACCTCAGTAAGCGCCGCTCGGGACCTTTGTATTTTCCCTTTCAAATCCGTACTCTTCGCTCGGCGACCAATGAGTTGAGGGTCTGCAGCAACCGCGAAGGGAGCTTCCATCTACGAAGGAGGCTGTCCACCCATTGAAGTGATATTCTGACGAAGGCCTTATTCTGGTCGCAGAAGATGACAGCAGTGCCAGGGGCGTTACCCAGCGTGGTAGCGGCGCGGTTGACTAACGCATCGACAGCGGCGGTGTGCCGCCCCAGGAGTGCGGCCCAGGCGGGGCCTGGTTCCGCTGGGGGCTTGGGGGGAGAGCTCAGGTGCCAGGTCACCTTTGTGATGTTGGGGCCGCATTGTCCTCCTCGCTTGGCAGCCCGGTTGGGGCTGAGGAGCGCTTCGACAGCCGGGCCTATTAGGTCAGCCAGAGAGGCGCCGTACAGCCGTCGAATGCAGGTGGGAAGTTGCAGCGGTCTCATGTCGTTGGGGGCTTCAGCGCCGGGCCTCTTCCCGATCCACACCAGCAGGTCGACAGAGGGTCCTAGCACCTCCTCGATGAGTGACGGGTTGAGGTCGGCGGCGTACCGCGCCTGGGCGATGAGGCAGGCGACGAATCTTGCCCCGGGGTGATATGCTTCGCACGGCACCCCGCCCACCCCTGGGGCGCTCCCGCCAGGGGTGAGGACGATGGCGGCTAGCCTTGCCCAACTTGGCCTGGGCCTGTCTGTGACCTCGATACCGGGGTGTCGCTGGAAGTAGAGGTCGAGTAGTCTCTTGGCGGTGCCGGGGAGAGGGGGGGCAGAATGCCATATCGCACTGCGGCTGTCCCAGACGACGTTGTCGATCTGGTTGGGCCTGTCGCGCCACGTGCCGCTGTGGTCGCGCGCGCCTAGGCTGGCGTGGGTTTTCTTGTATATCTCACGCCCCGTCCTGCAGTGGGCTGCCAGGGGTGAGCGCTCCGCCCCGGGACCTCCTTGTGAGGGGGACAGGCGCGCTGCTCTTCTCTGCGTGACCTCGGCGCCCAACGCCCTGAGCCGCCGGCCAGCCTGGTCTGGGGCGAGGTCCTGCCCATCCCAGCCTTACTCGCGAAGCCAAGCCGCCAGTGTTCCCACAGGGCGTGTCGTCTCACTCTCCTGACTAGCTGCTGCGAGCAGAAGGCCTGGAGAGGCCCGCGTTCTGTGCGTTTTCCATTATTTCCACCAGTCCAGCAGTGCTGAGGAGAGGGCATGCCTGCCGAATCCCATGAGGGTAGCGAGGACAGGCGAGGTGGGGCCACCGCCTTCTGGCCCCCCTACCGCGCTAGGTTGCGCACTGGGGGGGTTGTCGAGAGAGGCGTCGCCATCGTCGTTGTCCGGGCGTCGGTCGGGGAACCCGCCCGGGCAAGCTGGTCTGATCCAGTCGGTCGGCTGGAGGAGGCCGCACAGGCTGACAAGCGGGACACCGAAGGAGAGCTCAAGGTGAGCGTAGAGCTCTCGGAGCTCCGCGTGCGCAGCGGTTGGGAGATTCCTGAGGTCTGCGGTTTTCATGGTATCATCCCTTCTAGCCCTCTTCGCACCCTGTGGTTCGAGTGAAATGAGGGCGTGGTCCGACAGCGTGAGTCTCCACAGTTTACGGGGCTCGTATGCGTGGACATGCTGGACTGGGCATGCACACATGTCGATCTGCGATTCGCTCTCCCTGTCGATTCTGGTGGGGCCGGGCATGTGTATGGCGGCTGGACCGGAGCTGGTCAGAACGCCCCCCAGGAGGGCTGCGGCCTCCACCTCTCCGTCTCTTGGGTGCTCGAGCTGCAGGTTGACGTCGCCGCCCCAGTATGTGTCGAGCGGCTCCCAATGCTCCACCGCTACGGCGATTCCTGCAAGGGTGTCCTCCTTTCTGGTAGGGGGGGAATACACTGACACCAGACGAACTCTCCTTTCGCGTTGCTGGACGATAGCGGAGAGGGCGCAGCCTGGGGCCAGGATCTGTTGCTCCAGGACGGGAATACCGTGGGGGGGGGGATGCCGACACCTCCGGCGAGTCCTCCAGTTGGCCCGAGGTACCTGGGGGAGGCCACAAGAGTCCTCGCTGGAAACATAATTCTCCAAACCTCAGCTTCATGCTCAGACCAGTGCGTCTCTTGGATCAGGGCGATCCTATTATTCATCGTGACCTGGGTCAGCAGCGCGTGCTTAATCTGGTTCTTTCCGGCTGTGCAGCTTCTGAGGTGCCTCGCGTTCCAGCAGCTGATCCTGGGCACACTGTTAGGGGGGGTGGTGTTGAGGGCCCGTATCACGTCATCTGAGGTGAGGCTACCGCACATGGTGCCCCATGTGGGCTGTCTCCAGGGGTCGGTGTGCAAGAGAGACCAAAGGCCTCTCGGTCCACGAACCTCGTGGTGGCACATGGCTTCAAGTGCCCCGTTGAGCGCGCGTCGCGCCTGCGCCCAGGCGCGCGCGCGAGTCCCCGGCGCCAGGGCGCGGCGGGGGGGGGGCCCCAGCGCTCGGTGGAGCGTGCTGGGGCCCTCAGCCGAGTCTAGGGGCTTGCTAACTCGGACAGGAGGGCTTCTTCGCGCCGGAGCTGTTCCGCGATGTCGTCTGGGAAAGGGTGGTTTCTGAGCTGTGCCCGCGGGCATTGTCTTCCTGCGCGCGCCCGCGCCGCTGTCCACGCGCGCGCTATCTGGCTGCCCGTCGGGGCGGGGGCGCAGGCCAGTGCTTCCGAGCGTCTTGTGGTCCAGGAGCGCATCGCAAAGACTATCCTGCGTTGGAGGCAGCGCGGATCGAAGTGTATGCCGACCGCGTCGTAGAGCGTCCTGTCGCTTACTCCGAGTCCGCGGTAGTACCCAGCCAAGCCTACAGCTCTTGCTCTTTCGTCTGCGCTGGGGGGTCTGAGCCCGTGAATTCTGCCCTCCTTCACTAACCATCTTCCCCGGGCCCTGACCTTGTCTTCCGTGGCCGGGCTCTCCTTTCCCTTCCGGACATGACTAGTCCGAGACCTTCGGTGCACCCTGTAAATCGCTGTTCTGCACCGCAATCAGCGAGCATCTGCCTTGCCCCTTGCTTCAGCTCCGCTGGGTTCCGGAGGAACCACCTGTAGTTACTGTCTTCGTCGTATAGGGGGCATGGGAGGTGGGTCTGGTAACTGCTGGGAAGAATGGCGTCTGGGTCGTCCTGGGCGGTCCTGGACTGCGTCCATGTCGGGATCCTTCCGTCTGGTCTGTATGCCCATCTAGGCTCCCAAGGACTGGGGAGTCGGTTGCATGCTATCGCGCTGGTGCGGGGGGGGGGGAGATCGCGATCCATAGTCGCTCTCTGGGGCTGGCCACATGTTCACCCGCGTTCATTTTGACTGCCCATTCGGGGCTGATCTCCTCTATGGCCATTCTCATGGCGCCCCGATGAGCCAGTGGCATGGAGGCCACGTTCCCCACTAGGACCAGGACCGAAACGTCTGGCCTTCTCTTGTTTGCGAGGTACCACGCTGTTGGGACTGCAAAGAAGTGGGAGGACTGAGCTCCTGTCAGACCATCCCTGCCAGCATGAGTGCCTGCTGCTGATAGGTTGTTACAGGGGGGTCCTGCCACTATTAGAAGGGTGCTGCCCTGGTCCAGGGAGTCCACGTGTTTTTCCCAAGGGGTCCCGTTGTCGTGGGGGTCCTTACGTCTGAAGAGGTCCCATACATCTTCCGCTGTTTGTCTATGCGGTGGGCCCCCGTCTTGAGGGTCTGGGGCGTTTGCCCATCTGCGCGTCACCGCCCCCGCCGCAGTCCTATTGTGCTCCACGAAGGCCGAGGATCGAAAGCTGCTGGTGGCTCCTAGCTTGCTAACGAGGTCGCCCACCGCGAGTCTGGCGATTCCCCAGCCGTCGAAGAGTAACACCAGGTGTAGGGGGCAGCATTCGCTCGTGGGGCCGTGTTGTGCTGCAGATCCGCCTCCACCTGTCCTTTGCTCCTGCTGTGTGAAGTTCCGTTCCGCTGCTTCCTGCATGCGGAGCCTGCCCGCATGTCGTCGACCGCCTGGTCGGGTCCCAGACGGATGGTGCCTTGTTCATGCAGGGACTGTAGCGCGTCTCGGATGGTGTTGTTGTCCAAGCCTGCTACCTGGCAGGCGGCAAGCACCTGGTCGGGAGGGGCTCCTGGGGAGAGCCCGGTTTCGCGATCTCTGTGCTGTGTCCATACCTGTTGGGGGACGTCGATTGGTTGTGGGGCTGCGGTGGGTTCGGGGGGTGCAAGAGGGTTAATCCTGGGCCTTACCGTCCTCGTTCCTTCTCCCGGTCCTCGCAGTTCAGCTGAAGTGCGTGCGAGACCCCTTCCAGGTCTACTCTGCACCGGCACTGTCGGTTGAGATTCCCGCATCGTTGCCAGGGACCGGGAATGGTTCTCTGCCGGCCTCGCGGTTCTCGGCTTTGTCCTGGGTCGCGTGCTCGTTCCCAGGGGGCCAGCCTGCCGGGTCCTCCTACTTCGGCTTCTACCTTGCCGTCGTACGGGGCCTATCGGCGTCCTGTCCCTGCTCTGCTGGTTTGCCTGCTGCTGGTGTTGGCGTTGGGTTGTGGTCACCTCAGCAGCGCCTACCCCTAGGGGCTGGCCCTCTGAGTTGTGCATCCTCTGCGGGGGGGTCAGAGGAAACCCTGCCTCAGCTTCCTGTGGCGGTCGTTCAGTGGGGCTGCCGTGGGGCGGGTCCCCCCTGAGGTTGAGCCAGGTGGGGTCGACCGCCCTGAGCCCGCTGGTATTGGGGCCGGGAGCGTCACCCATGGCGACGGAGAGGATCCTTTCGAGGATCTCTTCGGTTAAGGGGGAGAAGGGGCATGCCGGCCCTCCCGCGTCGGGGATTCCGTTAGCTGCGGCTTGTAGGTGCGCGCAGGCGTCGCCCGCGGTTAGGGCCGCGCTCTCGGCCCCCCTACGCAGTGGGAGGGACTAGGATGCACGGACAGAGCAGAGTGGAGGACAGTTCGCAGCGCCATCGCCTGGGGCACTTCCATGCTTCAACTCGCAAAGCAGATCAGACAGGTGTTCACCAGAGCCTACTTATCTCACAGACTGATCACCCCCTTCAAGGCATACTGGGCACAGCACCCGCCGATCGGCACAAGGAGCTCGGCTCCCGAGAGGCCTCCCACGATATCAGAACGAACCACCAACCAAGAAGCTGTTAACCCACAACCCAGGCACGGAAGCGGGATGGGCCGAAGGCCACTGTACATATGTATGTGTGTAAATACATGTGTTTATATGTGCATACATATATGTACATGTGTACACATCAGGAGTGAGAGGTCCAACGGTCATTCACTATCCATGGGCGCGTGGCTGAAGTGAGGTTCTGCGGTGCGGATTGGTGTTGTTGCTGCTGTTGTTGGTGATGATGTTGCTGCTGTTGATGTTGTTGGTGTTGTTGCTGGTGGTGTTGCTGTTGTTGTTAATGTTGTTGTGGCTGGTGTTCGTGTTATTATGGTGTTGCTGCTGCTGGTGTTTGTGGTGTTATTATTGGTGTTGGTGTTGCTGTTGTTGTTGTTTGTTGTTGTTGCTGCTGTTGTTGCTGTTGTTGCTGAACTCTCAATTCTGAAGAAGAAAGAAGTGTTGATCCCCCCTGCCCGGTGCACACTGTATTGGTTCAATTGAGAAGCCTTTTCCCAGGGCTCGCATCCTGTTTAATTTTCAGAAAAAAAAACCTTAAACTGCACCCCTGGCCCCCGAGTTACAATAATAACGGCTTCAGCCTGATACTTCCTCACATGTTTCCAAAGTCGCACTCTCGCGCGGGACGTCCTCGCTAGTTATGCAGGAACCGCGCTCTCGCGTGGGAATTCCTCGCACTTTATTCAGACGCCGCGCCCTCGACACTCAGGACTCGCGCTCTCGCTTTGGTCTTTCTAACGATTTACTTTGGAATCGCGCTATCGCTCGCACTTCCCTCGCGATTCAAGTAGTTTTCATGCTTCAGCAAAACGCCTGCTCGACCTGGTCGCCTGGGCCTGCCTTCCCGACCCGCCCGTTCGCCCGATGGGCCCGTCTGGTTCTGCCACGTGCGTTTTGCTCCTCGCCCCCCTCCTGCTAATCCCGTGCTCCATCCTTCTCCCTCCCCCTTCCATCCATCCTCTCTTCTCCTGCTTCAGGGGTTGCACCGATTGCACGCGGCAGGTAAAGAAGGTATACCCCCAGGGGGTCAGATCGAAAACGAAGAGGGCGGGCACCAAGGGTCTGCGATAATTATACGCGTTGAATGGCACGCGAAGTGGTAAGAGTGAACAGTGTTACTGTGATTGGTGTTGATGTTGTTGTTGAGGTTGTTTGTTGTTGCTGCTGTTGGTGTTGTTGATGTTTTGTTGTTGTTGCTGATGCCGTTGTGTTTGTTGTTGGTAATGTGTGATCATGTTGTTGTTGCTGTTGTTGATGCTGGACTCTCACGAATGAAATAATAATTATTGTTGTTCCCCCCCCTCCGGTGCACATTGCATTTTTCAATTGAAGTGCCCCTCCAGCGCTTGCACCACGTTTTTTTGTCAGGGAAAATAACTCCTCCTCAAACTGTGCCCCTGGCCCCCGGTTTACAACAACAACGGCTCCCGCTTGATATTTCCTCGAGATTTGCTCCGGCCCCCCGCTCCCGCTTGAGACTTTCTCGCAATTTACTCGAGAATCGCGCTCCCGCCTGAGACTCCCTTGCAATTTACTCAGGCGCCGCGCTCTTGCCATTCAGGAATCGCGCGTTCGGTGGGGACTTCCTCAAATTAAATTAGGAATCGTTCCCTCGCAGGAAACTTCCTGGCGAATCACGCAGAACCCACGAAGAAATATATACCCACCAAAAATGATATGATCGAAGGCGAAGAAGGCGGGTGTCGACAGTTCGGGACATGCATACTGAATGACACTCGAACAAATAAGAGCGAACAATAGTTAAAATATTGTTGTTGTTGTGTTTGGTGTCGACGTCCCCCACGCGACCGCCCACCCGCGACCTATCTGCGACCCACCCGCGATCCGCCCGCGACCAACCCGCGACCCATTCGCGACCCACCCTGCGACCCGCTCGCGACCCGCCCGCGACCCACCCGCAACCCGGCCCACGACCCACCCGCGACCCACCCGCGACCCAGCCCGCGACCCACCCGCGACCCACCCCGCGACCCACCAACACTGCTTTTTCACTGAAAAACAGTGCCTGCGGCAAGCGCGTTGTATAACTTGTAGATGTCAAGCGCCTGCGGCGGAATTCTTCATAGCCTCGCAGACTGCCGACGCCCCCGCCACCCCCTCACTCTTATCCGCAACTGCGGGGTGCTACATAACTCACCCTTGTCTGGCCACAAAACGTGTTGGCAGGGCGGGCAGGGCACTTCGCCTGAGGATTCCTCGCAACGTATGGTCCTGAAGGTTGAAGCTTCCAACGGCTACGGCACACGGCCGTTTTCTACATGAAGCTCTCGCCTTAGCGCCGCGCCCACTCGTCTCCACAGCTTGCAACAATTGCAATAATGGACGGCGACCGTTGCCAAAGTGGAGCCTTTGCTTAAACGCCACGCACATTAGCTGTTAAAGCATTCAACCAAAACAGGGATGGAGGGCGGCTATTTTTCAAAATTAGGCCCTCGCCTTACCGCCGACCGAATTCGTTTACATGTTGAAGGATGGAGGGCGGTTCTTTGTCAAAGTGGGGCTCTCGCCTGAGAGCCGCGAACATTCGTCTTACACGTTTGCAACAGTTACAAGGCGATTTCTTTTCAAAGTTGGGCTCTCGCTAGAGACCCCCTTGATCGCAGGAACCAAACAGTTGGCCAGAGGTTACTGATGCACGGATGGAGAACGGCTTCTTCTAAAAATAAGACTCGCACTTGAGACTGCCTAGCACTTAGGAAACCATACACATGATGATATGCAAGACCATCGTCTGTGATCGCTTCACTGGCGCAAAATGTCAAGCCTCCCCCGCTCTGGAACTGGCTCCCCCACCCTCGAACATCTTCCCCCCGCCTGTACGGAACCCGGCCCCCCCCGCCCTCGCCGCCGCCAAACAACGACGCCGTCGTCGTCCGTCGTCGTGTTCGTCGTCGTCGCGTGCCTGCGAGTCGGTCGATTGGGCGGGCGGGACCCGTCGTCTACGTCGACGTCCTCGTCGTCGTCGTCGTTGTCGTGGCCGTCATCGTCATCGTCGTCGCCGTCCTTGTCGTCGTCGTCGTCATCGTTTGCCGGCGCTGGGCGTCGTCGCCGTCGCCGTCGCCAGTGCCGTCGCCGCCGCCGCCGACGCCGCCGTCGTCCTCGTCGTGGTCGTCTTCGTCATCGTCGTCATCGACGTCGTGGGCGAGTCGGACGGGCAGGCGGCGGGGCACGTCGTCGTCGTCGTCACCCCTGCCTCGCCGTCTCCTGCCCCTCCACCTCCAGCTCCTACGCACCCTCTTGTTCCTCCTCCTGTCTCCTCTTTTTCTTCCTCCTCCGCGGCGTGGTAGACGTCGCCGTCGTGGTGGTGGGGGTCGTCGTCGTCATCAGAATCATCATAAGCATCACCACCACCACCACAATCATCCTTATCCTCATCAGCATCATCATCAGCATCAGCATCATCATCAACATGATCATCACCATCATCATAATCAGCATAAACATCATCGTCATCGTCATCATCATCATCATCATCCACATAATCATCCTCGTCATCATCACCGTCATCATTATCATCATCACGACCGGTATAATCTTCCTTCTCCTCCTCCTCCTCATCCACCTCCTCGTCATCACCATCATCTTCATCCTCTTCATTATCAACGTCATCATCATCATCATCATCATCATCATCATCATCATCATCATCATCATCATCATGATCATCATCATCATCAGTACAACCAACCTCATCATCCTTCTCCTCCTCCTTCTCCTCCTCCTCCTCATCATCATCAGCATCATCAGTATCATCAGCATCGTGCTTCTCCTCCTCATCATCAGCATGATCAGCATGAGCAAACTCATCATCGTCACCATCAGCATCATCATCATTATCATCACCATCATCATCATCATCATCATCATCATCATCATCATCATCATCATCATCATCATCATCATCATCATCATCATCATCATCATCATCTTCATCTTCATCATCAGCATCAGCATCAGCATCAGCATCATCAGCAGCATCAGCATCAACATCAGCGTCATCATCATCATCATGATCCTCCTCCGCCTCCTCCTCCTCTTGTTTCTCATCCCCCTCCCTCCGTCCTCGTCCTGCCCGCGTGCTTGCGCGGGCAGGGCGGCCCCCGCAGCAGGAGGAAGAGGCTCCTCGCGCATCTCGTTTTCCGTCTCGGAGAAGGGGCGGTCGTACTCGGCCCAGTCGTTGCGGTCCTTGGTCCAGGCGTGCGGGGATTGCGAGGGGAGGGGGAGGAAGAGAGGACGCGAGGGGACTGGGGAGGTGGAGGGGGCACGGGGTGAGGCGAGGGGGACTGCGAGGCACGAGGAGGGACAGAGCAATGAGGCGGCGGGCAGGCGAGGCGGTGCGAGGCACTGAGGGAAGGTAGGAGACAACGGGGGTCGGTAGGTGAAGCGAAGGCGAAGAGGGGCGAGAGAAATGGGCACGGGGCTGGGGGAGGGAGAAGATATGGGAATAAGGAGGAGGGGGAGCAAACACAACTGCGCACACATTTTCCTCCGCCATCACCACGGTCAATACAGCATGGGGCACAACACGGGCGCGAGCACACACACACACACACACACACACACACACACACACACACACACACACACGCACGCACGCACGCACGCACGCACGCACGCACGCACGCACGCACGCGCGCGCGCGCGCGGGCGGGCACACACACACACACACGCTTCTTTCTTTCTCACACGCACACACACTTATGGTCGCATGCAGCGAACAACTGGGGCGGAAGCCGCTCGAGCGCCCAAAGGAAGTTAAAGGCGGTCTAAAAGACTCAACAAGGCTACCAAGGATCGACCCTAGAAAACAGGCAAGCGGAAAGACATGGAACGCCAACATACTGTTTGATTCCCGGCCAGTTGATCCAACACAGCGAAAGATTAGCAACGCCGCTTATGAGAATTACCACCGAACGTTGTTGATGGAGTGAGTGGCGCTGTACGCCCAGTGCAGAAAAAAAGGGGGCATGCAGGCCATGCAATGCAAGCGCCTCCAAAGGAAAGCGCAACAAGAGGGAACGACTGTACAACGCGAGGCGGAAAGATAACCGCAAGGGCGGCTCCGCAGGGCCGCAGGGCAGAACGCCAAGACAGCAGGCGAGTGGCGAGGAAGAGGAAGCTTCCAAGACAGAAGCCTAGCGAACGACTCCGGGAAAGCAGAGTGGCGCCGACCCACGAGTGGACGACCTGGGAGAGCAAGGAGGGAGGAGCAGGAGACGCCTGGGAGCCAGGGCGAACCCAGCGCCGGCAAGCGAGAAGGGAGGGGACCGACAGACGACCCGAGGAGAAGGGGAGAACGAAACCCCTGGCGACCACCCGAAGCGCGGGCGGAAAGAGACCAAGAGCACCGAACAAATCCGTATCCGCGCCCTCGTGGCCTGGATTCTGGGGCGCGATCCCGCGGATACGCAATCGCACGGATACGTTTCGCGCGGGGCCTCCGAGAAACAACGCCCCGCATCCGCGGCGTCGCGGCCCGAGGGCCTGGCCCACGACTGCGCCGATACGGATCTGTCATTCGCCCACGAGGAGAGCATGACGCGACGCACGACGGCGAAGGAGGGAAGGACGATCCACCCTGCGGCGCGAGATTGGCTACAAGGCCAATTGCACGAGAGCGCCGGCGCGACCGCGGCCACCGCCGCTTCGCCGCAAAGCCTAAGCCAAGAAAGACCATCTCGCAGGCGCCAATACGTCAGCGATAGCAGGGAAGATCGGGGAAGCGTCAGACTCGGGTACGGGGGACTCGGGTTCGCCTGACGGGGTGACGAGACCCAATCTGAAATTTGACGCGAGCTCCCGCTGCACACATCCCACGAAAGCTGGACTGTCAAAATCCAGGACGTGCTCGTCAAACAGCGTCGGCAAACCCCAGTTTCGGCGTACTCGAGTCTTACGTTTCCCCGAGAAAAGAACGGCGGGGTGGCGATCGCAACACACAGGACAACAGGAGCGGGCACGCGGAAGCGCGCCGGGCGGGAGGCCCAAAGAGGTGGGCAGCCGATGCAGGCCCAGGAAAAAGCAGCCAACACCAGGGGAGACCGTCGCAGTCGGCACCTCCACGAGGAGAGAAGATCGGCGCAGACAGGTGCAAGAAAGGAGGTCCCGCAGGGAGGGCGTCGCAGTCGGCAACTTTACGAGGCATGCGTCGCACCAAAGGGGTGGCCCTGGCCGCCATAGGGAATGGGTGGTGGTCAGGAGGCCTTCCTTACACAACGAATAGCAAACATGAGAAAACGGCCGCCCAGCCATGGGGGGGGCACCAACCGCAAAATGCCGATCAGGGCGGCTTTGACCCGCCCGAGGCGGTGGCCCGTCCGAGGCGGTGGCCCGTTCGAGGCTGTTGCCAGGGAGGACGCTGGGGAGCGGAGGGCGAAACGGCGAGCGGGAGAGGAAAGCGCAGGAAAGGGTTTGGAATGTAGAGCACAAGGACACACCTGCGTTGCCAGCGGGCGAAGGGGACGGGCTCGGGGGACTTCCCTTGTAGCCGTGCGTCGACGGACATGCCAGAGTCGCGCGCGGTCTTCCTCAACTTGTCGTGGGCGTCCTGGAAGCTGTGGGGAAAATTATGCGCGCATCAATGGTTCCAAGTCGCTTTGCGGATGAGCCGGTCGGTGCTGTCGAAAACTGACCGGAAGATGGCCAGGCGCAGCAGGGCCACTCGTAATTCGCCGTTTCCAAAATCTTCCCACTGGTACACCCGGCACTTAGCAGCCGAAAGGTGTCGTAGTCCGCTGGGAGTTCCAAGGGGAACCCAGAGAAAGGCTGTCAAATTCCGCATGGCAGCGGGAGTGGTCCAAGCATGCGGGCCAGGAAATAAGATAGTGACAACCTTCCGTTCGATCGTCTGCCAGGCCGCCGGCATGGGGTCCAGCTTGAGCAAGAACGACACAATGGTGAAAACGTAGATGCGATATGCGAGGATGGTCAAGGGCATGCCGCCCCCGACGTCTCTCCACACAAGAGGCTCGCAGCAAGAATTTCTCCGTAGCTTCTGTCCCAGTGCTCCACCCGTTCGGGGCCCACCAAGGATCCCAGATAAGTTGCGCAGCGCTGGACAGCGAAGTCGGCCCCACGAGGGAGCGGCGCAGGCGAGCCGATGGCGAACTTGAGGCAGACGGTCCAAAGACAAAGGGGGCCAAATACTTTTCCCTTGGTGAAAACTGAGACCCGAACTCTGACAACTCTCTTCGAACAATTGCTCTGCCGCGTTCTCCACCCCGCGGGGATGTGCAACCACCAATTCTTCCGCGCAGACACGAGGCGCAGATGTCGGGAGAAGGCGGGGAAGACGACGCAGAAGTACATTAGACAACACTGCGAAAAGGAATGGCGACAATGAAGATCTTGAGCGGACCCCAGCCGTAAGAGTGAAACCAAGGAGGACGCCCCCTGCGGCAATGATGGAGCAGCGGTTGTTTTGGTATATAGCGCCGTGACCAAACGAACACACCATGGAGGCCATCCCCGGGACTCGACCGCATCCGGCAGGAAATCCTGGCACACACTTGGGAACGCCGCCTCGAAGTCGAAGAGAACGACTGCGGCATCATCGTGCATGAGAGAATTGTGCAGCATCGCCACCTCCAAGTCATAGAGGTTAGAAAGCATCGATCTGCCCAGATGAAACCTCGCTGCGCTGCAGAGATGGCGCGTACGATACCAGGTCCGATGTAACAGCGCACGGCACTACAAATTCGTGATGTCGAGGAACCGCATCGTGGCTGTGAAGACGCTGGTGCCCTCCGCCGTGATGACTACTGGTTCCTTTGGAAGGAAGACCGTGGAACTCTCGTAGAAAGCCTCCCAGTCCTGCGCCTACTGATCAAGCCCACCAGGGCAGACGATGGTCAGGAAGGCGCTACAAAGGACCCGGGCCACCATGAGGCCCAGCCGACAACTTGCCTTAAATGAATGCCGTCGGGCCCAGGAGAGCTGTCGCTGGTGTGTTGGATGGCCCTCTCGAACTCGGAGTACAGTACCACGTCGCCCGGGACATATCTGGCGAGATCAAGGGGAACATGGCGAACCTCCTCTTCCAACCACGCCCGTCGGAGTGGCGCATTAGTATCGCGCTTGCGGAAGACCTTGGACCAGCGTTCGCGGAGAATATCGGCCGCGTGCTCGGGGGCAGAACTCACGTGACGCTGAGCGTTGCAGAGGGCATAGATCGTGCAGCAACACATGAAAAATGAAACAGCTACACAGATGAAGGCCAGCTTGTTTTAAAGTGGAGCTCGCCTGAGATTTCATCAAAGTACCACCAGCAGTGTAACATCGCGCAACAGTTGCACGGATGGCGGGCGGCTCTCGCTTGTGGCTTCCCCAAATCTATCGGCCAGAAGCTTGAACATATGTGGCAACAGCATCGGGACAAGGAGCGCTTCCCTTTCAAAATGGGGGCGGTTGAACATATAAAGCTTGAAGACGGAGTGCGGCTCCTTTTCAAAATGGGGTTCTCGCGTGAGACTTCCTCAGCGGACAAGACTTCTAAACGAGTGCAACAGCACACGGATCGGGGGCGGTTCCTTCTCAAAACGGGGCTCTCGTTCGACACCTCATTGACGTTGTGACCATAAATCATCACATTCCCTCGCACTCGTTAGAGGAATGCAAGGCAGCTTCTTTTCAAAACGATGCGCTCGCCTAGTTGGTAGGCCCATCGGGGTCCTCGTCTTTCAAGGGTCGCTTGTTGTTGCAATGAGGGAGGATTGTGGGGACTTGCGAGGAACTTTGGAAGGGAGGGTGTATCCTCTTCATTCGTTTCATGCTCATCCTCCTCGCCTTCTTCCTCGACCCCTGCGGGACGGGAGCGCCGCGAATCCTCAAAGGACTTGGGCAGCGGCTTCCCGAACTGCTCCTGGGCCCCACCCCCACACAGAGGGGGTCGGAGGAGAGAGAAAGAAGAGCTGGAAGAGAAAGGAGGTCGACGACGAGGATGACAAGGAGTCCTCCTCCTCCTCCTCCACCTCCTTCTCACTCGTTTGCTATGACGCCTCCTGCTGTTCGCGTTCTTCCCCCTCCTTCCCAGAGGAGGAAGAAGAGTGAGACGATGAGGAACAGGAAGAGCGAAGAGGAGGAGGAGGAGTAGGACGAGGAGGAGGAGCAGGAAGATGATGAGGACGAGGAGTGAGGATAACAAGGGAGGCAGGGGGAGAGGGGGAGCCAGGAGGAGGAGGAGGAGGAGGAGAAGGAGGAGGAGGCGGAGGACGAGTGAGGCTCGGAGCCGCCTCTACGACTCCCACCATGGCACGTCATTTCGCGCTGCAGCTCGAGCTCCTGCATGCGGGCCCTGTGCTTGGCCTCGTCGCGCTTCACTTCGAAGGCCTGACGCGGTTCCTCGAGCGCTTCAGATGAGCCTCCCGCTCGCGCTCACGGCGGCGCGGTCGGCATCGGCCTCCTTCCCTCGACGCCTGGCAGCACTCGCAGAGGCGACTCCGTGACACGTCGACTGAAAGATGCCCATGACCTTGGAGGAGTAAATCGCGTCAGGGACTATCGACTCGATCCGTTCGATCGCAGCCCGAGCCATCTACCCGTCGGGCCCCTCCTCCCCACAATTCTGGAGGTTGGCCAACATGGCGCCAATACGACTACAACATGAAAGGCATCAATTGGAAGATACTAATTGCGGGAGGCGCGGGCGCGCGAGATCCGAACCGGAGTCCCCTTTGCCCACGTCCCTGGTTGCAGTGGACAGCGCGAAAGCCACCGCATGGCGACCGCCTGGACCGTGGGCGGAAGTGCTGTTCTGCACTCGGTGAACCAATCCTGCCGACTCCTTGACGTTGTCGCCGTAGGAGGAGAAGAATCGGGCGGCGTCTTTGTGGATAAGTACATACGGTCCGATCCCTCCACTCAGACATTAGTGCCTTCTCATCGTAATGTTGGGCCCCGACCACCAGATGACTAGACGTGAGAGGTGTGTGAGTACATCGTGCAGGGGCGCCCGCAAGGTGGCCGCAAATGCTTGTTTAGGCGCATGCGCCCTCTCTAAACAGTCCTTCCACTCCTCCTACTGCTCTTCTTCCTCATCCTCCTCCTGCTGCTGCGCCTCCTCCTCCTCATCATCGTCATCATCAGCAGCAGCAAAATTGTTATTATCACCATCAGCATCAACATCATCATCATCATCATCATCATCATCATCATCATCATCATCATCATCATCATCATCATCATCATCATCATCAACATCATCATCATAATCATCATCGTCGGTCCGCCCCGTTATCCTCCTCCCCATCACCCATACCCCCTCCCCCTGGCCAAGATCTTGTACCACCTTCGGTCGGCGCGGAGCATGTCGTGCGACAAGATGACTTGCTTGACAAACCTGGCCCGCCACTCCCGCTTTGCTCCCAGGTCACCATCCCTCTCCCTCAAACAGGCTGCGACAACGAAAACCTCCCCTACCCGAGAGTGCGCCAATGAGGTATTTCCCGAGTTTCGGAATGTGTGCCCACTTCGGGCTCCAGGACCGTCCGAAATCGATCCATCACGAAGAACTGGTCAGGATGAACCCCGGGAGGGGTCTGGGGCTTAATTTGAGTGGATATGGGCAACATCCTTCTCCACTCAGGACTCCACTCCCCCACCCTGCTCCTTCTCACTGTCCACCCGGCCCCCCCTTCCCTCCATCCAAGCTCCGTCTCTCTCCTCCCTATCCCATTCCCCCCTCCCCGCCCTGCCCCCCCGCGAGGTTAGTGGGGGAATGGGTTTAGCATGATCCCCCCTCTCCACGGAACCGTCCCGCCCATCCTCTATGCCTGCTTCCTCTTCTGTGCTCCCTGCCATCACGCACACGGTTCGCCCACACGTGCTGATAACTCGCGCGGCACGGTCCGATTGATCCCACCGCCGACCCGCCCGGAAACGCACTCGAATACCTGCGCTGGACCGCTGCTGCCGTACACGCATTGACTGGACACACAGGTCACCCGAGCCAGCCCAGTCCGTGCTCGAGCTGGTCTCGTCAGATTCGAGACCAAGGGCAAGCAACAACGACAGAACGGACACCAACTCATGCGCTTGACACAGACGACCGAACGGCACGGCATATAAAGAAACCTCGCCGACTTCAGCGGGACGGCGCAGGGGATAACAGGGGGCACCAGCAGGCGCTTATGGATGGCCCTCGTGAGCGCTGCCTGAGCCCAGGGGACCCTGCCAGCATCGGAAAGGCACGCCACGCGCGAAAGCCGACATCATAACTGGTCAGCACGGCTAAAAACGCGACATCACCTCTGGCTCGACATCAAAACCATCGGTACTCTCGGGGAGCTGCCACCCACGCCACGGCCACGCGACGATGACGCACCACCCGCAACCGCTGCTACCACGACCACCAGGTGCCACCAATACCTAATACCACGACTGTCACCGCAGCAACGAGCTCCAAACCTCCGACGAAGGCTCCCAAGAGCATTCGACCGCTTCCCACTGATCTGCCTGTCGTCGGGGGCCATTATCCGACGGGCCCCGGGCCTGCGGATGGCTCCCCGACGCCGAGAAGGGCGAACGAAAAGTTCGGCACGATTTTTTCTCGAGTCGCCAAGACGCCCGGGCTGACAGCCACCGCGGCCATTCATTCCGCTCGCCCCCCGTCCCTCCCCTTCTCTCCTTGCTGACGAGCACGGGCCAGAAGATGCGATAGCCAGCTGCTTCTGGCGATGGTCATCGGGAAAAGAACACGATCAATCCCCTCGTTGCGCCCGCCGCCCCGCCCCGCGGGCCCAAAGTCCGCCACCGATGGCCCCCGCCCACCCGCTCTTTTTACGAGGTCCATCAGCAACGCCGTGGCGCGCAAGGGCTACGCAGCCCGAGTAAGCTGTTGTCCCAAGATGGCTGACGTTGCCGCCCTTACACAGGCATGTGGCATTCGTCGCCCTAGGCATCATCGTGCACCTGAACACGTGCCTGCTGCTGCTGGTCAAACACGACCAGTGTAGCGGCCGTCGCCAGCACGAAAACGACGCCCGAGGCGCTCGCCTTGCTCCTCCTCGTCCCTTCCGTCTCTCGTCGCTGACGTCTTTGTGGGGACATCAACCGCGTCCGCATGTGGTCACGCCTCCAGCTCAAAATCGCTCCTGCTGCTGCTCATCAGCGCTACGGGCCGCCAGCCCATACGCAGCTGCTGCCGCAACCAGTTCGCCGGCGTGTACCCTGTACTCGTGCGCCGCCGCGCGAACCCCTTGTCTTTCGCGAAGATTCTGTAGGCCCAACTTCTGCTGCCGTGTGTGTGTGTGTGTGTGTGTTTGTTCCTGTTGGACGGCTTAATGTACAACTTCGCGGGCCGTCGCCGGACTATGCCCCAACTCTTTTGCAAGTTTCAGCGCCACCTCAACAGCCGCGCCATGACGTGTCATACGTATCTGTAGCTGCGAGTGCTGCTTCTCCTGCTGCGTTCCTCCTGCAATTCCTGGAGCCGCGAGGTAGGCGCAGGTGGCGGGCGATACGCCTCGGAAATCGGAAACGCCATGCCGTGACAGGCTTGGCGGCCCGCGTCTGCAAGCCAGGGGGAGGGCGGCCTGGTGACTCCTTGCGCATCGACGCTCGTCGTGACGCCAGAGGCGTCGCCTACCTCGTGGAACCATCCTGAGGACAAGTGGAACTGAGCCAGTCGCAATCACGCTGGCTGTCCCACAAGAGGTGTCTCCTCCGCGAGCGGGATTTGACTTGCTGATCCCTTTCGCTGTGCAGTGGTAACCGAGGCCCAATGCAGCGCTCAGGGCAGCACGAGCGATCCGTTACACAGCGGAGCTGGAGATGATGGGCTGGTCGGCGCAGGAGCTGCGGAGGTGGACGATGGCGGGCATCTGTTGGCAACATCCTGTCCTTGTGAACATGCGGGTCCGTCGCCCTCAGGAGGCCGAGGCCCCCTGACGCATGGTACCATGGCAGCATCCAGCCTCTGTTTGGTGCAGGTTCATTGTCTCGCAGAGCGGTGCCCCTGCTCTCTTGATGGACCGACACCGCCCCCGACCGTTTCAAAACTCCTCTTTGCCCTGCGCAGTCTTCCTGCATGGCTGATGGCTCCCGTTGTTGTGCAGGCTCGTAATGCGCAGTGCAAGTTCCATCCTTGTCTTGCAGCACGTGTGTCCCTGCCCTCTTGATGGATCACCCCCGCCCCCGCCCGCTCTTGAGCGTCGGCATCACGCGTCGCCTGCTCCAGGCGATATGTTTACTCCTTTTGCTGCCGTGGTCGCTCTCAGTGCGAGTCTGATGTGCAGTCGCAGCGCAATGCTGGGGCTCAGGTCTCCTCATTATGGGTCGCCCCCGCCATGCCTGCTCGCGTGCTTGTTTGGTGTCTGGCCTGCCACCTGGTCGGCGGTCCGCTGCATGTTTTGCAAGTTCGCGCTCTCCGCACCGTTCTTTCCGTGGCCGCTCAGCCCAAGGGACTCTAGAGTCTGTCTTCCAGTGCTTCAGTACGTGCGCTGGGACAGTGCACTCCACCCTGGCCCCGTGTTTGATCCCCCACCTAAGGCCTGGGTTGGGGCCAGCCCGTCCGGTGTTCGAGCCTCCATCGCTTGAAGTGACACCGCGCTTTCTCACCTACCATACTTGATTAGAGCTGGCGATCATGATGAGATATGCTCGATGCGCTGCGCGCC
Source organism: Prorocentrum cordatum (assembly GCA_963575745.1). NCBI lineage: Eukaryota > Dinophyceae > Prorocentrales > Prorocentraceae > Prorocentrum > Prorocentrum cordatum. The sequence goes on from CAUYUJ010000270.1 coordinate 487,861, forward strand.
TGTCTCTCTGCGAGCATTGTGCTTCACAGCTTGATGCTTATGCCACCGTCAAACGACGACCCCTCTCTCGGGGACCTTTGAAATTGGCACTAGCACCCATGTCGGCGGTCGCCTCCACCAAAGGATTTCAGTGTTCAGGGTCAAGTTCGGACCTGTGAGGTCGCCCGAGGATCAACACCAACACCAAAACCGAGGATCGTATCCCGTTCCCCAGGACCGTGTGCTCGATCCCGATTCTCTTTGAGGGTCGTAGTGCCCGATAACAGGCCCCCTGGAAGACTCTGAGAAGGCGGCCGTGGTGATATGTCCGTGATACCCACGGCCTGGCTCCTGGGGTCAAAATCGACCCCAAGGAGCCCACACACAATGTTTGCTGGCCTGGAAGAGGAGACGACGGGTGCGGAAAGCAATCACTTCGCGGTCGGGATTGTGCGTAGGTGCTAGCGTGACTCAGGGGTCTGGTTGGTCATTTATTCTTGTCCGCGCCGACGGTCCCCGATATAGTTGGCCTGGTTGGGGTGTGCATAATGTATAATCTGGGTTGGCAGTCGTAGTCTGCTGTATTCGGCGGTGTCTCGCTGTGCGGAGGTGGGTGGGCGTGGCGCGTGAGCGAGAGGGATGGGGGGGGACAGCTGCTCGCGATCGGTTCATAGCGGCGTTCCCAGAATCCCACCAGCCCTTTGGGCGTGAGTGGTTTAGAGAGCCCGCTCTGTTCTCAACCCCCTTCTTCCCCTTCGGGGAGGGGTTTACCCCTCCCCCTACCCCCTCCCCCTGGGCCTGGAGAGGGCGCCCCGCGGGTGGTTGGAGGGGTCTTTTTCGACTCCTGGGAGGGCTAAAAAACGACACCCCTCACGAGGATTCTGGCCCCGACGGGGGGAGGCAGAAAAATGCTCCCCTCTTCTTTGAAGCCAGAATCATTGATTTTACTACGGTTTTGGCCCCATTTTGGCCTTCTGAGGGGGCAGCGCTAATTAAAGCTCCCCTCTTCTTTCAAGCCAAAATCATTGATTTTACTAAGGTTTTGGCCCCATTTTGGCCTTCTGAGGGGGCAGCGCTAATTAAAGCTCCCCTCTTCTTTGATCGATTTCCTCCAAGATGGCCCCAAGAAGCGCCCAGGAGGCACCAAGAGGCCCCAAGATGGCCCCAAGAGGCCCCCAGGAGGCCCCCAAGAGGATCCCAAACGGCCCAAAGAGGCCCCCCCGAGGCACCCAAGACGCCGAAAAGCCCATCAGGACGACCCTCTACTCGCCTGGGCGTCGTTTCTGGACGGGCAGGAGGAGGGGCCCGAACGACTCACACCAGGACGAGGGGCCCGAACAACTCACACCACGAGAAGCCCGAACGACTCACACCAGGACGAAGAGCCCGAACGACTCACACCACGAAGAGCCCGAACGACTCACACCAGGAAGAAGGGCCCGAACGACTCACACCAGGACGAGAAGCCCGAACGACTCAAACCACGAGGAGCGCTTTCTCTCCCTCCTCCTCCGCCTCGTCCTTCTCCCGCTCCCACCACAAGGAGGATGTACAAGGAGGCGGGAGGAAGGAGGAACAGGGGAGATATGCGGGGGCAGGCGGACACACGCCTGAAAAACACGACTGTCGGCATGCTTCGCAAGAGTTGCTGTTTTGAGATGGGCTGGTGGGGATACGCGAAGCGTGAAGAATTTGCTTGAGCGGGGTTCGAGCTTACCGTCAAGACGCTGAAACAAGGACCACTTCGGGTTCAGGAGGGGCGCTGGTTTTCCGGTCCTCAGATCCAGGTCGGGGAACCTGTTCGTGGCCGAGGCTCGCCGTGGCCAGAAACAAACCCGATTCGCCGTTCCTTCTGGTAGCGCGGTGACTGTAGAATCGAAAGGGGGCCCTTCTCCTGGAGCGCCCTCCGACCAAAATTCCGAGGCGGATCTAGAGCGGTGACGGCGGGAGCGCCTCGGGGAGGCCCCAAAGAAGCTCCCAAAAACGCACGAGTCTCTCGATCCTCGATCTTGGCCAACAACGACGACAACGACGACAACGACGACGACGACGACGACGAACGACGACGACGACGACGACAACGACGACGACCGAGCGCGTCTTCCTCGCCCTGATTCGGCTGCCCTCCCCCCCAGAGGGGCGACCCTCAATTCCGAAATCCTCGAAAGCCTCGATCCTCGAAGCCTCGAGCCTCCATTCCGAAAGCACGGGTCCTCGACCTCCGACCTTCCAGTACATTATGCTCGCCCAGCATCGGCTGCCAGGTTGGGAGGCAACTCTGGGACATCTTTTTTCGGCCAGAAGCTCTTGATCGCATGGCGATCAAACCAGAGATGAGCGAAGGATTTCAGCATTGTTCAACCGATCCCTATCCCACTGGCAGGGCCTTTAGCCCCACTTGCCGACTTACCCTCCTAGGTGGGGATACGTGCTGTTCCCTTCGAATTTCGCGGGACCTATCCCCACCTGGACGAGTGACCTGGTGGGGCTGAGATGCAATGGACGTGATCTGTTCGACGATGTTTAGGATTGAGCGGGACGACACCATATTTGGTTTCAACACAAGGAAATGCCAGGGCCGATTCTGAACTCCGACCTCCAGGAGTTGCAAACTGACCGGGTCGAGGCTCGCTTCAAGCTGGGCAATCCGAGCGAGAAAATCCATCAGACCTCCTCCGACGACGACGTCGCCATCATCGTCGCCGTCTTGGAATGGTGCCCGAACGCTTCTTGCTATATTTGGCGCAGCTCGAGAAACTGTCCAGGATGGACCCTGGCAGAGGTCGGGGTACCCAATCTCAGCGGATTTCTGAAACCCAGGCACCTGGCGTCGCGAGGGATTAAACCCACCAAGCTCCCATACATCCTCGACCTTTCACTGTTGTTGCCATGCTGAACCTCCTGGGCACTCTCGCCGCCACTGCCGAAGTCCCCTCACACAATTCTGACTAGAACGCACCCCAAGGCACGACCTTGAGGCAGCGGCAATGAAGCTGCCCAGCCCTTCCTGAGGCTGGGCATCCTGAGGCCCGATTCGGGCCCCAGGGCCACGTGAAACAAAACTCGACGCCAGCATACATCACCCCTACCTCCTCCTCCTCCTCCTCCTCCTACTCCTGCTCCTCCTCCTCCTCCTCCTCCTCCTACTCCTGCTCCTCCTCCTCCTCCTCCTCCTCCTCCTCCTGCTCCTCCTCCACCTCCTCCATTCCTCCCTTCCTCCAACCTCCCGCCTCCTCCTCCTCCTCCTCTGCCTCCTCCTCCTTCCGCACTCCTCCTCCTCCTCCACCTCCTCCTCCACCCTCCCTCCTCCAACATCCTCTCCTACCTCCTCCTCTCCTCCTTCCTTCGCTCCTCCTCCTCCTCCCCTCTCTCCTCCTCCTCCTCCTCCTCGTCCTTCTCATCCACCTCCTCCTCCTCCTCCTCTTCGTCCTCCTCCTCCTTCATCCTCCCCCTCCCCATCAGGAGGAGAGAAGGACGCGGGCCACTCTCCGCCCCCACCGCTCGGTCTGCTTCGACTTCTCGGCGATGAGCTTCACCGATTCGGAGTTGAAGACGCTCCTGCCGTCGCCAGCGGAGGTTCTGAACCACAAACTTCTCTGTTTCCTCCTCCTCCTCCTCCTCATCATCATCATCAAAACCACCACAACCGTCATCAGCATCAACATCCTCATCAACATCCTCATCCCCATTACCATCCTGACCACCACCATCATCATCATCATCATCATCATCATCATCATCATCATCATCATCATCATCATCATCATCATCATCAACATCCTCATCAACATCCTCATCCCCATTACCATCCTGACCACCACCATCATCATCATCATCATCAGCAGCAGCAGCATCAGCATCAGCAGCATCAGCATCAGCATCAAACGTCTGCATCAGCATCAGCATCACCGTCATCATCACAATCATCATGCGCCTCATCCTCCTCATCCTCATCCACTCCTTTCCCTTCATAAATAACTCCTTCCTACCGCAGCCCCAGGCCAGTCAGAAGGGCGCGCTGGGCGTTTCGCCTGACCTTCCTCACCATGTATGATCCTGAAGCTTAAGGCTTGCAGCAATTTCACAGGTAAACGTTTTTCCCTTCCCTTGTCACGGTCGTTGCCCGGGGGGGGCTCGCGTGGGAGGGCAACAATAACAGCGGCCACGGCGTGCACCCGCCAGGGTGCGTCCGCGCCACCGGCGCATCAATCGCCTGTGTGCTCGGCACGCGACAAGGCCCAAGGCCTGCGTTCAACACAACGCCGCCTGTGTACTCCACAATGCCTCCGTACACCACAACAGCCGCGTGCACCCCAGCACCACGTCGCCTATGTACACCGCAGTGTCTGTGTAAACTGCAGCAGCCGTGTGCGCAACAGCGCATGAGTACACCACATTGCCTGCGTGCACCAGAGCGCTTGTATACACCACAGCGCCTGTGTCACCACAGCAGCCATGTGCACCGCAACGCCTGTGCACGCCACAGGGCTTCCATGCACCACAAGGCCTTTGTACACCAGAACGCCGAACGTGCCAGCAAGCACGTTAGTAGTTTGCGAGGCTTATTTGCGGGGCACGCCACAGATCACGGACGCCCTCAGGACTCGTCATTCATCTCCTCCTCCTCCTCCTCCACCTCCTCCTCCTCCTCCTGCACCTCCTCCCCCCGCCTCTTCCACTTCTCTTTCAACGGTCTTGCTGGCCTTCGCTTTGGGGCGAATACGGAGCGGGAGGAGGAGCAGCAGAAGCAAGAGGAGCAGTAACAGGAGGAGCAGCAGGAGCCTCACGACGCGGTCGAAAGCTCCAAGCACCGTCGGCATTGGTTTGTAACACCGCGTGGATTTCAATACTGAAGGATATCCGCTCTCGGAGGACCATGGAGGTCATCGACCTCATCTTCGATATCGATTTCGGGCCGTGGACTCGTTTCTGAGGGTCCCGGGGCCCGAAACGAGCCCCTGCGTCGCGTTCAACCTCGAACGCCCGCTCAGCCGAAAGCCGATCGACATCGCCCCCCCGACCCGCAGCCCTCCGAGTAGGGCACCTTGGTAATGAGTCTGTCTGAACGATGCGCACAGCAACAGCATGCAAGCGCCACAACACGCATGTGAGCAACGAAACATGACTTCCAGCACCACGCCATGCCTACAAGCTCGGCGCCGCAACAGGTGGCGAACCTGCGAGCGCCACATCACGTTTGTGAGCACCAAAGCATGCCTCCTAGCACCACGCCAGGCTTGTGATCACAGCGCCATACCCGCGGGGGGTCCGCCCCCTAGCACGTAGGGGGGGGGTCCAGGCCACCCGCCCAGTACGATCGTTACCGTTGCCAGAGGGGGGGGCGGGAAACGAGCGTTACGCTGGGGAGTGTTCAACAAAAATGATCACCAGATAGAGGGCGGGTCGCTTTCAAAGCGTGGCTATCGCCTTAGGGCCGCGCAGAGTTGCCCTAAGCAATTGCAGGAGCTTCGTGGATGGAGGACAGGTGGTTTATCAAAACGTGGCTCTCGCCCCAGCGCCGCGCACACTAGTCTTAAACGCTTGCAAGGGCTTCACGGACTGAGGGCGGGTCGTTTTCAAAGTGTGGCTCTCGCATTCGCGACGCGCATATGCGCTTTAGTCATTGCAAGCATCTCACGGATTGAAGGCGGTTCCTTTTTAAATTGCGGCTGTCGCCGTAGCGCCCCGCAAGCATTCCTTTTACACGTGCACAAGATCTTCACGGATTGAGGGCGGATGATTTCCGCCATGTGGCTCTCGCCTGGGTTCCGACCGCATTCGTCTGGGAAATTTGCAGGAGTTCCACGGATTCCCATGATTAGCGGAATTGTGTGTTCAAAAGATTCAAAATTGCATGGGCGCAACAGCTGCGTTGAATCGTGGCGTTTCAAGTCCCAGGAACTGCGTTTGGGCACGATTCAGGATCGCCAAAACACAAACGTAGCAGTGACTCGCGGCGTCGAACACAGAGGCATGGTGTCCAGGCAACGTTCAGGAGTTTCAGACGGTTGTTTTCCAACGAGCCGGTTCCTGAATTAAGATTATCCTGACAGCGCAACCTAACAGCGATGTGTATAAGCATACCTGGAAGTATTCCCCTTAAGTTTCAGGTGAGAAGCCAGTTGTAGAATTCTGCTGTTCTCGCAGTCGCAGTCGCATTCGCAATGACAGTCGCAGTGGCAACGGCCTTAGGATCCAATAGAATCCTAAGGATTCCGAGGGATTCCTAAGGCATCCTTAGGCATCCTTAGGAATCCATAGGAATCCTTAGGAAACCTTAGGAATCCTGATTCCTATGGATTCCTAGGGATTCCGAAGGATTCCTGAGGAATCCTAAGGATCCCTAAGGATTCCTGAGGATGCTTAACTATGCTTACGTATTCCTAAGGATGCCTACGGATTCCTAAGGATTCCTATGGATTCATATGGATTCCAACGGATGCCTCAGCCTGCCTCAATTTCAGCCTCAGCCTCAGCCTGCCTCGGCTTGCCTCAGCCTCAGCCTCAGCCTGCCTCAGCCTCAGCCTCAGCCTACCTCAGCCTCAGCCTCAGCCTGCCTCGGCCTCAGCCTGCCTCGGCCACAGCCTGCATCAGCCTCCCCTCCTCCCCCCCCCCTTCCCCCCTCCCCTTCAGCCTCACCTTGTCTCAGCTTCGGCCTGCCTCGGCCTCATCCTCAGCCTCAGCCTCAATCTCAGCCTCAGCCTGTCTCGGCCTGAGCATGCCTCGGCCTCAGCCTCAGCCTCAGCCTCAGCCTCAGCCTGCCTCAGCCTCAGCCTCAGCCTCAGCCTGCATCAGCCTCAGCCGCAGCCCTCAGCCTCAGCCTCAGCCTGCCTCAGCCTCAGCCTCAGCCTGCCTCAGCCTCAGCCTCAGCCTCAGCCTGCCTCAGCCTCAGCCTCAGCCTGCCTCAGCCGCAGCTCAGCCTCAGCCTCAGCCTCAGCCTGCCTCAGCTTCAGCCTCAGCCTCAGCCTGCCTCGGCTTGCCTCAGCCTCAGCCTCAGCCTGCCTCGGCCTCAGCCTCAGCCTCAGCCTGCCTCAGCCTCAGCCTCTCAGCCTCAACCTGCATCAGCCTCAGCCTCAGCCTGCCTCAGCCTCAGTCTCAGCCTGCCTCAGCCTCAGCCCGCCTCAGCCTCAGCCTCAGCCTGCCTCGGCCTCAGCCTGCGTCAGCCTCAGCCTCAGCCTGCCTCAGCCTCAGCCTCAGCCTGCCTCGGCGTGCCTCAGCCTCAGCCTCAGCCTGCCTCGGCCTCAGCCTGCCTCAGCCTCAGCCTGCCTCAGCTCGGGCATTCGAAATATGGCACAGGACTGGTGTTCTGGGAGCACGAAGATCACGAAGTGGCCCACAGTTGGCTCCGGGCAATCAAAATATTGTACAGGAGTGGTGTTCTGGAACACGAAGAACACGAAGTGGCCTACAGTTGGCTCCGGGCATTCAAAATGTGGCCTGGGAATGGTGTTCTGGGAATGCGAAGAACACTAAGTGGCCTACAGTTGGCTCCGGGCATTCAAAATGTGGCCTGGGAGTGGTGTTCTGTTGGCTCTGGGCAGTCACAATGAAGCCTGGGTAAGGTTTTTAAGAGTCCCCGGTTTTCCCCGGCATCCCCCGGATCCTGCCCAGACCCCCCTGGGGAATCAGGATGCTTTCTTTTGACCCCACTAGGAACCTATCAGTCTTCGCTGTCAGGTAAAAGAGTTTGGATGAAGGGCGCCTTGCAAAATCATGGAGGAAACTTGGATTCACGCTGGTCCTAATCCTATTGTTCGTCCGTATCCCTCGCCCCATCCGTACTCGTATCCCACTCCGCGCTTCGATGCCCCCGTCCTCCTGACTCCTTTCTTTCTCCTCCTCCTTCTCCTCATCCTCGTCCTCCTCCTCCTCCTCCTCCTCCTCCTCCTCTCCTCGTCGTGCTCGTCCTCGTCGTCGCCATATCCCGCGGACCCTCTTTCTCTTTCTCTCTCTCTCTCTCTCTCTCCTGTCCTCCATCTCACCTGATCAATCGTCATCAGCGCCGCTCAACGATGCACTGTTCAACCGAACTTGCAGGGCGGGCCCTTTCGCTGATCCGTGCTTCGCTGCGGGTCGTCTGCGTCGTCTGCGCGCCTCGTTTTCAGCGTCATTGTCGGCGTCGTCGTGGTCATGGTGCGCGTTGGTTTGCTCGGAAGTTGCTCCTCTTATGCAATGGCCACCCAGTTGGCGTGTCAAGCATCGCGCGCCGCCTGGCTGTCCGTCTGTCCGTCCGTCTGCCTTTTTTCCCCGGCTGCCTGAGCCGCGGTGCTTGGAGCTTCCTAGCTGTGGGACGCGTCGTCCACCGCCATTGTCGTTGTCGCCGGCATCCGAATCAGTGGCCCTGACGAAAAGGCGGCAGCGGCAAAGGCAATGCCGATGCGAGCCCAGAGTATATAGCAAAATGATCCCGGCAAAGCAACCTAACAGCGATGTGTAGAAGCATATCTGGAAGCATTCGCCTTAAGATTTAGGTCAGAATCCAGTTGTACAATTCTGCTGTTCTCGCAGTCGCAGCCTCAGCCTGCCTCGGCTTGCCTCGGCCTCAGCCTCAGCCTGCCTCGGCCTCAGCCTCAGCCTCAGCCTCAGCGTCAGCCTCTCAGCCTCAGCCTGCCTCAGCCTCAGCCTGCATCAGCCTCAGCCTCAGCCTGCCTCAGCCGCAGCCAGCAGCTTGCCTCAGCCTCAGCAGCCTCAGCCTCAGCCTCAGCCTGCCTCTCAGCCTCAGCCTCAGCCTGCCTCAGCCTCAGCCTGCCTCAGCCTCAGCCTCAGCCTGCCTCAGCCTCAGCCTGCATCAGCCTCAGCCTCAGCCTGCCTCAGCCGCAGCTTGCCTCAGCCTCTCAGCCTCAGCCTCAGCCTGCCTCAGATTCAGCCTCAGCCTCAGCCTGCCTCGGCTTGCCTCAGCCTCAGCCTCAGCCTGCCTCGGCCTCAGCCTCAGCCTGCCACAGCCTCAGCGTCAGCCTCTCAGCCTCAGCCTGCATTAGCCACAGCCTCAGCCTGCCTCAGCCTCAGCCTCAGCCTCAGCCGCAACTTGCCTCAGCCTCAGCCACAGCCTCAGCCTGCCTCAGCTTCAGCCTCAGACTCAGCCTGCCTGGGCTTGCCTCGGCCTCAGCCTCAGCCTGCCTCGGCCTCAGCCTCAGCCTCAGCCTGCCTCAACTTCAACCTCAGCCTGCCTCAGCCTCAGCCTGCATCAGCCTCAGCCTCAGCCTGCCTCAGCCGCAGCTTGCCTCAGCCTCAGCCACAGCCACAGCCACAGCCTCAGCCTGCCTCAGCTTCAGCCTCAGCTTCAGCCTGCCTCGGCTTGCCTCAGCCTCAGCCTCAGCCTGCCCCGGCCTCAGCGTCAGCCTCTTAGCCTCAGCCTGCATCAGCCTCAGCCTCAGCCTCAGCCTGCCTCAGGCTCAGTCTCAGCCTGCCTCAGCCTCAGCCTGCCTCAGCCTCAGCCTCACAGTTGGCTCCGGGGCATCAACATGTAGCCTGGGAGTGGTGTTCTGGGAACACGTAGAACACGAAGTGGCCTACAGCTGGCTCCGGGCATTCAAAATGTGGCCCGGGAATGATGTTCTGGGAACGCGAAGAACACGAAGTGGCCTACAGTTGGCTCCGGGCATTCAAAATGTGGCCCGGGAATGGTGTTCTGGGAACACGAAGAACACGAAGTGGCCTACAGATGGCTCCGGGCATTGAAAATGTGGCGCGGGAGTGGCGTTCTGGGAGCACGAAGAACACGAAGTGGCCTACAGTTGGCTCCGGGCATTTAAAATCATGCCCAGGAGCGGAGTTCTGGGAACTTGAAGACCACGAAGTGCGTGACTGTTTGATTAAAACGAATTCCCCGGCATCCCCCCGGCATCCTCCCCCGGATCACGCCCAGACCTCCCTGGGGCGTCATGATGCTCTCTTTTGACCCTACTAGAACCCTATCAGTTTTCGCTGTTAGGTAAAAAGGGTTTCAACCAGAGTTGCGTGACTGCTGATCAGGGGGGGTTGTGCTCAGGGGAAGCTGCAGCAACCCTCATCGATCTGCTGTTAAACCGAACATGCAGGGTGGGTCCGTTCCCTAATCTTTTATTCGGCAAAGATTGCGCACGCGCGCCTCGTATTTGTCATGTTGTCGGCGTCGTCGTCGCCTTGGTCATGGTACGTGTTGCTCTGTTCGGGACTTCCTCCCTTGTGCAATGACCACCCACTTGGCGTGCCAGGCATTGCGCGCCGCCTGGCTGTTCATCCGCCCGTCCGTCTGTGATCTTGCCGCCGCTCGGAGCCGCGGCGCATAAAACTTCTCAGCGTTGGGACGCGTCGTCCACCGCCACTGTCGCTGCCGCCGTCATCTGGATCTGTGGCCCTGACGACGGGTCGGCGGCGGCAATGGCAATGCCGAAACGAGCCCAAAATATAGCAAAACATCATCCCGGCAAAGCAACCTAACAACGATGTGTAGAAGCATAGCTGGAAACATTGCCTGTGGTATTCATGTAAGAGTGCTGTTGTAGAATTCTAGTGGTCTCGCAGTCGAATTCGGATTCGCAGTGGCAGTCGCAGTGGCAACATCAGCGGCAGTCGCAGTGGCACTGCCAGTAGTTGCAGTAGCAATAGCTACACTAGCAGCAGCAACAGCAGCAGCAGCAGTAATAGTAACAGTAGTAGTAGCAGTAGAAGTAGTAGTGATGGTAGTAGTGGTAACAGTGAAGTAGTAGTTGTAGTGTGTGGAGTGAACGAGTAGGAGTGATGGGAGCAGTGGTAGTAGCAGTAGAAACACTGCTTTCGATAACGGTATCTCCAAATGAGATCTTTGTATAAATGCATTGAGGTCTAAACAAGACACTGCTATCAACGGATGTGATTCCAAACGAGACACTGCTATCAACGGGTTGAGCCTCAAACGACACACTTGCATCAATGAGTGTAGCTCCAAAACAGGCACTCCCATGAATGGATTTAGTGTGATGTCGTAGTAGTAGTAGTAGTAGTAGTAGTAGTAGTAGTAGTAGTAGTAGTAGTAGTAGTAGTAGTAGTAGTAGTAGTAGTAGTAGTAGTAGTAGTAGTAGTAGTAGTAGTAGTAGTAGTAGTAGTAGTAGTAGTAGTAGTAGTAGTAGTAGTAGTAGTAGTAGTAGTAGTAGTAGTAGTAGTAGTAGTAGTAGTAGTAGTAGTAGTAGTAGTAGTAGTAGTAGTAGTAGTAGTAGTAGTAGTAGTAGTAGTAGTAGTAGTAGTAGTAGTAGTAGTAGTAGTAGTAGTAGTAGTAGTAGTAGTAGTAGTAGTAGTAGTAGTAGTAGTAGTAGTAGTAGTAGTAGTAGTAGTAGTAGTGGTAGTAGTAGTAGTAGTAGTAGTAGTATGGGCACGGACCCGTAAGACCTGAGTCTCCACCGGGGTGTTCGGCGAAGCCATTGATGATGATGATGTGATGATTGAGGAGAATGATGGGGTGATGACCGCGCTACTTGGATTTGTTCTGTCCGTCTTTCTCGGCCTCCAACCAAATCTTGGAAGACATCTCGCAAACGGAAGAGGAGCGCACTGAGGAGGGGCGTGTGAAGCGGACAGTCGGCAAAACTTGCAGGCTGACAAGCACCGCAGAAACTCGGAAGCTGAGTCTTGGAAGTTTGGGAAGTGGAAAAGCACGAAGTGGCGTACAGTTGGCTCCGGGCATTCAAAATGTGGCCCGGAAGTTGAATTCTGGGAAATGGAAGAGCACGAAGTGGCCTACAGTTGGCTCCGGGCATCCAAAATGTTGCCCGGGAATAATGTTCTGGGAAGTCCAAGAGCACGAAGTGGCCTACAGTTGGCTCCGGGCATTCAAAATGTGGCCCGGGAATGGAGTTCTGGGAGGTCGAAGAGCACGAAGTGGCCTACGGTTGGCTCCGGGCATTCAAAATGTGGCCCGGGAATGGAGTTCTGGGAGGTCGAAGAGCACGAAGTGGCCTAAAAATTGGCTCCGGGCGTTCAAAATGTGGCCCGGGAATGGAATTCTGGGAGGTCGAAGAGCACGAAGTGTGTGCTGTTTGCTTAAAACGAGCCCGGCCCTGAGCCCGGCCCTCGCTGTCCGGATGCCGCCCAGACCTCCCTTCTGAGTCATCAGATGCTCTCTTTTGACACCACTGGAAACCTATCAGTCTTCGCTGTTAGGTAATGAGGGCGCGAAGCCGACTTGTCTGGCTGGAGGGGGGCTCGTGCTCAAGGGTGACTGCAACACCGCTCAACGATGTACGTGTTAACCGAACTTGAAGGGCGGACCCTTTCCCTGACCCGTGCTTCGGTGCAGATCGTCTGCGCGCCTCGTCTTTGTCGTTGTTGGCGTCGTCGTGGTCGTTGCTCTGCTCGGGGGTTCTTCCCTTGTGCAGTGACCTCCCATTTGGAGTGGCATGCATTGCGCGCCGCCTGGCTGTCGGTCGGTCCGTCCGTGTGTCTTTTCGACACGCTGTCTGAGCCGCGGTGCTTCGAATTTCTTAACTCTGGGACGCGTCGGCCTCCGCCACAATCGCTGCCGCCGTCACCCAAGCCAGTGGCCCTGACGAAGAGGCGAATGGCGGCACTGACCGTGCCGAAACGAGCCCAGGGTCCAGCAAGACATGAGGGTGCAAAGCCGACTTGCCTGGCTGATGGTCAGGGGGGTTGTGCTCAGGGGGAGCTGCAGCACCGCTCAACGATCTGCTGTTTAACAGAACATGCAGCGTGGGCCCTTCCCCTAATCCGTGCGTCGTGCGGATCGTCTGCACGCCTCGTCTTCGCCCGTCGTTGTCAGCGTCGTCGTGGTCGTGGCGCGTGTTGTTCGAGACTTGTTTCCCTTATGCCGTGACCATCACCACCATCTCCTGTCTCCTCGTCGTCGTCCTCGTCGTCGTCATCTCCCGCGAGCCCTCTTTCTCCCTCATTCCGCCCGTCTCACATCATCGATCCTCCTTCTCCTCGTCCTCCTCGTGCTTGTCATCTTTATCCTGCCCCTCCTTCTTACATTTCTCGTTCCCCAATTTCTTATCCAGCCTTCATATTCTAGTGTTTCTCCTCCTCTTCCTCACCCTTACCCTCAACATCAACACCATCATCCCCATCATCACCACCATCATTCAATCACCACCATCATATCAAGCATAACACTAAGAATCATCCTCCCTCCTCCACCCTCTCCTCCAGAAAGCATCTTCATCGTTCCTTCACGTATACCTCTCGTCCATCCCCACTGCAGCAATGGAAAGAGAGAGTGAGAGAGAGGAGACCAATGAGAGGATGTCGGGGAGGAAGCAATGGCGAAACACGGGGAGCATGAGGAAGAAAAGAAAGCGACAAATGAGAAACAAGAGAAAACGAAAGGGGAGGAGAAGGGTACAGCGGAGTGGAAGACGAATGCTAGTAAGCATGGAATTCCGCCGACCCTGTCAGTGTGCGTTTGTGTTTTTTGTTTGTGTTTGTGTCTGTGTTTGTGTTTGTGTGTGCTTGTGTGTTGTGCGTGCGTGTGTGAAACGTTTCTCCGTTTGGGTCGTCGTCGTCGTCGCCGTCGCCGCTTCCCCTTTTCTCTGGGCGTTCCCCCTCAAGCGATCTAGCCAAACGGAAATCAAACAACATCGTAATTGATTCGGAAGGAAACCCTTTCCCTTTGACCCCTTCCCTGTCAGGGGGGCGGATGGTAGAGAGTGGGTGTCCCCCGGAAGGGGGGGGATCCTGGGGGGGTCACATGAAGGGTCCCGGGGGTGTCCCCGGGGTCGTGACCCCCCAGAACCCCTGTGGAGAAGGGGTAAGGGGGGTGGTCTCCCTGTGGACAAGGAGGCTGAGGACCCCTCCCCCCGCCATTCCCTTGTGGACGAAGGGACCGCCACGACCCCGCTTTTCTCCCGGACACCCACCCCCTGGAGGCAACTACCCTCCTCATTCGTATCTGCGCATTTTCCCACAGGCCTCCACGAGGCCTTAGATCCGCTGCGACGCGGCACCATGTGACCGCGTGGCTTCCCAAAAAGTCCCCGAAAGGCCCCTCAACAGAGCCGCAAAGACTCCCAAGAGAGCCTCAAAAAGGGCTCCAGAACGTCAACGTCGTCGTCGTCGCCGCCGCCGTCCACCATCGTCCCCATCCGGGGTCGGCGGCACTGGCCGCAAGGCCTTCCAAAGAAGAAGAAGAAGACATGCAAGGCATGAACTATTGACATACATAGTGATAGGTCAAACTAGCCGGCCGCTCTGCGGTTGATCGGGGGTTTCGTTATATAGACGAGGGGCGTGCGCTTCTCGGCGAGAAGAAAATGATTGATATGAGAATGAGCGTGAGGATCAGGCAGGCGATGCTCGCGAGGGTGAGGATCAGAGTGGGGGTCACGCGGGTGATGATCATGCGGGCGTGGAGCAGGAGGGTGAGGTTATGGAAAAGGATGGCCAGGAAAGCGAAGATGGCGAGAATGAAGAACGGGAGGGTGAGGATCGGGCGGGCGTGGAGCAGGAGAGGGGGACCAGCAGAGGAAAACGAGAATCAGTAGAGTGAGGATCACGAGAAGAGGGAAGATAAGGAGACTGAGACAGAGGAGGGCGAGGAGCTGGGTCGTGAAGCAGGAGGGTAAGGGTGAGGAGAGCGAGAATCAAGAGAGTGAGGAAGACAGTCAACAGCACTCCCAACTCGATGCCTACGGGGGTCGACTTTGGCGGGTTCTCGCGAGCGAGAGCCACAGACTGGGACACGCCCCGTGCGCGCTGGCAGATCCGGTTGCCGGAAATGGTCCCTGAGTTTGACAGGGGTTAGGAGGCCCAACCAGCAGCTTCGCCTAAGGCGAAGCCCATATCCAACTCTGCTGCGCCGTGGTCCCGAAAATCCCAGAAGTAGGAGATCGTCGCGGGAGCGACGGGCCATGTCGAACGAATCTGTTTTCGGTCTCAACGGCAAGTGGTGTGCCTCGCGATGAGGCGCAATCATTGGCGGTCGGCCGCTTGACTACAAACGGCCACGGACACACCCTCACTATCTCTCGCCTTTGCCCCAGCTCCCTTTAGAGTCGGGGGGGAGGAGACGAAGCGTGACTCCGCCGCCCGCTATACAGTAAACACTATATACACAATTATCCCGACAAAGCAACCTAACAGCGATGTGTAGAAGCATATCTGGAAGCATTCCCCTTAAGATTCAGATGATAATCCAGTTGTAGAATTCTGCTGTTCTCGTAGTCGCAGTCGCATTCGCGATGACAGTCGCAGTGACAACGGCAGTCGCAGTCACAGCCTCAGCCTCAGCCTGCCTCAGCCTCAGCCTCAGCCTCAGCCTCAACAGCCTCAGCCTCAGCCTCAGCCTCAGCCTCAGCCTGCCTCAGCCTCAGCCTCAGCCTCAGCCTGCCTCAGCCTCAGCCTCAGCCTCAGCCTCAGCCTGCCTCAGCCTCAGCCTCAGCCCTCAGCCTCAGCTCAGCCTCAGCCTCAGCCTGCCTCAGCCTGCCTCAGCCTCAGCCTCAGCCTGCCTCAGCCTCAGCCTCAGCCTGCTTCAGCCTCAGCCTCAGTCTGCCTTCAGCCTCGGCCTCAGCCTCAGCCTGCCTCAGCCTCAGCCTGCATCAGCCTCAGCCTCAGCCTCAGCCTGCCTCAGCATCAGCCTTCAGCCTCAGCCTCAGCCTGCCTCAGCCTCAGCCTCAGCCTGCTTCAGCCTCAGCCTCAGTCTGCCTTCAGCCTCGGCCTCAGCCTCAGCCTGCCTCAGCCTCAGCCTGCATCAGCCTCAGCCTCAGCCTCAGCCTGCCTCAGCATCAGCCTGCCTCAGCCTCAGCCTCAGCCTGCCTGAGCCTCAGCCTCAGCCTCAGCCAGCCTCAGCCTCAGTCTGCCTTCAGCCTCAGCCTCAGCCTCAGCCTGCCTCAGCCTCAGCCTCAGTCTGCCTTCAGCCTCGGCCTCAGCCTCAGCCTGCCTCAGCCTCAGCCTCAGCCTGCCGCAGCATCAGCATGCCTGAGCCTCAGCCTGCCTCAGCCTCAGCCTCAGCCTGCCTCAGCCTTAGCCTCAGCCTGCCTCAGCCTCAGCCTCAGCCTGCTTCAGCATCAGCCTGCCTCAGCCTCAGCCTCAGTCTGCCTCAGCCTCAGCCTCAGCCTGCTTCAGCCTCAGCCTCAGCCTCAGCGTCGGCCTCAGCCTCAGCCTGCCTCAGCCTCAGCATGCCTCAGCGTCAGCCTCAGCCTCAGCCTCAGTCTCAACCTGCCTCAGCATCAGCCTGCCTCAGCCTCAGCCTCAGCCTGCCTCAGACTCAGCCTCAGCCTGCTTCAGCCTCGGCCTCAGCCTCAGTCTGCCTTCAGCCTCAGCCCAGCCTCAGTCTGCCTCAGCCTCAGCCTGCATCAGCCTCAGCCTCAGCCTCAGCCTGCCTCAGCCTCAGCCTGCCTGAGCCTCAGCCTCAGCCTCAGTCAGCCTCAGCCTCAGTCTGCTTCAGCCTCAGCCTCAGTCTGCCTTCAGCCTCTGCCTCAGCCTCAGCCTGCCTCAGCCTCAGCCTCAGCCTGCATCAGCATTCAAAATGTGGGCCGGGATGGGAATTTTGGAAACTCGAAGAACACGAAGTGGCCTACAGTTGGCTCTGGGCATTCAAAATCATACCCAGGAATGGAGTTCTGGGAACTCGAAGACCACGAAGTGGCCTACAGTTGGCTCCGGGCATTCAAAATCATGCCCACAAGTGGAGTTCTGGGAAGTCGAAGAGCACGAAGTGGCCTACAGTTGGCTTCGGGCATCAAAAATGTGGCCCGGGAATGAAGTTCTGGGAAGTCGTAGAGCACGAAGTGGCCTACAGTTGGCTCTGGGCATCCAAAATGTTGCCCGGGAGTGAAGATCTGGGAACTGGAAGAACACGAAGTGGCTTACAGTTGGCTCCGAGCATCCAAAATGTGGCCCGGGAATGGAATTCTGGGAAGCCGAAGAGCACGAAGTGGCTTACAGTTGGCTCCGAGCATCCAAAAGGTGGCCCGGGAATGGAGTTCTGGGAAGTCGTAGAGCACGAAGTGGCCTACAGTTGGCTCCGGGCATTCAAAATGTGGCCCGGGAGTGGAGTTCTGGGAGGTCGAAGAGCACGAAGTGTGGGACTGAGCCCGGCCCTGAACCCGGCCCTCGCTGTCCGGATGCCGCCTAGACCTCCCTTCTGAGTCATCAGATGCTCTCTTTTGACACCATTAGAAACCTATCAATCTTCGCTGTTAGGTAAAAAAGGCAGCAACAGGCGGGTTCAAAAGGAAGGTTGACCCACACGCAAGTGCCCTTTGCACGCAAGTTGCCTTGCGAGCAGATCGCCCTGCAGGCAAGTATTCCTCAGGCGGCCTCAGACGATGTTGTCTGGCCAGCCCAGCACGGACTATGAGGTTTTACATCGTGCTTGAAGGATCGCGTTCCTCCCATGACCTGTAAAAGCAAATATATGTAACTGATTCCTTTGCGGTGGCCGTCCACAGTCATGTCGCGAGTGTCGCACCGCTGTATACGATGCACGACACCTCGTTCCATTATCTGTCGTATCCAACTGATGTGTCCCAAAAGACTACACTCGGTCGGATTATCAGGTTTTGACTTGACAAGGACGTGAAGTCAGATTCCACATCTGTGGTCAAAGTGACATTAATCCTTAATGCTCAGGCCGCCCATCTCCAGTAGATCCTTCAACTGAGTGGCTGCCAGCGGCCCTGCGTGGAATTCGTGCAGGGTGACGATCGTGAGATAGCAGTCCTCCAAGTTGTGGGCTGCTGCTAAGTGTTTCTGCTGAGTAGCTCGAGCGGACCTGCAAGCGGTGAGACTCGCAGGACGCATCGATAAGATGGACGACAGGCGCACCAGCAGGCGTGTTTCCATAGCCTTTGACCTCGTCATCAGCAGCTCCATTCAGGCGTCGATAGCCGGAGTCGCTGCGCAGGTCGACCTCGCCCGTTGGAGTCATCGGTCGGCAGATGCTCTTCTTAGGGCAGGCCTGCAACTTCCTGGTAATCGCGCTCAGTCGTCGCACCTGTCTGTCGGTCGGTTCTTGGACACGTTGTAGGAGAACAACATATACCATCAAACACGCCTGCGTGACTAATCCGCAAGCCAACGCGCCTCTGAGGCTGACAAACACGTCAGTGACTAGATTGGATGCCTTGGCGTCTGCGTCTGCGCCAGTGAATTCAGGATGTTGTATTGGGCGGGGCTGTTTTATGTACTCGTCTTGACCAAGTGCAACGTTGCCATCTCCATCCCCTTGCATAGCTCACAGCACAACTTGTATATGTATGTCTGTTGAATTTACATGCGCCAAATGCATCCTCAACGCGATTAACGCACCTGTCGACGGTGCAATCGGTGCCGGCCGAATGAATATCATCAACGCGCTTGGCTGCGAGAAGGTTGTTGCTTGTCTCGAACTCCTCGTCGTAAGACGTGGTCGCCCTGAGCTTCAGTGGGAACGTTCTAGGCGCATCCTTGGCGCCGGTACCTGGCTCGAGGCACTGCAAGCAGTGCTTCGACTCATCATCGCAGCGCTCGAATCCTGGGGGGGGGGGGGGGTCGAAGCGCGGGCGCTGATCCAGGCGGCAGCGCAAAGCACGCCGCGCTATCCTTTTTCACTGGTTGCTTCAGCCAGTTCCTGACTGGTCAGTCCCTTCAGGGAAGCCTTGTTGTTGTCAAAAGAGGCAAAGATCCGTCGCCTCCTGCACGCTGCCGCGTTTGCGAGCAGTCTCTGACTTGATCGCCGAGCCGCGCCCGAGAAAGTTTCCACGCCGAAGGCTTCGAGGTCCGTTGTTTGACGCCTTTGATGCATCTGGCGCCTTGAAACATTTGTTGCCAGACAATGTCTTGAGCTCAGTGTAGAGGGCCTTAAATGCCTTGACTGGATTCGCCTGAATGACGGCCTGCGCGAGGAGGTCGCCCTCCTTGACGACCGCAGCTCGTTTGGCAGCAGCGGCCGCATATACTCGCATAGCGGTCGCACGGTCGACGTCTAGCATCCCGTGTTGTTGTTCCGATAAGACTACCTTTGACATGTCTGTCGCAAAGCAAAGCTGTATATATTGACCTTTTTCGTCAGAGTCCAATCCGTGAGTATCGTCTTCGTCCGTGGAGCAATGGGACATGATATGCCTCCATAGTGTTGGAGTCGCGTGGATGGCCCCATGTAGGCAGGTGCACCCGCTGTTCGTCAGCCACAGTGACCAGCGCACTGTTGTCGGCGATCATCTGCGCGGGTACAGTGTAGAGGTCGTCTAATGAAGTTGTCTCCAGTAGTCCCTTTTCCTGATGTAGTTCTGAGTGCCCCACATCTATAATCTGCGCCTCAAGGTCCGCCTGCGGCTCCCCATAATTAGTGGGACGCCGTCCGCCCTCCCACGGTGGTTTGGCTTCTGGAACTTCTCTGGCGTCGTTGTTTTGCGTCGGTGCGTCTGCCAGCCCCTCGAACTTCGCCATGTCTTGGTCGAAGCCCGCTTGAGGTTTAGTGGACTTCTGGCATTGGATGATCCTCGAATGTGCTGATCCGGTTATATCATGTATATTTAGGGCAGTGCCTTCGGCTTCGTAATAGTGAAATCCTGGATCCACGTCGTTGCCATTGTGCACCAGCGTACACCTGTCAGAATAAGCCACCCGGGGTACTCCGTGGACACTCTTAGCTTACCTGACAGAGACTACGGTCTCGATGCGAAAGAAGCTCCTGATGAGGCATTGGAGAACTAAGTACCTTAGGAGATAGTCGGCTCGCACTTGTCACATGAAGCGTTCGGTTTTTGGTCGGAGCGTAGCCGAGCGTCATGGCAGGTCACCCCACAAGTAGACTGGCTATAAGTGTCAACGCCGTCCGTAGTGCAGCGTCGTCTGCGCCAACCTCTCGGGCTGACAAAGCTTCGATGCATCATGTCGTGCGTCGCCGTACTGGACTTGTACATCGCGGTTTCCCACTCGGGAATAACTTGGCCCCTGTCGGGGTCGTTCCGCGCGACCGGGAAAGGGCCGTTCCAGCCTCCCCAGTCATCCTTCGTAGTCGCGGGGCGATGATAGTCAACCGGATCTCCTTCATCATCGTTGTGATGACCCGTGATGGTGGTCATGGTCCGCAGTGCACGGATGGTTCTGACTACTGCAATGGCTTGTGTGATAGCCTCAATGCATGCCCGGCAGATCATCTGCCCCCGAGAGTGATCGGATGTTTCTGCATGCTGATCGTGGCCCAGAGCAGGCAGGTCGGGCAGCATCGCCGGTCGCCGTCCAAGCAGGGCGCTGCATGAAAACACCTCGATGTAAACAAGTAAACGCACTGGCGGCAAATAAGGCTTCGTGCAGTAGTCGCGCGAACACAAGAGGGCTGTCTAACATTTTGTGTCCAGCCCCCATGACGTGAAGAAAGTGTCCTAATATGCCGTTTACGGCTTCAACTGTCGCAGCGCGTTGCCCACGCGCGCGTATTCTTAGCGTGGCGCCCTTTGCCTGAAAGGCTGCCTTTGCGGCGTCGTCGTTAAGAGCGCCCTCCCCGTCGGAGTAGACTACTTTGCCAGGTCCGAATTGTATCCAGAACTGGTGGTATGCATCTAAGATGCTGGTCGATATATATATATATATATATATATATATATGTATGGTATCTCGTTTCCAGTGGCAGATCGGATGCAACGACCAAAAATGTGAAATGGATTGTGTTCCTGTGTGTAGAACATTAAGCCGCATTCAACTTTTTCATTGAACTTGCAAGGCAGCGCAGTGGATGACATCACGGTGCGCCCTGGCTCGCCCCAAGCCCTGCACTCCCGACATGCGTCACAGACGCCCTCGACCAAGTGAAGCCTGACGTTCCCCAGACCAGCCTGGTTAAGATGAATCGCGTATTGGGCTCTTTGGCGTGGAACCACCGCAAGTGTAGCTTGCGCAACTCGCGTGTTGCCACGCTTGGGTCAAGGCTACGTGGGTTCTGTAGACAAATCTGTACATCCAACCTTGACCAGTCTGGCAGTCGTGGACGAGCAGCAGGGTCACCCGCAGGGTGGTGGTGGAAGTGGATCTCCTCCTTGCTGCCGACCTCGCGTGGCTCTGATATGTGGCAGCGGTCTGCGGCCGTCCGAGCTGCCCGCCCCCCTCGAGGCAGGTTGCCCTGCAGCTGGTTCAGCAGCATGTCTGCCTACTATAGTGTCGTGGCTGCTGGCGCCTGCCGTAAGTCCAGCTCTCGAGCCGGGTCTCGGCGATCGTAGCCGTGCAGGTGGAGCGGATGGCGCCTCGGGCGCGGCTGCCGCCGCAGGTGGTTGCGCTGCCGGCTCGGCAGGAACAAGAAGTTCCTGTCCGTGGTTGTCGGGCAGTTTCCACGACTTGGTAAACTTGCACATGCCCGGCGTAAGTGAGTGACCAGGTTCAACCTGGCCGTAGTTCTTCTTGCAGCTTTGACGCTCACAGCGGTAATCCTCCTTGTCGTACCACCCACAGTGTTTGGGGCCCCTGTTATGTGAAGGGGGATGCATGATGGCGCTGTCTGCACATGCAGGACACCCCCATCTTCCCGAGGGTGGCCCCATCATCGAACCGTTGGGGGTGCCGAGGGATAGCTGGGCTATCCAAGTCGGATTCTCGCATGTTGGGGACGAGAAGAGAAGATTAATGATGATGATCATGGAAGGGATCACGATTCACTAGCAACAGATCGCGTGCAATTTGAACTGCGTCGAGGAAGAGGGACTACATCTTCGGAGTGTATTGGGCAGCCCTGGCCAGCTGCTTGCTACAAGCCGAGGCATGTTGATGGCGGCCCGTGCGCAATTTCCTCTCGAAGGGCGCAATCTGTTCACGCATGAATGCCACATGAGAGTCACGGGGGCCCGTCGTACATTGGTCCATACTAACTTTGCATGTGCCCTTGAAATTGGCCAATGTGGTCCATGGTGCTATATCGCCTGCCTGAGTGCCTGCCGGTTGCCCTCGTTGGCGAAGCCGTCGGAAGTCTTTTTGACGCACGGCAAACCTTCCACAACACTTGATATGTAGGAGGTATTCCTAATGGTGTTCATGCCACGTATCATAGTTGACTTTAGAATTGAAATAAGATGGTAGCCCAGTTGTTCTGCAATTGGGTAACATAACAACGTCGCCGAAGCACGCATCCAAATAATGTATCGCTGCGTCCTGGACATCCTTGTTTCCAAGGTCAACATATGAACGTTCATCGAGGTTTCCACCAGAGAAAAAGCCCCGGCTGAAAGCTAACTGCGACATTTCCCAATTGCCTCCACATGGTTCCAGCATGTCTGCCTTGTTATGTCGGCCGTAACACAAGGTAAGGAGAACAAATATGCATGCGCATCCGCGCGCAGCACTGCTGGTAGCTTGATGAAGGCCCCCTCGTCGTCGTGACTGGTGGCGTCGGCGTCGAGGGGAACGTCGGTGCAGTAAGCACCGCGCCCAGGGCCCTGCAGGTCTTCACCGCAGTCGTCGTTGTAGTCTTCGACTACTTTGGGTATCTTGCGCGGTTTGATGCTGGCTTCTTCATCAGCTCTATGATTTTCCTGTTGCTTTGTCCGGGCATCCGTTTGCAATGCTGTCGGTTGTTCTGCGTCGGGCGAAGTCAGTGTCGGGAATTCGGGGGCCGGGGGGGGCGCGCGGCCGCGCTCAATCGAGGGGGGGGAAGACGATCGTCATGAACGATCGCAACCCGCCTTGGGCGCGGTCGCTGGCCCTCGCGCCCGAGCAGGACTGGCGCCGGAGGCCCCCAGGACAATCGAGCACAGATATTCGTCGCACCGTTCGGTGAAGGTGCATTGTAGATATACCCGATAAGTTGATCCTGCATCTTAACGTCTTGCATAACAGTATTGTCGCCAAGATTCATTGTCACCCGTCTTGCGACATGGCCCCATTCACGGCCGTTCTGAGGAGACAGAACGTAAGTTCGAGCTTCCTTGTCCACTCTTGCGTGGACACTGATGTGTACAGCACTTGTATAGTTTCTCTGGTTTGTGGGAATTTATATGGTCGATTAGCCTTGCAATCATGATGGCACATGTTTTGTTTCGCCATTCCGTCCTCTGGGCGCCCTGGCCATGCCAATCTAACTCATGCTCAGCATGTCGTGCGGCCCCCCTGCAGCTTGGCGCGTGCACATCCGCAAGTTGGTCGGGATGCGCGCGTAGGCGGTCGCCACCTCCAGGTAGGAACCGCCGGGTAAACTACTCGACGGGCAAACGTCAGACCGAAGTGGCAACGTCGCGTACGCATGACCTGTTCCTCTTCTGCGGCGGCCACGCAGCCGGGTCCACCGCTGTCCCTGGCGGCCGCGCAGCCGGGTCCGCCGCTGCCCCTGGCGCGCGCAACCGGAGCCTGGGAAAAGTATGCACGTGCCCCCGCGCCTGAAAACAGAACCTCAGTGTTCGGCCTGTCTGGGCAAGCGCGAGCGGCCGCGGCGCGAGCCTTCCCCCGTCATTCGTTTTCAAGCGATGGGGGCGTCCAAACGCCAGTGCCATGGACCGCTGAGCCACTGACCGAAGTAAAGATGTCAAACTTCGCGGCAGTGTTGCTCACTGCAGCAGGTGCCCCCAGAGCGTTGCCAGGCGGCGCCCACTTGCTGCCCTCTTCATAGATGGCCTGAAAGACCTTCGCCTGCAAATTGCGCAAAGCGAACTCCTGATCGGCAAGCGTAGGGGCGTTCCCATGCGCCGTGTTCCTGCGATACCAGGTCTTGAGGGCGATGTTCACCAAAGACTGGATCGCGTCGGAAAACGTCTCCTCATGGAGGGAGAAGCGGGTGCCCCCGGCGCCCTGGGAAATCATGCGCGCGCTGGCATCGCTAGTAGCGGGTGCCCCCGCATTGCCCGAGGCACGTTGCCCTGCAATCGGCGCTGCATCAGCTGCCTCCGTGACCAACGCGGGCGTTTCCTCGCGTTGGGGATTGGCCGTGGCAGTAAGCACCCTAAGCCATTTGCCTCTGTTGCGACTCCATACTCGTCGTCTTCGATCGCCAGGTGTCCCGATGCCGTCTTCATCAAGACCAGTACCCTGGCGCCCTTGCCAAGGGGGGGCCCGCGCATCTCTGAGCCGGGGATGGCCATCTTCTCGTGCCCCCGCCCAAGGATCAGGGCGGCGCGCGTGTTAGCCGCGCCCCTTAAACCCAGAATTGCAGGGAGGTGTTCGCCGGATCCCTCTGCCACATTGGCCGAATCTGTAACCAACCTGACAATCGCGGGCTTCCGCGCGGAGCCGCCCCCTCCTTCGCGCGCGACCTTGCAGCGCAGTGATTCGTCGCAGATGGCGGCCCCATGCCCCGCGCCGCACGCGCGCGGCCTCTTCGTCAGGTTCAGCTTCTTGATGTCGTGTCCGCGGGGGCGGGAGACACTTTCGAATGTCTGTGCAGTTTCCAGACCAATGATGTTGATGTTGCTGCCGATGTCAAATAGGGTAGTCAACGTGCCATCTACCATGGTCCCACTGTTCGCTGCCAAGGCTGACTCGCGTCGTTCTCCGAACATACCTGGCGCGTCGGGCAACGTTGCGCCGCGGGTGCCTTCGCGGCGCCTACGCTCCAACACCCGCTGGTTCGTGTGCCCCCTGGCTTCCTCCTCTGCGATGGGATGCCTCTGGAATGTCCAGGCAGACGGGTACTCGTCATACATGTGGGGATGTTGTGGAGAATGCGGCGCGTTCTCCAAGGT
The DNA here is from genome assembly GCA_963575745.1 of Prorocentrum cordatum. Lineage (NCBI taxonomy): Eukaryota > Dinophyceae > Prorocentrales > Prorocentraceae > Prorocentrum > Prorocentrum cordatum. The sequence goes on from CAUYUJ010000270.1 coordinate 512,385, forward strand.
ATCATCGTCGGCGCGCACTGCAATCTGTCCATCCGCACTGACCGCCAGCACCGCGCGCAGCAAATCACGCACCGCTACGCGCGCTCGCTGGGATTTCGGTTCTGCGCGTGCGTAGCGGGCGGTCATATGGCATGCTGCCCCAGGGTGCTTGAAGCCAGCGCGCGCTCCTTTCAGTGGCCCTCTCTATGCGCCTCAGCCACTGATCATTGGCGGGTGGCCCTGCTGGTGCTGCCGCGGCAAGAGCCCCTGCCGTATCTTCTGATTCGGCTACCAGAGGCATCGGCGCATCAGCGGCGGGCATCGTGATCATTGCATTCTGCCCCACATTGGACGATGAAGCAGTTTGCCCTGTAGATGTGGCCGGCGACCCGGCAGCAACGGTAGCGCCTGTCATTATCGCCGTGCTGCGGCCCAGCTCTTCACGGAGATCTCTGAGTTCACCTGCCTCGCGGAATATTGCATCATGTCGACCCGCTGCGTTGCGACTCCCAGAAAGGGCATCATGAAATTCTAGACGCTTCGCGCATCCCCACCAGCCCATTCAGGAAAGATGTCCAGGCGAGATGAGGTGATCAGTGAAGTGTGGCAGCAAAGAGGAGGGCGGCCGAACCGCGCAAACGAGCGAGGGGGAGAAGCACGAGGTGGATGGATGAATGGGTGAGGGCGCGGGAAGGAGGACGAATGGGATGAGGAGGAGGCGGGGGGGGGGGGGAGGAGATAGAGAAGGAGCAGGAGCAGGAAGGAGGAACAGGAGGAGGAGTAGGGCAAGCACAAGGGCCAGAGGTCTCTTGGATGCCTCTCGGAGCCTCTTGGGGTATCTCTCGGGCGATTATTGGTGGCCTCTTGGGGCGTCTTGGGGGTCTCCTGGCGATCCTGGGGGACTCTCCGGGGTCTTGGGTGCCTCGGCGGGGGCCTCTTGGGGCCGCTGAGGGTCTTCTTGGGGGCCTCCTGGCGGCCTCTTCGGGGCCCTTTGGGGCCATCTTGGGGCCGTCTTGGGACCTCTCGGGCCACCCAGGGTGCTTCTTTGCGCCATCTTGGAGGAGATGTATCAAAGAAGAGCGGGACTTCAATTGCGGTTGCCCCCCCAGGAGGTCACAATGGGGCCAAAACAATAGTAACATCAATGAGATTGGCTTCCTCGCCGAGGCCGGTTTGGACGCTCTGACCGCTCGCGGCCCCCCACGCCCAGGTCCAAGGGGAGGGGGCGGGGGGGGGGGGGGGCGAACCCACCCTCGAAGGGGAAGAGGGAAGGGCGGAAGAGGAAACGGCCTAAACCACCGACGCCCAGAGGGCTGGCGGGACTCAGCTGCGATGAGGCCTACTCCCCTACATACGGCACATGGTGCCTCGCTCGGGGCGCCTTCCAGCTGCCGATCCACGCGCGCGTGGGCCGCGCGATCCCAGCGCCGCGCGTGAAATATATGGCCACGCTGGAGCCTCCACACCTTATCGTGGTATACAACGTCTTCCAGGCATATGGCGCACTTGGTAAAACCACCATCGTTGATGATTGGTGGCGTCGCCGATGGCCTGATGCGCGTCTGTCGCTCAAGTGTGGACTCTGCGATGTCACGCCGACTCGGTGGGACTGCATGCAGGTGCCAATTGCTGCCCCGCAGGCATTGATCACATAGCAACCGCTGCTGATAAACACATAGCAGGTTGCCCCGCAAGTGCAGGAGCAGCGGGTGCCCCCGCACGATTCATCACACGGCGTTGCTGTCGCGCCTGCTTGCGGCGTTGGCGAGCCGGTTGCATTTGAAAGATTGGCCTGCTGCGCCTCATGGATGGCCAAAATCTCAGGGCGCAGCTCTCCCATAGACGAGGGCGCCACGATGTGTGACCTCCTGGTCCATGGGGGCCGCCAGGTATCCGCAGTGGGGCACCTGGCCTGACGCGTCGGGTTCATGCCCAGCGCCGCGCGTCAGCTGGGACAGATAAAAGTCATCAGCAGTTGCCTGAACGCACGGGTTCTCGGGCTGAATACTAACTCGTGGGACGCCAGTCTCCTGAGCGAAATAATCAAGGAACATGGGGGCATCCATGGGTGAAGCCGTTGGCCTTTTCAGCAACAATTGGGTCGTGCGTCGGGTGACCGAAGATTGCTGGGACAGATCCAAATCGATCAGGAGTATCTGGTGATGGATTCGGATCTGGAATGCATCCCCATGGGGGCGTCCAGCTCGCGCTCGGGAGGTCGATGCCACCCCGCCGCATGTTCTGCATGGCCTCGCGCATATGCCTATGCATCCACTGCTGCTGCCCCAAGAGGCTCTCGGTCCACTGGGCAGACTCCTGGTCGGTGGCGGCAGGTTGCCCCGCAAGGGCACGTGGAGGTGCAAATGGCGATGTCGGTTGAGAGGATTGGTGAAGCTGAGGATTCATCCTGGTACTTTGGAGCCTAGCCTGCAGACCGTTAGTGCTCCCAGCGCTCTGTGGGGTGCCGTAGGGGGTTGTTGCCCTGCTCGCGGGTGCGAATGTGGCAGAAGGCCTTGTCGGCACAGGCAGCTGCTGCGCCTGGTTGCGCCACGGGTCGTTCGCGTGCAATCCGCCGTTAGGCGTGGACCCGCTGGATGTCATGCCAGACAGATCAGCGCTCTGAGCATGGATCCATGACCCATCCGAGCCCCCTGCAAGTGTCCCTGCTTGGCATGCCTCTTGCACCGAGAAGACAGAGGCACGTTCCACCTCTTGCGCAGGTGTCGAAACAGAGACCACGAGGTTATAGGGAGTCCTCGGTACAATCCGCCCCTTCAATGTTGATGCATCGCATGGCCACTCATAGCAAGTCCTCGGTACAGGAGTGGACGCGTGCAGGTTGCACCGCTGGTCCTCTTCGATATGCAAGTCATTGGCCCACATCTGTCAAAACCGATCGTAGTTGCACTGGACATCCTTAAGCCTGGTGACGATGAGTTGAACAATGTGGCTCGGCGGAATCCTGCCATTGTTGCCTGGCGTCACAATGACGTCGTTGGCACAGCGCCGAATCGGGATATTGTCGCGACGTAAATTCTGCAGGACCCCCATGACCAAAACTTCGGACTCTTCGCATGCCAGATTGGACCCGCCCGTCACCAGGTAAGCATGGGCATCCATGAATCATATGCCTGCCCTTCCCCTCGGTGTTGTCCTCGCTGCGGCGAGAAAGACCGACGTGTAATATGTTCCGGAGATTCGCCCATTTCGCACCGCGAATGAAATGGAAGGGCGCCCCCGCTTCGGTCAGGTCTGTCACCCGTGAGCATAGGGGGCTCTGGGCACTTAATGCCTGGTCTGCCGTGCCCATTACTAGGGCGCAGGAAGTACGTCGGGCGGCGTTCTCCGCAGACCTGGAGTTTCTTCACCCGGGGCCTGCTCTTCTGCATGCCTGAGTTGTCGACCATTCCGCAGAGGTCGAACACCGCCAGTGCCTGATAGGCCCAGCGCCGGCCTCGGAGGCACCTCTCAATGGCGTCCAAGTAGTTATTGTGCCAATTCTCCATTCTTGCTGGCGGCCAATTTTCCAGCGGGTCTCCGAAGTCCACCCGGCCGTCGTACTCGTCATATGAGGCGACGCAGCGGATGAAACGGTCGGAGAGCGCATCGTGGTGGAATGGCTCGCGCCGCGTGGCTGTAGTGAGCCATTCCGAGCAGCGACGCTCATCGGATTCGCTCATTCGCATCGCGCTGACATGCTCATTCTGCAGGACCTGCACTAAGGATCCCCTCGCGGACTCGCAGCTGAGAGCAGGCTAGCGGTGCCCAAGGTCCCCCAGCATCGCCGGCTTCCTTCAGCCAGTTCAAGAATAGCAGCGGGTTGCCCCGCAGGAGCAGCGGCGGGTTCAGCAGGTGCCCCCCCGGGCTCAGGCGCTGCGGGGGCTGCCGATGAGCTGGCGCCCCCAGATGCCTTTACTTTCTCGCGAACGTCGCGGCACCGGCGCGCGGTGATTGTCGGGGCAGCACCTGGCGCTGTCGAGGTAGTCTGCAACAGCTTAGCATCCGCGCCGCCCTTCGACGAGGAAGCCCCTCTGGATGAACCATCCAATGACGGCGCCCAGCCTGGCCCCCTATGGACAGGGCCAGGCGCCGGGCCGCGCGGGATTGCAGGATCCTACGGCTTAGGCGCGCTGTCGCCTTGGAACCCTGCTGCTGCCGCGGCCACTGCTGGGCCTCTGGAGCGCTGTCTGCGCGCGGGTTTCCCCGCGGATCTGTAGGACTTGTTGCTCCCAGGATCAGCGTCAACTGAACCGGTCCTTCTCTCGTGCTTGGCCGGAGCGGCTGCAGGTGATTCCCCGCTGTCTCCTTCGGGGGCATCGGGCCCCTCGGCGGTTTATCTGCGGGTGCCCCCGAAGGAAATGGTGCCGCAGGCTGCCCCGCATCGCGAGCTGCTGGCTCGTCTTGCGGAAGCGGGTCTTTTTGCGGGTGAACTGCAATTTTCTTGATATTGGCCCTAGTCTTGCATTCCGAATCGCATTTATCAGCGTTGACTCTTCTGCGCGCAGTGGTAGTTATCCAGCCTGCGCGTATGCAACTGCATTATACTGTCGCACCTGGGGCGGAATCCATGTCCGCTGATATCCGCTTGGAGACACGTCAATCTCGGAGGCGCGCTCCGACTCGGAAAGAGCAGCGACAGCAGGACCCACTGCTGCGGCAAGAACCAGAATACCAGCTCCTGCATCACCCTCTGGAAGGCCATGGGAAGAGGAAGCGGGTTGCCCCGCACGTGGTGTCTCAGCTGCCTCTCCATGAGATTCTCGATTGTATTCCTTGAGGGGGTGATTGCTGTCGAGGTTCTGCCGCGCTCGCTCGATCCGTTTAGCCTCGCCCTCGGTGATCGACTGGAAATCATCTTTGGCCAAGCAATCTGCGGGGGAATGATTGGCCGGGCCCGCCCTGCGACCCAGGCCATCTCCACGAGACCAGACCCACGGTGTTCTCAAAATTAGGGCCCCTCGATGGTCGCCCCATCGGACATGCGGGTCTGTGGTCAGAAAAATATTCGCAAGGGCGGACAAAAAGCCGGTGGGCTTCCTGGCCCCTAATGGTGGCCCTCTCGAGGTCCCCTCTCTCCAGCGCGGGGCCCGTCTTGGCGCCTTGACCCCTGTTGGCGCGGGCGATTTTGCCGCGTTCGTTCCGCGCGACATCGCGGAGCTCATGCCAGTGGCGGATGTCGCGCTCAGCCCAGCCTCGGTCGAGCCAGCGCTGCACGGCGTTCGGGGGGATCTGCTGGCGAACCGGCCCGTGATCTTCATAGCTGACCAGGCGCTGCGCGCCTCGCGCATCAGGCTCAGCTGGGCGATCCTCGATCTGAGGCGGGTCTCCCCGCGAGCGCCCCCTTCTCGGTGGAGTCCTGGGGGCCCTCGCGTCAGGGGGGCGCGGGCGCTGCGCGCCGCTGGAGCGTGCGCGCGAGCGCCCGCGCGATTGACTCCGACCGTGACGCTGCGGGCGATGACTCTCAACATCCCATTCATCCTCGCCGTCGTCTGCACGAATCAACCGTCTCCATACTGGGCGGCGCGTGGACCTGTCACGCACCGCGAACGTGAAGCGACGGTCCTCGTCGCCCCCAAATTCGAACTGAATGCGCTCGGAAAGTTCGTCGGCATTTCGCGGGTTTCCCAGCGGAGGGTCGTCGTCGTATAATTCTCTGTCTATCGGATTGCCAATGACCTGCGGGTGGAGCATCAATGACATCTCAGATCCTCCTCTGTCGCTGGAATAATGGCTTCAGAATCCGCGGGCGCCCCCGCCATGTCGCGGTCTACCTCGGCGGGCACGCGGCAATCCTCGACGAACTCGATCTGCGCGGGTTGCCCCGCGATGGGCATGCCCAGCCAGTCCGCCAAGTTGATCTCACCGTGGCAAACATAGATCTCCTCCGAAAGATCGCCGGCATATCTCTCGAGGGACATGTTGGCGCTTAGATACCTGGCGGCTATGAAATGGACAGCGGCAGTAGGGGTGTGTGCGGGGTCGGCTAATAGCGTCTCCCGGAAGACATACTGCGTGTCCGACTCGGTTTGAGCCAAATGTATCGACGGACCCCTGCCTCTCCCATCGCCTTGGGACATTCACGACGGAAATACTGTGTGCTATGGCAGATGTCACATTCCATGGTTGTGCCGTTCGCATCTTTCGGGTTACCCCGACGTCCCATGACCCTTTCCTGCGGTATGCCTGCGGCCTCTACCTGCCCCCAGGAATAGTTATTCGTATTGTGGCCCAGTAAGGGACGCCAAGAATGCCAACATCTCTACCGTGCAGTCGCCGCCGTTTGCCCTCACCCTTGCCTCGACCCTCGCCCTTCACTCGGAGTGCGCGTCGGATTGTGCGTCGTACCTCACGAACTGGTTCCTTCATAAAACGTATCCAACGACGCTTGTGTTTCTGGTACTCTACAAACAGCCATTGTGCCGGCTGATTTTTTCCTGCGATACGTAGGCATGTCGGAATAGTCTAGGACAACAGCTTCGTCATCTGATGGCGCGTCGGTGTCGGAATTCCAAAGGCAAAGTCAGACTCGGCGGGTTGCCCCGCTGAGCCTGCAAGGGTAGCGGATTGTGTAGGGGCCGCCGATGCCGACGGTCCCTGCGATCTAGCCCAGGAGTCTTGCGACCCCGTAGGCGGGCCACCATGTTGGGCTAATAAGGTGGTGGCATCTGTTGGTTGTGGATCATCGTCCCAGACGTTTGCAGCAGGTTGCCCTGCATTGGTCTCAATATAAAAGGCTTCGGCACGGCGGCAGTGACTAAAGATACCACCCATGTTGCCAGGGGATCGCTCGGCGATGTGGGCATATGACCTCATGCGTTCCAGTAGGGCATCACATTGTTGCCGCTTCCTCGGCATTTGGTGGTTGAGTGGCTTCAGTACTTGTTGTGCAAGCAACGTCTCCAGTCCAAGAGCCCTGAACAGGCTGGCTTTTCGGATTTGGAAGTTGGGGGTGTTACAACCTGCGGTCTCAGCCACGTAGCGGGCAATCTCGAAGCGTGCTGACGTCTGGTCGATCCGTTCTCCCGCATGGACTCGAAAATTGATGGGAACCGTTCCCGGGTTGAGTTGGCGCTCTCCCTCTAAATCTTCAAACTTCGTGCTGAGGGGGAGCGCGATGTAGGTGGCGGCGTCAGTGTGGCGGTCACCGGCATCAGCGCCAAAATTGATGACTGCGGGGGGTACTCTAATTGCCATGGTCCGCGCGAGCCCTCCCAGGCAGAACTGTAGTGCCGCAGCCTGTTGGGAAGGGGTCACGGCGCCTGCCGTCACATTGATCCAGGCGTGTACTTCTCGAACGAATTCGCGAAAAAAACACCCGACTGGCAGGGTCCCAGCGGGGGCCGGTTGTCCTTGTGTCGTCTCCACCACGCTGCATGTGTCCCACAGCACATCCGATAGCGACCCACAGGGGGCCAAAAATAGCAATCCCAATCCAGTGGCCCCGTAGGTCGTGGTCGGACGTTCGTGGCTGGGGGCTGTGGTGTGTTGTCGTTAGCTTGCGTGGGGGTGGAGGCGGCACAATGTCGCATCGCATGTTGCCATGCATGGTATCTCCGAACAAGTTCCGACTGGGCGAATTGGAGTAGGAGGGTGGACTTCAGGAGTGTAGTAGCGCAGGGATGCAGGACTCATGAAAGAGGCCTTCGCGAGAATGGGGGTACCACTGCAAGTGTCCTAGCGGTTGCGCGTAGTTATATACATTCCTCCGCGCAAACCCACTGCACCCTGATGTTCCATCCTGTCAGTTGTCGACCAGATAGTGCCGTGGATGGTGAGGAATAGAGCAAGACCTGACCACCATAGGCCAGCTCCGCTACCAAGTTCGAAAAGGGGTTGCGAGGCCCGACCAACAGCTTCGCCTAAGGCTGCCCGTAGCCAATTCTGTTGTACCGTAGTAGCGATAGTCCCAGAAGTAGGAGATCGTCGCGGGAGCGACGGGCCATGTCAAGCGAATATGCTGTCGGTCTCAATGGCAAGCGGTGTGCCTCGCGATGAAGCGCAATTCTATCTTGGCGGCCGGCCGCTTGAGTACACACGGCCGCGGACAAACGCTCGCTATCTCTCGCCTTTGCCCCAGCTCTCTTTAGAGTCCCTGGTGGCGCGGTGGGACCCGAAACGTTCAGGCATGCAGTGCGTGCAGCCCCCTCCCCGCTCCTATGCTGGCAACATTCACTTGTTTCTCCTCCTCTTCCTCCTCCTCCTCCTCCTCCTCCTCCTCCCGCACCTCCTCCAAATCTCATACTCCTCATCCTCGTCAAGTCCCTCAAAAACCCTTGGAGACCTCCCTCGGCACCCTTGCGCGCGCCAGCACACCCCCAGAAATGTTCCTTGGGGGCTTGGTGGCGCCCCCCGCTGCCGCGCTGGCAATCTCAACCTCCTCCTCCTCATCATCATCCTTCTCCTCTTCCTCCTCACTGTGGAGTTGCCACCGACAGCACATGCAGAGCGTGCGGGCTGGCACCAGGCACCGACAGGCACCGCACCTTCGCGCGCCCAGTGCGCCAGCCACACCGCGACGTTGTCGGAGGCCTCCATATTCAGCAGCGAGGAGCCAACCCCTGGCCAGGCCCAGGAGCCGATGCTCTCTAGGGGCGCGGCATCACGGCCGACCCCGCCGACGAGCTCGGGCTCTGGGGTGGGAGCTAGCATCGTGCGGCGACTGGCTCACCGAGGGCAACTGGGACGGCCTCGCGACAGGGGACATCTACGTGGACGGCTCGTTGCAGTCGGCGACTACGCACCACTGCGACGAGGAGGATGGAGCTTCACCAAGCTCAAAGACTCAAAGACAACGACGAGTACGACATGGACTACGTGTGCTACGGGCCCCTCCCTGACGCACAGTGGGTCCAAAGCATCCTGCGGGCGGAGCTCTACGCGCTGCTGCAGGCGTTGCGTGTGGGCACCCCGCCCATGCGCATTTTCACCGACTGCCAGAACGTCGCCGACGGCGCGATGGCAGGACCAGCGTGGCTCGACAAGAGGAGCCGCCCGCACCTCGACCTCTGGGAGTGCATCTCCCAGGCCATCGCAAAGCTCGGAGGCCTGGGCCCGCGCACCGTGCAGGTGCTGAAAGTGAAAGCCCACGCGACGCGCACCGAGCGAGCAGCTATCGGGCGCGCGCAGTGGGAGGGCAACAAAATCGCTGGTCAGTATGCCAAGCAGGGAGCGCTGTATCATACCCACCCTGTTTGGTGTAGAGAGGCCTACATTCAGAAGTATCGACTGGTTCGGGACATCTTGGAATTCGGAGCCCACATAGGAGTCCTGGGCCGTGACATTGTCGACATTGAGCAGGGCTCGAGTCCGACGGACTCGAACCCCCCCGACCCCCCTTTGGACCTCCTGGACCTTCCTGGGAACCTGGGGGCGGTCGTGGGCGAGGAGGGCGGGGCCCTGGTGGCCCCTGAGCTCCCTGCCCCGCCCCTGGAGGCCGACCTCCCGTCTCGGGCCGCTCTGGACTGGGGGTGCACCAGGGTCGACAGAGCCCAGAGAGCGGGGCACAAAATAGTGACCCGCAACACGTACGTCTTTTGCCGCAGGTGTGCCAGGTACGCCCGTGACAGGTGGACGGGCCTATTCTCTCCATGTCGCCCCGGGGCCCAAAGGGTGATCGGGGGTAGCCTGACGCGGTTGTGGAGTGGACTACACCCCTCCACCAACCAGCCCCTATAGGGGCACCTGGAGTCGAGGGTCTGGCTCGGGGACGGCCCGAAGCGGCCCGAGGCTCCCACGGCACGAAAGCGTAGGCGGTCGTGATCCGTTTTGGCCCGCACTCATCCGCACTCATCCTCCTCACTGTCCGTCCGCCTCTCCTATTCCCTCTCCTACTCCTCCCCACGTCCACCCCTCTTCCCTCCACCCTCCTACTCCCGCCTAAGCTTCACTCGGGAGCCTCCGATACCCTCGGGAAACCTTCAGAAACCTCCGAGCAGTCTGGAAAGCCTCAAAAACAGTTGAAAACCTTGGGGAGCAACGCAGAATCGCAAGGAATCGTAAACAAAACACCCTCTGCCTCATCCTCTTTCTCCCCTACCTCCTCCTCCTCCTCCTCCTCCTCCTCCTCCTCCTCCTCCTCCTCCTCCTCCTCCTCCTCCTCCCTCCTCCTCCTCCTCCTCCTCCTCCTCTCCTCTCTCCCTCTCCCTCTCCCTCTCCTCCCCCTCCTCCTCCTCCTCCTCCCTCCTCCTCCTCCTCCTCTCCTCCTCCTCCTCCTCCTCCTCCTCCTCCTCCTCCTCCTCCTCCTTCTTTCTTCTCCTCCTCCTCCTCCTCCTCCTCCTCCTCCTCCTCCTCCTCCTCCTCCTCCTCTTCCACCTCCTCCCCCCCGGGATTTTCCCGATCTCCCCGGAAACGTGACAGGGGGTCCTCTCGGCGCCTCTTTGGGGAGGCTCTGGGGATGGGTTTTCTCAGGATGTCCCACGCGTCGGCGCCGGTTTGGAATTCGTCGCCAAATTTCCCTGATCTCGCCGGAGTTCCCGAGTTTCGCCGGAAACGAAACAGGGGGGGCCTCCTGTGGGAGGCTTTATGGAGCGGTATTCCTGAGGATGTCCCCCGCGAGGGCGCCGTTTGGAATTTGTCGTCGCATTCGACGAATTTCCCGATCTCGCCAGAAACGGAACAGGGAGGCCTCTCAGGGCCTCCTTGGGGAGGCTCCGTTGGCGGTTTCTCTTATAGGATGTCCCACGCGAAGGCGACGGTTTGGAAGTCGTCGCTGGATTCGCCGGATTTCCCAGATCTCGCCTGAAACGGAACAGGGGGGCCTCTGAGGGCCTCCTTTTGGGGAGGCCCCTGGGTTGGCGAGGCCATTCCCTTGCGAGTTCCACGCGAGGGCGCCAGTTTGGAATTCGTCGCCAGATTCGCCAGATTTCCCCGATCTCGCCAGAAAAGGGACAGGGGGGACGGTTTTTCTGAGGATGTCCCGCGCGAGGGCGCCAAGTGGGAATTCGTCGCCGGATTTGCCAGATTTCCCTGATCTCGTCAAAAACGGAACAAGGTGGCCTCTGAGGGCCTCTTTGGGAAAACTCTGGAGGGCGGTTTTCCTGAGGATGTCCCACGCGAGGTCGACGGTTTGGAATTCATCGCTGGATTCGCCGGATTTCCCAGATCTCGCCGGATACGGAACACTGGGGGCGGTCGGCGGGGCCATTTCATCGCGCACAGGGGGTCAGGATGACGTGAGTTCCACAGAGACTCTCTCAAATAAATGAAACGCGAACGAAATGGGAAGCAGAGGGAGACGCACCTAAATAACAAGATAAGTGTGACCATTATGGGGCGAAAGCGCGGAAATGGCAGTGGAAGCCGAAGAAGAAATTGAATAGGGAGAGGGAACCGGACAAGCACATGAGGCCGGAAGGTGCCACATAACTCGAAGGTGGGAACAAATAAACCAACAACAACAACAAGAAGAGTACCAGCGGGGAACGGCAGGCGAAGAGGAAATGATATACGAGGAAAAGAACGTGCAGAGAAAGCGGAAACGACTGAGAAACATTAATGTATACATATGGTGCAATGAAAGCAGGAAGACGACCAGGAGAACCCCCCCCCCCACCCCACCCCACCCCACCCACATACACACACACACACGAAAAAAACAACAACTAAAAGAAACACCAACAAACTTAAACATACTGATACGGGTGGCCACCGAGGACACCAAACCTGTCGGGGTGCGCTGTGACAAACAAGATCGCTTACTCTTGGGGTACTCTCTCGCAGCGCGCACTGCAGGGCTCACAAACAAGATCGCTTACTCTTGGTGGCGCGCACAAGGGGGTAGGGGGAGGGGGGAAGGCCTCTTAGAAACAGGGTGCTTCTAAGAAGCCGTCCCACTCCCCCCGCCCCCCTCTGCGCGAGGCCGATACGCTAGAGACATCGCACAGTTTCGCATGCGCAGTGAGCAGAAATGCACGTGCTGCAGTATACAGGTTTGCTTTCGCTCGCAAGCGGCGCGTCGTTTATACAATGTGTCCTCATATGTGGCGCGGTCGCAGGCCGCTCCCCTGCACGCGTGACGCCAGAAATTTTGTCGCGCCCCGCGGGGTCTGTGCGCCAGCCATCGGGGGGTGGTCAATCATTTGATAATGACAAGCTGGCGTTAAGCCTATCTCGGCGGGAGGCCGCGATCAACTCTGCCGAGATACTCCCGCAAAGCTCCGAGGAAGAAAGGAGGGAGGAGATTGGAAGTTGGAGGGAGGGAGGGAGGGGAGAGAGGGAGGAAGCGGTTGAGGGAGAAGGCTGAACGCCGCAGCAGGCCGCGCCCGCGCCCCTCTTGTGGTTGGAGGCCAGCTCGGCCGGCGTCATGGCCTCCGAGGGGCAGGCTCCCCCCGGCCTTCCGCCCAGGTACTCCTCCTCCTCGGCCCGGGCACAGGCAGAGGGGGTCACAACTGCTGCTCATGCCCAGACCTCTAACGTCTTGAAAATAACAGGTACATCTCTCCAACATGTCGGCCTCCTCGGGACGGCCTCGGGCCAAGGGACAATCATAAAACAACAGGGTCGAAACACCATTCCATGGGTTGGGATCCAGAGACCTGGGGGGGGCCAGTGAGAGCACCAATAAGATGGTCGACTCCAAAAACCCTGGGTGCGCTGGCGTGGGCTTCTCTTGGGAAGTATGCTCTTTACGTCCACTTGCGCAGCCGCCCTCGTGTCGTTCCACTGTCTTTCGCCGAAGGCATGAGGTCAACCGTTCGAGTCGTCCAATGCTAAGCTCGTCCTGGAGCGACCAAAATGTTGCAGATAACCGCGATACACGCACGCACACACCTTTCCCGCACATAGGCGCACACACGAACAAACAAACAACCATCAAACAAACAAACAAACAAACAAACAAACAAACAAACAAACAAACAAAATGCTTGGCGTCGCGGCCGCGAGCACGGCGGCGCAGCGCAGGTCAAATCAGCAAACAAACAAACAAAGAAACAAGCACCTTGCACTTGACATCTCCTCCTCGTCTGCAGCAACCAGAGTGCGCTATCTGCGGAAGACCTGTGCGAACGTTGCTCTCGAATATGTCCCCCTTGCTGCGCTGCCACTCCTGTTTCTACCTCTACCACTGCTCAAACTCATCGCAGCTTCCTCATACCTGCAACACCCGGTCGGCGTCGTCCTCCTCCCCCGCCCCCTTCTCCCCAGCTTGATTACGATCTGCCTCCGGCAACAGCTCCCCCTCGACATCCTCCCAGTGCTCGCTCTCATGATCATCCTGATTACATTCATCGTCGTCGCAGTCCTCTCCTCCTTCTCCTCCTCCTCCTCCTTCTTCTCCTCCTCCTCCTTCTCCTCACTGTCCGTCCGCCTCTCCCACTCCCTCTCCTACTCCTCCCCCCATCCGCCTATCTTCCCTCCACCCTCCTACTCCCGCCTCCGCTTCACTCGGGGGCCTCCGATAACCTCGGGAAACTTTGAGAGACCTCCGAACAATCGGGAAAGCCTCAAAAACAGTTGAAGACCTTAGGGAGCAACGCAGAATCGCGAGGAATCGGAGACAAAACAACACCCTCCAGTTTTTAGCAAGAGGTTTTTGTAAAGTATCGGAAGCCTCTGGGGGTCCCCGCAAAAGGTCAGCGAAACCCTCCCGAAACCTCCAGGAAACCCCAAAATAAAGAAACGTATTCAAAAACCTCGGCCGTCGGTCGGGCACACGCGAACGTGGAATACAGATCCGTGGATCTTGCGCGAGGGCGCCGTATCCACGGATCGGGGAAGGTCACCCACGGATTTGGCGACGGAGCGTGCCGATTCTGCACAGAACGCCGAGAAAAACGACAGAGCTTTTCTGGCCACGGCGAACCTCGGAACCGGCCACGAAAACGCTCCCCGCCCTACACCCAAGAAGCGCACCAAAAGTCAAAATCCCTCCTGAACCCAACGTGGTCCTTGTTTCAGCTTCCCCCCCCGGAGGCGCCTCCAGCACGGTCAGCTCCTTCTCGAGGTCGACCACGCTCTTTTCGTCCTCCCCCGCGCGGGTATTCCGAGGGGGGGAAGGGGGAGGCGGGATGACCCAAGAGCGAACATGAAGATCGCATCGGCAATCGAATAACGTCGGATCGGTAAGAATCGGCAGGCGAATCGGCAAACATCGGAATCGACGCCCTGCGGCCCGAGCCGAAGCCTGCGCAAAGAAACCCAAACCGAGGTCGGAATTCGGAACCGAAGTGGATCCAAATCGAAATCCTCGAAATCGAACCGCTTCGGATCGACAAAATAGGAACGGCTCCCGCGCGCGTGCTCCGAGAGGAGAAGGGGGAGGGGGCGCAGGCGGGCGCGCCGAACAGGGTGCTGGGGCGGCACTCGGGGCCCCGCAAGTTCTGCAGGGCGGAAGGGGTGACGGGGAGGGTGGATGGAGGGGAAACAATGGATGGTGGCAGTGGGCGCTTTCAAGTCTTGAAGGTCTGACTTGTGGAAGTAAGTTGGCACCCCTCCCTACGGCGGCCAACGCCTCGGCCCCCTCCATTGGCAATGGCGACGTAGGGTGAAAGCGTCAAGACTGGGAGCGGGACCCCCAGCCGCCACTAGGCTGGCAGCTGCCGAACGGGTGGGTCCTATGATGGTCCCCGCCGGAGCGGCTGAGGCCTATGATGACCTTCGCGAAAGAGGAAAGGGAAAGAAATCGCCCAGTCGCCCGGGTGGATCGCAACGACGATGCCGTCCGCGATGCGCCCTGGTCCTGAGGTGGGAATTTCTGAAAAGGTAAAGGGTGAACAAACAAAACCGGCACACCCGGTATCCCACGGGTAGATAGGGCCTGCACACTCGGTATCCCACGGGGGGGATAAGAATGCGCACGCTAAGCTCAGGTACGGTTTTGTTGCGCCCCCAGCCCCAGGGACAGCTGCGCCCCACCGAGAGCAAACCCGAAGAGGCGCAAGCACCCCCCGAATCAAAGTCCACCGAGAGCCCGCGTACACTTCAAGGGTCCCGACGAAGCTCATAAACCGGTAAAAAATCACTGAGGTTCAGAAGTCCTCAATAAACCTCCAGATGCGGAGCTCGGCGGGGTGGGGGGAGGGAAGGAACGGCCGCGTGGCTTCTTGTTTGCCCCAGGGCACTGGAGGTCTGGGGGGGGGGATAGGGAGGGGGGAAGAGGGGGGGAGGACTCAAGGCTGAACCAAGATGGCTAGAGCCAAACTGGATACGGAGAGGGGAAGGAGGGGGAAGTTTCCTCCCTCCTTCCTCCTCGTCACCACTGTGATCCTCCTGTTCCTCCTCGTCATTTTTCCTGCCCTTTCCATCATCATCATCATCATCATCATCATCATCATCATCATCATCATCATCATCATCATCATCAGCCGCATCATCACCAGCATCAGCATCAGCAGCATCGCCATCACCATCATAGTATCATCAGCCCCATCATCCTCGTCATCGTCATCATCGTCGCCGTGATCATCATCATCATCATCATCATCATCATCATCATCATCATCATGTATCGGAGGTGAGGGGGGGAGATCGAAGTGGAACGGAGAGCCCCCCTACCGGGAAATCGATTTCGCTTTCGTGTTCGTGCGTGCCGTGCGTGCGGGCGAGGCGAAGCTGCGTGGGCGGGCGAGAGAAAGTCTCCTGTGGCTGAGGCGCGGCCGGACCAAATGATTCCCTTCCGGGCGGCCGGGGCCCCGCGGTGTCCCGCCGGTGTCCCGCTGGTGTCCCGTGTGGCTGACGCGCGGCCGGACCAAATGATTCCCTTCCGGGCGGCCGGGGCCCCGCGGTGTCCCGCCGGTGTCCCGTCGGTGTCCCGTCGGTGATGATGATGATGATGATGATGATGACGATGACGATGATGATGATGATGATGATGATGATGATGATGATGATGATGGCGATGCTGCTGATGCTGATGCTGATGATGATGATGATGATGATGTTCACAACGATGATGCTGATGCTGATGATGGTGAGGTCTGAGATCCCCTGGTGGCCAGACGATTCTTTACAGCGAAGCTGTGCGAATAGATTCTGTTGTGTGCAAGCTCGAGCTTCGAAACACGGAGCGGCTCTCGGACCGCTTCACAACGACCCCTGAAGGATTAATTACAGCACAGGGTGGCACGAGGGCGGGTGTGCTTGAATTGTTGCGGAGCAAGAACGGCCATGGAACGGATCAGCAACAGACCAGGACGATACAAACATCTGACTAGGTCTGAGATCCCCTGGTGGCCAGACGATTCTTTACAGCGAAGCTGTGCGAATAGATTCTGTTGTGTGCAAGCTCGAGCTTCGAAACACGGAGCGGCTCTCGGACCGCTTCACAACGACCCTGCTGTGCCCTACCTGGCATCTGGCCGCTTCATGCCTAAAAAGAGTCTGTTGAAGAAACCTTCTGAAAGCCTCGAGGCTCCAGAGGAGATCCAAGAGCACACCCAAGACGCGCACGGACGAGACAAGTGAATAAAAGGCGATGGGGGTGGGCGGGGTCGCATGAGCGTGGACGCACGGACCGCCGACTTCGTCGGGGAACCCACAAGAAAACCCCAGAGCCCACATGTTGTCGTGGTTAGCTCGTTGGCAGCCAAAAGTGCACGGGGAGATCCTCGCGCGCCTCCCGTCACAAATGGTGAGCAGCTGTCTAAAGAGAACGGAGTGCGCGGAAGCGCTTGCTGATGGAAAGATAGCAACGCAAGGACACTTTACAGTTAGGCATTTGTGAAGAAGACGGGCTAGAATATTGCTAGCTTCAGTCTCACCGAACCTGGGCCAAATCAGAACGACTCCCCGAACGCGGCGAGACGAGATCCATCCCACGAGGCGGCGATATACGATGGCGGTAGCCAGCAGGGAGCCGTTTATCCACGCGCTGCAGCCCGAGATGCGGGCGTCGTCGGCCCGCGCGATCTCGCCCGTCCCGAAGCCGACTTCGAGGAAGGTCTGGCCAGCGGCAGCGCGGCACGCGCGGGCGAGGTCTTGCAAGGCTTGCCCGACGCCAGCGCCTCCGCCTTGAGGAAGCGAGGGCGCTGCGGTCGCCGCTGCTGGCCGAGGATCTGGCCGATGCTGTCCTCGACCTCCTGGGCCCACTCCGAGACCTCGACGTCGACCTTCTCGAGCTCCGCGAGGTAGCGCACGTGCCGCGAGTACCGAGCCGTGCTCTGCGCGCTCGTGTGGCGTAGACGCGCTTGCAGCTCGGCTAGAGGCATGCCCTCCACCGCCGTGGCGTGCGACGCCGCGGAGTGCCGCAGCTGGTACGGGATCATGTCGGGCGCACCCGGGACCAGCGACAGCCGACGTCGGAACTCGGCGCCGAAGGTCGCTGCGCTGAACGACCACAGGGGCGACCCAGCGGGCCGCGCCGCGCGGAGCAGCTTCAGGGAGCTCCCGCCGCCGCCACGCCAGGCCGCGCTCCGCAGCAGCACGCCCTCGTCCTGCGCGAGCGACTTGCTGCAGGCCGGTCCCTCGATCGGGTACAGCAACAGCGCCCAGCGGGGCTCCGCGCCGCGGCCTGGGCCCACCAGCGCGTCGACCGTCATGCCGACGAGGTCGCTCGGGAGGCGGATCATCGCGTCCCACGCGAGCGCGACCGCCCCCGCCCACTCGAAGTCCCCCTCGAGCGCGGCGATCCCGATCATCGCCCACACGATCGGCTTCCCGACGGGCGTCATCGGAGTGCTCCTCGAGTGCACACGAAAGCCAGAGAGCGCGGCCCGCGCCAGCGGAAGGCCGCCGTGCTTCGGCCGCGGCACGCGCGGCAGCCTGTATTGCACGGACGCCAGCAGCCGCGAGCCCGTCTCCGCCAGCTCCCCGTCCCAGAACAGCTTGTCCAAGTAGGCCGCCAGGAGGGCGTCCAGGCGGTCCGCCGTGATGTCGTCCAGCGACGGCACGGCGGCCCAGGCCAGGAAGCTGGTCACGTGGTTGTCGAAGCTGCGGATGGTGGCCTCCCGCACCTTGTGCCTCTGCAAGAAGGTCAGCCCATGCCGAGGGTCGCAGTTGGCTCCGCCGAACTTCGCGGCTCTGAGCTTCGCCCGATTGGCCTTCTGGCGTGCCAACTCGACGCGACCCGCCGCCTTCGACCGAGCTGGAGGCAGAGCTCCAGGCTTCGCGCTCGGAGGGGGTGTCTTGGTCTTCCCCGCCTTCAGAGGAGCGCGAGCTCGCTTCGGTCGTGGTGGCGGCGGCGGCCTCCTCCTCGGGGTCACATAAGTCGTGTCGCCGACGGCGGAGCAGGCCGATCGGATCGTCGTAGTGGAGGCGCCGAGCCTTCTCGTCAGCGGCCGCCCGAGCGAGGCTAGCCCAGGCCGTGCCAACATTCCGCGGGTCGGCTGCAAAGGGAGTCGGCTGGCCCGTCACGGTGCGTGAGCCTTTGTCTGAAGTGTTCCATTCTGAAGGTAGCCATCTCACGGCTACGGACATATCGTGAATAATGCTGTAGCTGCACAACTCTCTGCAGGTCTGATTGATCAAAGGGGATGCGGAACGACCTTTTTCCACTCCCAGTACCAAAGAAAGGTTATCATTAAGCATGAGGCGAAGATGACCCCGAGACCGCAAGGCGCGCATCTTGTGGCGCACGCCGAGCGCGAGGGCACGCCCCTCGAGCCTCAGGATGTTCTCCTCGCGGCACCAGCGGCCGAAGGTCACGTTCCGCCAGGTCTCCATCGGGAAAACGACGTCCGAATCCACAGTGGCGAAAGACATCCCGTCGGACGGAGCCCCCGAGGTGTCGCGGGCGGCGAAGGCGAACTCCCGAGCGTGCAGGGCTCCCTCCACGTGGTAGCGCCACCGCTCGCGAACCCGAGCTGTCTCCAACACCAGCTGCTGGCTGAGCTCCCGCTTGGTGACCCCGTAGCCGCCGTACAAGCTGCCCGCAGGGTCGAGGTCGCCCGTGCTGGCGTCGGTGGAGTAGACCGTCGAGTCCACGGGCCGCTTCGCGTCGTAGTAGGCGAAGGGCACAAGAGCGGCGGCGACTCGCAGCTCACGAATCACCTCGGGCCATATCCTCCAGCGGCTGTCACCCGCCTTCTTGATGAACCGATACGTCGACTGGAAGATGCACAGGAGTGGTCGGCGAAGAAGGGCCGCCCAGTTGAAGTGCCCGACCAGGCTGGCCAGCTCCTTTCCCGTGGCGTAGCGCTGGGACGCCTGGCACAGCAGCGCCTGGCGGATCTTCCACATCCGCGACCGCCCCAGCGATATCCTTCCAGACTCTCTATCGAAGATCAGACCTGTGAACTTCTGGTGATCGCTCGGCAACTCCATCTCCTTGCACTGGAGGCCCGCCGCGTTGAACGCGCCGTGCACCGTCTCCAGCTGCGAGACGACCACGTCGTACTTGGAGCCGATCACGGCGACTCCGTCGACGTAGGCGGCGGCGACGGTCTCGCCCTCGAGGTCGGGAATTACCTTCCTCTCGTGGACGAGTCTGTGATCGCCGATGCCGACGGTCCTCAGCATACCCTCGACGGCGTGCTGGCAGAAGAACAGGCTCCAGTTCCAGCCCATGGGCAGCACCTTCAGACAAGGCGAACACCTGCGACCGACGATGCCGTCGAGAGTGCCACTCGGCAGCACATTGGCAAGAGCACCGCGATCGATACTCGGAAGAATCATCAGCTCGCTCAGACCAGGCGGCGCAAGGAACCGATAGAAGGCTGCCTCGATGTCGCACTGACCGAGGAAGAGGCTGCTGTCGGCCCCGAGCCGCAGGCTCTGCCAGCTGCCTGCCGTCGGCAGCTCGGCGACGTCGGGGTCATAAAACATACGATTGACACGCCGGGTGTCCAGAACCATCCGCTGCTGGCCGCCCCCGTCCCGCTTGGCGACGAAGAACGGCGCGAGCGTGTGCTTGCGCTCGCTGGTGAATTCGATCATGCCCGCATTGAACAAGTCGTGCAAAAAGCTGGCGTAGAGCTTCGGCGAGCTCTTCAACCTGGCGTCGAAGTGAGGTGGTACATTAGCAAGCCACTCCTTACGAGGGCGCAAGAGATGCTTCTCCCAGTCCTGCCACAAGTCGCGCACGGACTCCGACAACAGGTAGGCGGGCTCGCACTTCCTGGAGTCCGAAGGCACCGCCACGCTCCCTTCGGTGAACAGAACCGCCTTCGCTGGGGACATGTCGTACCCAGGAGAACAACCACGCAGCTCAGTGTAAGCCGCCGTGGGACTGACATCGGGAGGCCCGAACTCCAGCAGGTGGTCGTAGAGCGACTCGATGCCAGTGAGCTGCGCCGTCGATAGCTTGTCGAACCCCTCACCGCCCAGGCGCCCGTTGAGAAAATTGAGCGCCGCGACGACCTCGCAGGTCCACAGCTCGACGGCCAGCTGCTGGCGGCCCCGGCTCCGCCGACTTCGGGAATTTGAAAAACATGCATTGTGGTTGCGCCGCTCGAAGTGCGCAGTCGCAAGGTCCAGCGGGATCGGAAGGACGTCCCGCTGGACCACCATGATCGTGAAGTTGAAGGGAGCGTCAGCCCCCCTCCCCGCCAGCGGTAGCACCTCCACGGCCCTTTCCCTTGGGGTCCGCCCTGGGTGCAGCCGCCAGCTGCTTCTTCAACTTCTCGATCTCCGACTTCTGGCGATCAACGGTGCTCTGCATCCCTGAGAGGCGCGCCTTGCCGTCACCACCGCCACCGCCGCCGTGTCCGTCATCACCCCGCGAGGCCATCCGCTCCTCCTTCAGCTTCCGCCGCTCCTTGAGAACGAGGCTCTCCTTGTGGAGCTCATCCGTCACGAACGTGAGCAGCTTCGGCGAGATGCAGACCAACCCGCGGGTCTCGCCCGTCCCGAGGTACAAGTGTGAGTCCTCGAGCAGCTCGTCACCTCGAGAGGTCGTGAGAACCCTCTCGCGATGGCGGTACTCGGCCATCTGGAGTCGACGACACACCAGTTCTGCACACGACAGCTCGCTGGCATTGAGCTGGTCGTAGGTCAGCAGCAGATGCATGATGCGGCAGCAGAGCTCGTGGACGGAGACGTCCTGGTCCGACGACGACAGCCCCGTCTCGGCTTTGAACTTGGCGCGCCGAGACCTGAAGGTCACGTCATTCTCGCGCACGAACTCGCACACCCACTTCACGGTGCGGGGCCCGTTGATCGGGAAGAACTCCCACTGCGTCTCGGTGAGCTCCCCCGCGGCCTCACGCATCCCGAGGAAGCGCTCCGTGGCGTTGGCCCGCAGCGCGAGGACGCGCGCGTCGAGCTCGTCCCCACCGTCGGGGGGAAGAGCCCGCACCAGCATCGTGCGGCCCCCCTTCATCGCCATGCCGAACCCCGACGCGATCACGAAGGCGTCCAGGTCCTCGTCGGGCAGCAAGCCCTTCCCCCCGCCGTCGCTCGAAGCGATGCATCGCCAACGCGACGGCGAGGGGTCTGGGAGGCGCCCGCGGCCAGAGCCCCACTCAGTCGGAATCTCCGCCGAGGCCAAGGCCGATCCTGAAGGCGCTCTCGCCGCCGCTGGCCTCGCCTCCGCCTCGGGCTCCTCGGGGGCCCCATCCGCCGACGCCGCCGTCTCCAGCACCTCGTCGAGCGACTGCCCCAACACGAAGCGCAACTGCAGCGCGAAGGCCGCGGGGCTCATCACCCAGTCCCTGCCGTACGTGCCGACGCCCACGGGGTTGGCCCCCTCTCGGTTGACCAGCTGCCTCCGATCCCTCATATCGTACGGCACGATGATACGCAATGCCTGGGCCGTCAGCTCGTGCGGGTAGGCGTCTCCGTCGGGCGTCGCCATATACCACAACCTCCCGTCCTCCTCGGCCTTCTCGCTCGGATCCAGACTCGTCACTTCCCGATAGTCGGTCGGAGTGCACGGCGCGATCGCGATGCGGGCCTGCATGCTCTCGCCGCCGCGCCACTGGATATCGAACCGCTGCCCTGCTCTGACTTGGAACGGCATAGCGTCCGACGAAGACACCGAGGAAGAAGGGCGCGATGGAGAGCAGGGCGGCTCCCCACTTCAGCGAGCCGACAAGCCCGTACGCGACCGCGCACTCGGTCGCGTTGCCGAGGGTGCTCTCCGCAAGGCCCCACGCCTTGTCCGAGACAATCCAGGCGCCGACGCGGGCGAGGCCACCAGCCACGGAGGACAGAGGCATGAAGCGGCCGCTTTCTCTGTTTGTGCTTGAATTGTTGCGGAGCAAGAACGGCCATGGAACGGATCAGCAACAGACCAGGACGATACAAACATCTGACTATGGTGGTGATGATGGTGAGTTCGGTAGTGAGATCGATAGTGAGACCGAATGTGAGATCGATTGTGAGATCGATTGTGATATCGATAGTGAGGTCAATAGTGAGACCCAATGTGAGATCGATAGTGAGATCGATAGTGAGATCGATAGTGAGACCGAATGTGAGATCGATTGTGATATTGATTGTGATATCGATAGTGAGATCGATAGTGAGATCGAACGAGAGGTCGATCATGACTTCGATAGTGAGTTCGATAGTGAGATCGATAGTCAGATCGATTGTGAGATCGATTGTGAGATCGATTGGGATATCGATAGTGAGATCGATAGTGAGACCGAATGTGAGATCGATTGTGATATCGATTGTGACATCGATCGAATGAGATCGATAGTGGTATCGGTAGTGAGATCGATCGTGAGACCGAATGTGAGATCGATCGTGAGATCGATAGCCAGATCGATTGTGAGATCTATTGTGAGATCGATTGTGAAATCGATAGTGAGATCGTTAGTGAGATCGAGTGTGAGATCGATAGCCAGATCGATTGTGAGATTGATCGAATGAGATCGATAATGAGATCGATAGCGAGATCGATAGTGAGATCGATCGAGTGCGACGGTGGTCCCCCCCCCCCCCTCGCCTCCTTATCACCCGAAGGGTGGTCTATGCGGTATATATGTGTATATATAAATATTTCCAGCAGCAGCGACAGCACCATCATCATCAGCATCACAAACATCAACATCATCATCACCATCACCATCATCTCCCGCTACACCCCAGGCCACCCCAACATTTCTGCGTGGCGAGCCTCCCGGGCGATTCCACCGAAGGGCACAGCGGCGAGCGAACGAGACGCCCAGGAGGAGGAAAGGAGGCAAACCAAATACCAACACACTAACACACCACCGAGGAGGAGAAAGAAGAGGGAGAGGAGGGCGGGCAAGAAAAGACTTGAGCAGGCGCGTTTGCGGCGCATCGGCGCGACCGCGACGGCCCTCAATTCCAAAGGATATTAAATGTGCAAGACACTGCCATCTCCCGCTACACCCCAGGCCACCCCAACATTTTTGCGTGGCGGGCGTCCTGGGCGACTCCACCGAAGGTCGCAGCGGCGAGCGAACGAGGCGCACAGGAGGAGGAAAGGAAGGAGACCAAGGACCAAAACACCAACACACCGCAGAGGAGGAGACCTGAGCCCGAGAGGAGAAATGGCGACGCGAAGCGGCGTCAATAGAACATAAACAGAAAGACGAAAACCGTCAGGCGGCGTTGGACTGTATACTTGGGTAGGGATCTGCGAGCCAAAATTAGCAGGAGCTTCGACTGGAAATGGGACAGGCAAGGGTCACTATGCGTTTGAAACCCTGAAATCCAGTTCGCATCGAAACTAAATCAGAACAGTAATTTCAAAAACACACAGGACAAGGCTCGGCGAGGCAGGCCCAGAGGATCCCTGGAACGGGGTCGAGGCCAGAGAGGACGATGCGGGGCTTCCCTGGGAAAATCAACAGAGACCCTTCCTACAACTACAATGGGGCTTCACGGAGGCCTCCAGGTGATGAAGGCCCAACGGGCCACGCGGGTGAATTTCCTCCAGCGGGTCCCGAACGCGCACACGTCGAGGTTGAAGACGGAAGCGCACTGGGCCCCCAGCAGGGCCTGCAGCGCCGGTGTCGCCCAGGCCCACGAGGGCCCCAGGTTCTCGAAATAGATCGGGGTCCCGAGCGATCGGCAGAGCGCAATGAGGCCGAGGGCAAAACGGAGCTGTTGTTTCCCGAGGTCGACGGACGGCTGAGGCCTGGCCCTCGAACTAAGGAGCCCCCACACGTGGTGCTGGGAGCGGATGGTGCACCAAGAGGACCCTGGCGGCCCATGGCGGGCCTGGCTCCAGGAAGTACATGGCAGGGCCACCAAGAGTGCAGCACGCATGCACACGTACGCACACACACATACACACACACGCAGCCATCCTCGGATAGTGCGACGGACGACCTGCAGGTCGATGTTGAACCATGGTTTTGAAGCGAAATCCATCGGCAGCGCGGCGATGCCCTTGCGCCGCAGCGCCGCCGACAGGCGGCCCGTCCCGGCGAACGCAACTCTACGACGGCGGTCCGAGGGGGGGGCCCATCTGACGCTTGAAGCAGTCATGAAGCTCCCTGAGGAGGTGGCGACGAATGGCTTTGGTCGACGGACCCCCCTCGTCTTTGCCCGCCAGCTCTAGCGCCCGCTCGAAGTCAGGCACAGCGCGGGCAGGCCCGCGCCGCTCAGGAAGATGCGAGGCAGGGCGGCGCCCACGGCCTGGCCGAGCGAGATTGCCTGCTGGCCGACGCGCTGCAGCTCGGAGATGATTCGCGCCTGCTTGGCGCAGCGTCTGAAGTTCTCGTCGGGGGCCCAGCCGCCGCGCTGCTGGACGTCGAGGGCCGCCCGTCTCTTCGCCAGGAGGTCGTCCGATGCTCCCTCGCGGCGCAGCCCGCGCGCTGGGACTGGGAAGTCCGTCGCGCCCAGGGCACAGGCCGCCCCCATTCACGCCCAGGCCGAGCCAGGCGGGGGGAGGGCCGCAGGCGCGATCTCCCGGAGGGCGCCCGCCGCTTCAGCCCCAGGGGCGCCGGCACCAGGAAGACGAAGGTGTCGATCGCCAGGGTGAAGTCCCAGAGCCCCGTCTCCCCGGGGCGCCCGAGCTCTTTTGGATAGACCAGCAGCGCGGCGAGCCCCGAGCCCTCGGCGCCCGCCGCGACCGGGGGGGCCACCTGCATGGCCGAGTCAAGAGGTCGCACTCGGACGGGCGGAGGTAGCGCGCGAAACTCTGGATCATCGCCATCGCCTGCTCGTTCCGGCCGCGCCGGAGCATCGCGCTCGCCAGCGCTGCCACCAACGACCAAGGGGGCGGCACGCGCACCCTCCGGGGCGCGCAATATTTCCCCGACCCACCAGGCTGCGGGAGGCTCGGCACAGCGCCTGGTCGGCCCAGCGCCCGATGGGCGGGGGGGAAGTTCAGCGCGGCTAGGAAGCGAGAGGCATCGCCCCCGCTGTGGCCGTGGAAGTACAGGTAGTCGAAATAAGTCACCACCATCGTGCCAAGCTGCCCCCAGCTCCTCCAGTCCAGGTGGAGCTGCGAGCGCCGCCCGATGAAGCGTAGCCGCGCTGACGGGCCGCTGCTCGAGGTAGGTGAGGCCCGCCAGGGGGCTGCCTCGCAGCGCCCCCCGTCGGCGCGCCGCGGCCGCTTGCGGGACGTGGGAGAAGCCGACGTCAACGCCGAGAAAATATCTGCTCCGCGAAATTGGAATTGCGTTTTGAGCCAGCGCGACCCCGCCCAGGCCTGGGGAAACGCAAAGCGGCCGGGGAGGGCAGGGGAAGGGAGACGTCGCGCAGCAGGTAGGAGGGAGAGCAGGAAACAAAAAGTGCAAGCAAGAAGCGGACCTGGCGGGCGCTCTCGGGAGAGGAGGGAGAACATAAAAAGATAATGCGGCATCCTCCATGACCGAAGCCTCGCCCCCCCACCGCCGCCCCCCCCCCCCGCGCTTCCACCCCCGCCGCGCCCGCCCTCTGTCCGCCCGCGTCGCGCCCCTGACCCTCGATTCGCCCGAAGCCAGCACCCGGCGATTCCAAACCGCCTACTTCCCGCGAAAGGGGGCGGCGGGCGCCCTGCGCGTTTGGGGCCAAAGACCGCGGTTCCCTCTTGCCCCGGCCCGCAGCCCCTGGCAAACCTCCGTAATCGTCGAGGGGTTCAGCTCGCCCATGGGGCCGCCGTTCGGGGGCCTCGGTGCTGGCGTCTGCTGTTTGATGTTGCAAGGAACGAAATGCCGGCATCCACACCAAGACGCCACCGGAAAAGTTGGGCGCGCTTCCCCTGCGGGGGCTGAGCGACCCAAAGGAGCCTGGAAAGCTTCAGATGGCTCGCATTACTATCAGGACTTGCAGGCCAGGGGGCTTGCATGATAGAAAAAGCGCCCCATGGGGCCCATGGCGCCCCCTGGGCCCATGGGGCCCCCATGGCCCGCGGGATGCGCAAGCGCCAGAAACCCGATGTGGCCCTGGCGAGTCAGGGGGCCCATGGGGCCCGCGCGGCTCGCTAGGCTGGCGCGGCGCATTCTTCCCACGCGCGCTGTGGCGCACGTGAGGCCCAAGGAACCTTCTGCGGGACTTGCGGGGTTCATCGGGCAGGCCGGGTTCGCGCGGCCCGCGGGCCTCGCGCGACTAACGCCCACCTGGGGGATGAGAACAGCCCGCCTTGTTCCCGCGCGCCCAGGGCTGGCGTTCATCAGCGCGGGGCGCGCGAGCCCGAAGACACGGGCGACGGCAGTCAACGGAGGCTAAGAATTTTCTTTTTTGCCAATGGGATCTTGGCGCTGGTGTCGGGCCCGGCGCGCCGAAGACAGGCGCCGCCAGGATGCCCGCGCCGGCGGCCAGGGGGGCGGGCCGGGGCAGCGCTGGGCGCCCCGTCGGCAACGGGGGCTTGCTGGAGCGGGCCCGCTTCCCCCCCGCCGCCTCCCTGACCGTGGGGGCGATCGCCCAGAACAGCAGACGCCTCGGACTCGACCGCCTTAATGCATGGGGGGCCACTCGAGGGGGGCTTCGCGGGGTCGGGCTCGCCGGGGGCCCACGCGGCGACGACGTGCAAGCGACGGGCGAGGGCGCGGGCGCAGATCTCCCGCAAGACGCCGCGCTGCTGCGGCGACGAACCGCGGCCCTGGCCGATCGCGAGGGCGAGCGACACGTTGTCATCTAGGCGCGCGATCCGCGACCCCCCCCCCCCGAAGGCATCGGCGGACCTGAGCCGGCGGCGGAGAGCAGAGGCCGCAGCCAGCCCCTCGGCGCGGCAGATGTCGAAGGAGCCCCTCCACGGAAAGGAGTGCGTAATAGCCCGCCGTCGCCGACGACAAGGTCAGGATCGACTTCGCCAAAAGACGCGCCCCAGTCCCTGGCCTCCTCGGGCGGCAGCCTGCCAAGGTCGCACAGCACAGCGGCAGCCTCTGCCGTCCCCAGGGCGCGCTCTCGCGCTCGGGCGGGCCCCTCAAAGAGGCGTCGCCACCTCTCCGCGGCGCGCCCAATATGCGCGGCCACCTCTGGGTCGCATCGGCGGCGGCGCGCCCCGCAGTCCGCGCCCGTAGCGCCCTCGGCGGGAATCTCGTCGCGCCAGTCCGCGTCGGCGAAGACGACGAAGAGGGGCAGCAGCGAGCGCGCGTGCCAGAACTCGCGGCGCACGGCGGGCCCGAGGGGCAGGGCCCGCCCCTGGCGGCCTGGGCAAAGGCGTAGACGGAGTCCAAGATGGCCAGCGAGCACCGCTTGAGTAGCATAGCCCACGCGCAGCGCCCAGCGACGATCTCAAGGATGGGGCCCCGAACCTTTGGGCGGAGGAGGAGCCCCTCGATGGCGCAGCGCAGGCGCCAGGCGCGGCGGGCGGAGACCCGCGCAGAGTGGTGGCGCCCGCCGAGGTCCTGGCCGACGAAGCTGGTGCCCCGCGCGGCGTCGACCTGCCCGTGGACGACGAAGCCGAGGGTGGAGAGCTCGCGCTCGCCCTTGCTAGCCACCGCCTGCACTTTGGCGCGCTGCGAGACAGCCGCGAGGTAGACGTGGACATAGGCATCGCTGGCAGCGGGGAGCTTGGGCCCCAGCCCGACGCCCGAGCTGCGGCCCCGCGCCTGCTGGACGGGGGCGACGCGCGCTCGGGCGAGCGCCGCCTCGGAGACGGACCGGCGCAGATGCGGCACCCGAGACCAGCTCGCGGGGAAGATGGCAAGCTCGGGGAGCAGCCAGTCGGACTCGTGAACCGCGACGCCATCCACATGAGACACACCAGCAAGGCCCGTTCGCAAGGGAGGGAAGCAGAAATACTCGCAGAGGCCCACGGGGACCTGTATGGCGTAGAAGGCGTCCGAGATGTCACCGCTGCTGAACCGCGCGACTCCGCTGATCTGCGTCTCCGCGCGGGCGACCGCGCCGCCGCCAGGCAGCTCGGTGCAGGGCGGCGGCTTGAAGCTAATGGGCGCTGCTAACGCGGGCATCGAAGACGAGGCGTTGCCGCCCCGACTTCCAAACTGCGACGAAGACCCCGGGAGCCCGCGGCGGTCGCGAGCAAAAGAGTCGCGCAGCACGCCGCGCCCCAGCAGCTCGGCGATGAACCCGCCGTAGGTGGCAGGATGTCGTAGTTTAGGATCGATGCAGGGCTGAGCAAGTCCGAGGTCTCGACGAGGGGCCGCAGCCTCCGCAGGTGGGCGAAGCACGCGGGCCTTCCAGCCCTGCAGCCATGAACGTCGAGCTCCAGAAGGGCGCTCTCCGACGCGATGGGCGCCGAGCCGCCTGAAGGCCAGGGCACGAGGCCCTTGCCGTTGCAAGCCATGCCACTCCGCCACGCAGAATAGAGCGGGCAACTGGAGCAAATGTCGGAGAGGGCACGCTTGCGAGAGATGTCAGAGGGCGGTCCGCCGAACTTGACATACTGATCAGTGATGTAGTCCAGGGGCTGACGCTGCAAAACCGCAGGTCGCTTCCGCAGCGGAGGCGACCCGCCCCCAGCCTGCCAGTTGAGCGCCTCGACGCCGTCGCCGGCTCAGTTGACGCGAGCCCGCGCGGCAGCACCTGCACCAGCGAGGTGGGGATCGCCATCAGGAAGAAGCGGATCAGGGGGGACATTTCGCTGACGACTGACGGCCACGGCGAGGGGGCCACGACGTCAGGGGCGAGGGGCCAGAGGGGAGCCCTCCGGGATGGCCAGATCCCCGGCGCCGCTGCGAGCACCGCGGAGCGGGAGGACCAGGTCTTGGGAGCCTTGCCCGAACCGCCGCCCTGTCCCCCGCCACGGACGCCGGCCGGCGGGTGGAGCAGCTGCCGCTCCTCGCGCGCCTAGCTTGCGGCGCTCCTCAGCGATGGCCGACTCGGCGGCAAGCTGCCTCGAAATCCACTCGGCCAGGGCGGGCGCAACCATGGGCCCGCGCGTGGACTGCGTGCCCGCGAAGCCGAACTGCTCGTCGCCACCACTGCTCAGGGAGCGCGAGCTGACCAGCTTGTCCTTGCACCGTTCCTCGCAGAGCTGCAGCTGCCGCGCGACGTGACCCATCGAGGCCAAATTGGAGCCATCGGCCTGCCATGCGACTGGGCAACCTGCGCGCTTGTCGAAAACTCGCGATGCATGCAGACGATCGGATCGGCAGGCGCCACCGCGGGGCCCAAAGCAGCCTTCCCGGCAAGGTGGTGTCCCAGTAGATCCGCCATTCTCGAACTGGTAGGTGGCCACCCAGCGGCAAGTGCAAGGCCCAGGCATCGGCCAGTCTGGGAGAGACGTCGGCCGCATGAGCTGCGAACTGCCCCGGCACTCTCGATGCCGCTGCCCCTCCCGATCGCGCGCGGCGGCGAGCGCGCGGAGGTCGCCCTCGGCGGCGGGCGCGCCGCCGTCTGCGGCCGCGGGGCCGGCAGGGGAAGCGGGGTCAGGACCTGCGCCAGGGGGGCCAGCCACCAGCGCCGCGCCTCGAGCCCGGCGAGCCCTCTGGCTGCGGCCGGCGCGGGCGGGCCACCTGCGGGGGCGGCGGGGGCTGGGGCGGCGCCGGCGGCGCCAGGTACGGCTGCAGGGGCCCCAGCCGCGACGCCGCCGCCCAGGGGGCCAGGATCGCGCCAGCGGGGACCATCGCCAGGGGAGCAGCGCCTCCGCCACCAGCAGCAGCAACAAGAGCGGGCCCAGGGCCCGCCGGGGGCTGGTCGTGCTCTGCAAGCTTCGCAGCGCCGGTCGCACAAACCCGGGCGAGCTGGGCGACCGTCGGCACCGCGGCTAAGTCGAACCGTTGTCGGGGATCTTCTGACCTGGGTCAATCCATACCCGGTTCAGCAGGAAACCAAAACCTGTTATCCCGGCAAGGCAACCTAACAGCGATGTGTAGGAGCATATCTGGAAGCATTCCCCTTAAGATGAAAGTGATAATCCAATTGTAGAATTCTGCCGTTCTCGCAATCGTAGTCGCATTCGCGATGACAGCCGCAGCGGCAACGGCAGTCGCAGTCACAGCCTCAGCCTCAGCCTGCCTCAGCCTCAGCCTCAGCCAGCCTCAGCCTCAGCCTGCCTCAGTCTCAGCCTCACCCTGCTTCAGCCTCAGCATCAGTCTGCCTTCAGCCTCGGCCTCAGCCTCCGCCTGCCTCAGCCTCAGCCTGCATCAGCCTCAGCCTCAGCCTTGGCCTGCCTCAGCATCAGCCTGCCTCAGCCTCAGCCTCAGCCTGCCTCTGCCTCAGCCTCAGCCTGCTTCAGCCTCAGCCTCAGTCTGCCGTCGGCCTCAGCCTCAGCATCAGCCTGCCTCAGCCTCAGCCTGCATCAGCCCCGGCCTCAGCCTTAGCCTGCCTCAGCCTCAGCCTCAGCCTCAGCCTGCCTCAGCCTCAGCCTGCCTCAGCCTCAGCCTCAGCCTCAGCCTCAGCCTGCTTCAGCCTCAGTCTGCCTGCAGCCTCGGCCTCAGCCTCAGCCTGCATAAGCCTCAGCCTCAGCCTCAGCCTGCCTCAGCCTCTGCCTGCCTCAGCCTCAGCCTGCCTCAGCCTCAGCCTCAGCCTGCCTCAGCCTCAGCTTCAGTCTGCCTTCAGCCTCGGCCTCAGCCTCAGCCTGCCTCAGCCTCAGCGTGCATCAGCCTCAGCCTGCCTCAGCCTCAGCCTCAGCCTGCCTCAACCTCAGCCTCAGCCTGCTTCAGCCTCAGCCCCAGTCTGCCTTCAGCCTCGGCCTCAGGCTGCCTCAGCCTCAGCCTGCATCAGCCTCAGCCTCAGCCTCTGCCTGCCTCAGCCTCAGCCTGCCTCAGCCTTAGCCTCAGCCTGCCTCTGCCTCAGCCTCAGCCTGCTTCAGCCTCAGCCTCAGTCTGCCTTCAGCCTCGGCCTCGGCCTCAGCCTGCATAAGCCTCAGCCTCAGCCTCAGCCTGCCTCAGTCTCAGCCACAGCCTCAGCCTCAGCCTCAGCCAGCCTCAGCCTCAGCCTCAGCATGCTTCAGCCTCAGCCTCAGTCTGCCTTCTTCCTCGGCCTCAGCCTCAGCCTGCCGCAGCTTCAGCCTGCCTCAGCCTCAGCCTCAGCCTCAGCCTACCTCAGCATCAGCCTGCCTCAGCCTCAGCCTCAGCCTGCCTCAGCCTCAGCCTCAGCCTCAGCCTGCTTCAGCCTCAGCCTCAGTCTGCCTTCAGCCTCGGCCTCAGCCTGCCTCAGCCTCAGCCTGCATCAGCGTCAGCCTCAGCCTCAGCCTGCCTCAGCATCAGCCTGCCTCAGCCTCAGCCTCAGCCTGCCTCAGCCTCAGCCTGCGTCAGCCTCAGCCGCAGTCTGCCTTCAGCCTCAGCCTCAGCCTGCCTCAGCCTCAGCCTCAGCCTGCTTCAGCCTCAGCATCAGTCTGCCTTCAGCCTCGGCCTCAGCCTCCGCCTGCCTTAGCCTCAGCCTGCATGAGCCTCAGCTTCAGCCTCAGCCTGCCTCAGCATCAGCCTGCTTCAGCCTCAGCCTCAGCCTCAGCCAGCCTCAGCCTCAGCCTCAGCATGCTTCAGCCTCAGCCCCAGTCTGCCTTCAGCCTCGGCCTCAGCCTCAGGCTGCCTCAGCCTCAGCCTGCATCAGCCTCAGCCTCAGCCTCAGCCTGCCTCAGCATCAGCCTGCCTCAGCCTCAGCCTCAGCCTGCCTCAGCCTCAGCCTCAGCCTGCTTCAGCCTCAGCCTCAGTCTGTCTTCAGCCTCGGCCTCAGCCTCAGCCTGCCTCATCCTCAGCCTCAGCCACAGCCTGCCTCAGCATCAGCCTGCCTCTGCCTCAGCCTCAGCCTCAGCCTCAGCATTCTTCAGCCTCAGCCTCAGTCTGCCTTCTTCCTCGGCCTCAGCCTCAGCCTGCCTCAGCATCAGCCTGCCTCAGCCTCAGCCTCAGCCTGCTTCAGCCTCAGCATCAGCCTGCCTCAGCCTCAGCCTCAGCCTGCCTCAGCCTCAGCCTGCGTCAGCCTCAGCCTCAGTCCGCCTTCAGCCTCAGCCTCAGCCTGCCTCAGCCTAAGCCTCAGCCTGCTTCAGCCTCAGCACCAGTCTGCCTTCAGCCTCGGCCTCAGCCTCCGCCTGCCTTAGCCTCAGCCTGCATGAGCCTCAGCTTCAGCCTCAGCCTGCCTCAGCATCAGCCTGCTTCAGCCTCAGCCTCAGCCTCAGCCAGCCTCAGCCTCAGCCTCAGCATGCTTCAGCCTCAGCCCCAGTCTGCCTTCAGCCTCGGCCTCAGCCTCAGGCTGCCTCAGCCTCAGCCTGCATCAGCCTCAGCCTCAGCCCGCCTCAGCGTCAGCCTCAGCCTCAGCCCGCTTCAGCCTCAGCCTCAGTCTGCCTTCGGCCTCGGCCTCAGCCTGCCTCAGCCTCAGCCTGCATCAGCCTCAGCCTCACCCTCAGCCTGCCTCAGCATCAGCCTGCCTCAGCCTCAGCCTCAGCCTGCCTCAGCCTCAGCCTGTTTCAGCCTCAGCCTCTGCCTCTGCCTTCAGCCTCGGCCTCAGCCCGCCTCAGCCTCAGCCTGCCTCAGCCTCAACATCAGCCTGCCCCAGCATTCAAAATGTGGCCCTGGAATGGAGTTCTGGGAAGTCGAACAACACGAAGTGGCATACAGTTGGCTCCTGGCATTCAAAATCATGCCGAAGAATCCCACCAGCCCTTTAGGGCGTAGGTGGTCTAGAGAGTTTCCTCTGCCAACCCCCCTTCTTTCCCTTCGGGGAGGGGTTTACCCCTCCCCTTACCCCTCCCCACTGACCTGGACGGGGCGTTCCGCGACGCGTTGGGACGCCCAAGATGGCCCAAGACTGCTCCAAGAGCGAAAAGGCGAGAAAACACAAAACATTGATTTTCCTTAGGTTTTGGAAGGATTTTGGCCTCTTGGGGGGGCCCAAGAGGCGATCCGAGGCACTCTAGAGGGGCGAGGCTAATTAAGGCTCCCCCCTTCTTTGATAGATCTCCTCCAAGATGGCCCCAAGTGCGCCCCGAAGGCTCCCAAGAGCGCCCCAAGAGCGCCCCAAGAGCGCCCCAGAGAGACCCCAAGAGGCCCCCAAGAAGCCTCTAAGAGGCTGCCAAGAGACCCCCAAGAGGCCCCAAGAGAGTCCAAGATGGCCCAAGACGGCTCCAAGAGCGAAAAGGCGAGAAAGCAAAAAACATTGATTTTACCTAGGTTTTGGAAGGATTTTGGCCTCTTGGGGGGCCCAAGAGGCGACTCGAGGCACTCTAGAGGGGCAGCGCTAATATACGACCCTCCCTTCTTTGATCGATCTCCTCCAAGATGGCCCCAAGAGCGCGCCGAAGGCTCCCAAGAGCGCCCCAAGAGCGCCCCAAGAGCGCCCCAAGAGGGCCCCAAGAGGCCCCAAGAGGCCCCCAAGATGCCCCCAAGAGGCTCCCAAGAGACCCCCAAGAGGCCCCAAGATGCTCCCAAGATGGCCCAAGACGGCTCCAAGAGCGAAAAGGCGAGAAAGCAAAAAACATTGATTTTCCTTAGGTTTTGGACGGATTTTGGCCTCTAGGAAGGCCCAAGAGGCGATTCGAGGCACTCTAGAGGGGCAACGCTAATAAGCAACCCCCCCTTCTTGATAGATCTCCTCCAAGATGGCCCCAAGAGCGCCCCGAAGGCTCCCAAGAGCGCCCCAAGAGCGCCCCAAGAGGGCCCCAAGAGGCCCCAAGAGGCCCCCAAGAGGCCTCCAAGAGGCCTCCAAGAGACTCCCAAAAGGACACAAGAAGCTCCCCGAGATACGCAAGAGGCCCCCGGGACCGCCAAGAGGCCCCAAAGACGGCCCAAGAGGCCCCCAAGCTCGCCATTGTCCTCCTCCTCCTCCTCTTTTTCTCCCTCCTCCCTCCTCCCCCTCCCCCTCCTCCTCCTCCTCCTTCTCCTCCTCCTCCTCCTCCTTCTCGTCCTCCTCGTCCTCGCCCTCCTCCATCTCCTCCTCCTCATCTTCCTCCTCCTCCTCCTCCTCTTCCTCCTCCCCCTCCTCCTCCTGCTCCTCCTCCTGCTCCTCGTCTTCCTCCTCCTACTCCGACGACGACGACTCCTCCTACATCCTCCCCCTCTTGGAACGTATGGCGGCTTAACCCGCTCTTTGTTCTTCTGCATGCTCCCCCGCTTCCCTCATCACCTCCCCTCCTCTGGGGCTCATTTCTGGACGGGCTGGTGGGGATACGCGAAGCGTCTAGAATAAAGTTCTGGGAGCTCGAAAAACACGAAGTGGCCTACAATTGGCTCCGGGCATTCAAAATCATGCCCAGGAATGGAGTTCTGGGACCTCGAAGACCACGATGTGTCCTACAGTTGGCTCCGGGCATTCAAAATCATGCCCAGGAATGGAGTTCTGGGAACTCGAAGACCACGATGTGGCCTACGGTTGGCTCCGGGCATTCAAAATCATGGCCACGAACGGAGTTCTGGGAACTCGAAGACCACGAAGTGCGTTACTGCTGGCTAAAAAAATCCCCGGCATCCTCCCCCGGATCGCGCCCAGACCCCCCTGGGGCGTCAAGATGCTCTCTTTTGGCCCTACTAGAAACCTATCAGTCTTCGCTCTCAGGTAACAATGCAAGAAAAAACTGCACCGCAGGTCTTCGCTGACCTGGGTCAGCCAAAACGCGCGGCCGCCTCGCGGCCACGAGCGGCTCCCTAACCCGGGTCAGCCAGAGGGGGTCTTCGCAGGATCCTGCAGGATCTGGCGCCCTGGCTGACCCCCGTCTGTATTGACCCCCGTCTCAAGGCTCCCGACGTCGAAGGCCGCACCCATCGGCGCTGCGGCACCTCCCCACTCCTTCCACCAGTTGCGGATGTCCGGGTTCCCCGGGTCGCACTCTCGACGTACAAGCCGAAGCCGGGCGTGAGGACAGCGAAGTGCTCTGGCACCCGAGACGAAAGGCCTACCGCGATGCGCTTGTGCGCCAGGCGGGGAGGCGGCTTGTCATACTCAACCCCGATCTCATCGCCCACGGGTATCATGAAAAGCGGCCCAGACTTCCGACGCGGGGCGGCCGCCGATCAGGCGTCTCAACGCACACCGGCTGCTGCGCGGTCGAAGTGGCTACGCCCCCGATGGCGGGCCGCGCTGCGCGGCCTTGGCAAGCGCAGCGCGCTGCGCGCAGCGCCAGCGACAGGGCCCAGCGGGCGAGCTCGGAGGCCAGGAGCAGCAGGCCGCGGATCGCCCCCTCCCAGGCCAGGGAGGGACGATGATGCCCGTCGCCCGCCTTGCACGAGGGGCAGGCTGGGCACGGCGAGGGGCAGGCGCGGCTCGCCTCCCTCGCGTCCAGGGCGGCCGCCAGGCAATCCGCCAGCGGCACCTGGACCCCGGCGGCCTCGCCAGGAACGGGCCCGCCTCGGGCAGCGGGGGCGGCGCGGCCGCCAGAGGAGGCGCGGCGGGCGCCTGTGGGGCCGCGGGCGCTGCCAGGAGCAGCCACCAGCGCGCCAGGACCAGCAGGATGCAATTGCTCGCGAGCGGGAGGCCGAGCCCGGTTCCACTGAGGCGCATCTGAGGGAGGGCCTCACCCTCAAGAAGAGGACTTGAGCAGGCGCGGCTGCGGAGCATCGGCGCGACCGCGACGGCCCTCGGTTCAAAAAGAGATGAGATGTGCAAGACACTGCCATCATCATCATCATCATCATCATCATCATCATCATCATCATCATCATCATCATCCTCATCCTCATCCTCATCCTCATCCTCATCCTCATCCTCATCCTCATCATCATCATCATCATCATCATAATCATAATCAGTATCATCATCATTATCAGCAGCAGCAGCATCTTCCTCCTCCTCCTCCTCATCATCATCATCACCATCATCATCATCAGCATCGCCATCATCATCGTCATCATCATCGTCATCAGCAAAAGCATTATCAGCATCATCATCTTCATCCTCGGTGTCGTCATCATCATCACCACCACTACCATCATCATAATCATCGTCGTCCCCCTAAACATCGGAATCATCATCTATCACCACCATAGTCATTATTATCAGCATCATCGTCGTCATCATCGTCATCATCAGCATCATCGTCGTCAGCGTCGCCGCCATCAACAACATCATCGGCATGATCAACAAGATCATCATCAGCATCAACATCAGCATCAGCATCATAAGCATCATCATCATCATCATCATCATCAACATCAACATCATCATCATCATCATCAGCAGCATCATGATCACCAAAACCACCATCCTCATCGTCATCGTCATGATCGTCTCCAGCAGCAGCACCACCACCACCATCATGAGTATCGTCATCAACAAGAGCATTGTCAACACCATCCTCACCCTCATCGTCATCATGACCACCACCACCAGCATTGTAATCGCCAGCAACATAATGCGCCGACCCTGTGGGCGTGTGGAAGATGCTTTTCCGTTCGTCGTGAACGTCGTCGTCGTCGGCGTCGCCGCCGTCGTCGTCGTCGCCGTCGTCGTCGTCGTCGTCGTCGTCGTCGTCGATGCTCTTCCGTTCGTCGTCGTCGTCGTCGTCGTCGTCGCCCTCCCCTCAGGCGCGCCAGCCAAAGCGAAACCAAAGCGAAGTCGAGCAACGTCGTAGCTGAATCGAAGGCAAAGCGAAATTGAGCAACGTCGTAGCTGAGTCGAAGGGAAGCCCCTTCCCTTTGATCCCTTCCCCGCCGGGGGGGGGGGGTGGAGGGGGGGTTCCCGGGGAGGGTCCCGGGGGGGGGGTCCCGGGGGGGGGGTCCCGGGGGGGGGAGGGGGGGGGCAGATACGCATCCCCCCCGGGATGTCCCGGGACCTAGAAAAGCCCCCAGACTGGCCAAGAGTGCCCCAAGAGGCTTCCAAGACGGCTCCAGAGGGCCCCGAATCGCCGAACCATCGGTCGAAGACGCCAAAGTAGCCTCCAGACGGCCCAAGAGATTGCCAAGACGCTCCAAGAAGTCTCCAAGAGCACTCCCAAGAGGGCACGAAAGGGGAAAAATCAATAATTTCTTTAAAGTTTTTGACAGATTTTGGCGTTCTCGCCGTTTAAACTTGCCGACGCTCCAAGACGGCCCCAGATCCCCCCAAGATTGCCCCAAGATAGCCCAAGAGGCTTCAAGAGAGCCCCAAAATGACCCAAGAGAGCCTCAAGACCGCCCAAGATGCCTCCAAGATGGCCCCAGGGACTCCCCAAACGACTCCAACAGGGTGCCCACACGGGGGGCCCGACGAGCCATCGGCGCAGAGGCTCCCAGGAAGCCCCAAGATGCCCCCAAGAGGCCACCACGAGACCCCCAAGAGGCCCCCAGGAAGCCCCAAGAGGCGCCCCCCGCCACATTAGAGAACGCATGGGTCGCCCTCCAGGGTCGGCGGCACCGGCCGTAAGGCCTTCGCAATATGCATCATCATCATCATCATCATCATCATCATCATCATCATCATCATCATCATCATCATCATCATCATCATCATCATCATCATCATCATCATCATCATCATCATCATCATCATCATCATCATCATCATCATCATCATCATCATCATCATCATCATCATCATCATCATCATCATCATCATCATCATCATCATCATCCACATCATCAGCAGCATCATCATCATCACCATCGTCGTCGCTACCATCGTGGTCATCATCATCATCATCATCATCATCATCATCATCATCATCATCATCATTAGCATCAGCAGCATCATCATCATCATCATCATCATCATCATCATCATCATCCTCATCATCATCATCATCATCATCATCATCATCATCATCATCATCATCATCATCATCATCATTACCATCAACATCAACATCATCAACATCATCATAATCGTAATCAGCATGATCAGCTACGAAACGTGCGAGCGGTGCGCAGACTCGGGCGTGGGACGCATGCGACACCGCTATTGGGGCCTTCCGCGGAGATATACGGGGCCACAAACCGTGTGGGGTGTGTGCCGAAATTATTCTTGGGTACTTCTGCATGAGAAATCAGCAACTGGGAATCTTTCATATGGAATCTTATTAATGGTTTCCTAATGGAGCATCCTCGGTCTGGATGCCTTACAAAGTAACTCCAAGAAAAACGTGTCTATTAAGGACACCTTTTTTCAAGACGCTGAAACATTGGAATTTTCACTCGGGAAGCACGCCAGGGCACAGCAGCGCCTGGAGCTGAGCAAAGCGAGGCACAGCTTGGAACGGAGCTGCAAGTAGCAGGGCCGGGGTCAGAGCAGGGCAAAGCAGAGCAGAAGGTTCGTGAACTTGGAGCTGATGAACTGGCCGGGGAGTGCTGATTAAGGATGTTTTAGTAAGGGGTCCTTCTGGAAGGATTCCGGAATAAGAGATGTTCAATGGGAAATCTGTCCTGGGAATCCGTACGAATTGTATCTTAGGAAGGAGCCCAGAATAAGGAGTCCTTCATACATAAGCCCGATTCAGAAATTCCGACTAAGGAGTCCTTTATCCAGGAATCCTGGCAGGGCATCGCAGGGCCTTGAGCACAACAGGGCCAGGCACAGCGTGTGGCAAAGCTGTACGTACTAGGGCCTGGGGCAAGCGCGGGGCAAGGCGGAGCTGAATGGAGCAGTAGGTTCGTGGACTTGGAGCGGAAGTTCTAGCCAGGGAACCCTGATTTATGGCATCAGTATTGCAAATTCCTTACTAGCAATCCTTAGTGGAATCCTTAGTGGGGGATCCTTCTTAGATAATGTCTTTAAATCCGCCGACCCTGTCGGCGTGTGTGAGGGGCTTGTCCGTTCAAGTCGGCCTCTCCGTCATTCGTTGGTCGTCGTCTCTGTCGTCCCCTTTCCTTGCCTCCCCCCTTTTTCCTGGGCTCGTCGAAGCTCCCCCCTTTCCCAGGGACCTCCTCAGCGCGCCAGCCAAAGCGAAGTTGAGCAACGTCGGAATTGAGTCGAAGGGAAGCCCCTTCCCTTCGATCCTTCCCCCGCCAGGGGGGGGGGTCCCCGAGGGGGGTCCCGGGAAGGTCCTGGGGGGGGGGGGTCAGATACGACGCCCCCCCTGGGAGTCCCGGAGCCCAAAAGCCCCAAGACGGGCCAAGAGTACTCCAAGAGGCCCCAAAGACAGTCCAAGAGAACCCCGAATCGCCGAACGATCTGTCCAAGACGCCTTGACGGCCTCCAGACGGCCCCAGAGGCCTGCAAAGCGCCCCAAGAGGCCTCCAGGAGCTTGCCCACGAGAGCCCCAAGAGGCAAAATGCATGGAATTCCCATACGTTTTTGACAGATTTTGGCGTTCTTGCCGCTTCCGCCTCCCGACGCGCCAAGACGGCCCAAGAGGCCCCGAAGATCGCAC
This sequence comes from Prorocentrum cordatum, assembly GCA_963575745.1. NCBI lineage: Eukaryota > Dinophyceae > Prorocentrales > Prorocentraceae > Prorocentrum > Prorocentrum cordatum. Next base: position 551,701 of record CAUYUJ010000270.1, read on the forward strand.
CGAGACGGCCCAAGAAGCCCCCAACAGGGTCCCCTAACGGCCCAAGAGGGCCCCAAGACGGCCCAAGACGCCTCCAAGACGGCCCAAGAGGCCCCCAAGATGGCTCCAGGAGAGTGCCCAGACGGGGGACCCGAACGGACATTTCGAGCTCTCAACCCCAAGAGGCCCCCAAGAGGCCCCGAAGAAGCCCCAAGAGGCCCCAAGAGACGCCCAAGGGGCCCCCAAGCTGCCCCAAGACAGCCCAGGAGAGCCCCAAATTGCCCAGGAGGCCTCCAAGAGTGCCTCGAGACGGCGCAAGAGGAGCCCTGGACGGCCCAAGACGGCCTCAAGAGAGCCCCAGGCTATCCCAAGAAAGCCTCTGGCCTCCTCCTCTTCCTTCTCCTCCTCCTCCTCCTCCTCCTCCTCCTCCTCCTCCTCCTCCTCCTCCTCCTCCTCATCCCCCCCTCTGCTCCCTCTCCTCCTGCTCTCCTCTGGCTCCTTCTCCTCCTCTTGCTTCTCCTCCACATCCTTCTCCCCCCTCCTCCTCCCTCATCCAGCTCCTCCACCCTTCCTCCACCTCCCACTCATCCTCCTCCCCCTGCTCCATCCCCCTCGTTTGCATCTTCGTCGTTCTCAGGGTCGGCGGCACCGGCCGTAAGGCCTTCGCAATAGTTTCTTAATACGGAATCCTTGGATAATGGAATGACCCATGAGGCTCTAATGTATTCTGGAATCCTCTAGAAGGCTCTACGCGAATCTAGCGGGCACCCAGGTGCTCTCGTGAGCTCCAGGCTGGCTTCAGAAGGCTTTGAAGGGATTAGGGTGCTTCAGATGGATCTAGAAACCTCTGGCAGGTTTTGGAGAGATCCAGCATACTCTCTCGGTTGCTCTAGAGGGCGGACACACTTTTCGACCAGTTCCACTGCGAGGGGCCTCTGAGGTGATCTCTCTGAGCAGAGCCTCTCTGCGAAGGGCCTACTGTCGGGTCCCAGGACGTTGGGAATTTCTGCAGGGGCTCTAGAGAGCTGTGGGACAATCTGGAAGGCTCCAGTGCTCTTGACGCCTTCTGAGAGCGCTCCTTAATCATACTGCTCGTATTCGTTGCCATCGCAATCATCAACGTCATCGTCATCATCCTTCCTCCGCGCCCCGCGCGCACGGGAGGATGAGGGCGGGGGGGAAGGAAGGAGAGAGCGGGGGGGAGGTCGGGAGGATATGGGGCGCCGAGAAGATTTCTTGGGGTGCGTTCTGACCAGATGTTCGAAGATCATCCAGCCGAGGTGACGAGGAATCTCTAGGACGAATTACGGTATCGCCACCCTGCTCCCCTCTGACTTCCGGGCGCCTCCGAAAACCTACGAACGCCTTCGAAGGCCTCGATGTCCCCGCGCCCGGGGGAGGAGGAGCCGCCGCCCGGCCTGCATGAGCCGCCTCCTCCAGCCAGTGGCGCCCATCAGCTCGAGGACCTGCCGCCGTCGACTTCGTCGAGCCCCTTCTGCCTTCTCCCCCCTGCTCCCCCTTCCTTCCTCCCTCCTCCCCCTCCCCCTTCTCTCCTCCTCGTCCTCCCCCCTCCTCCTCCTCCTCCTCCTCCTCCTCCCCCTCCTCCTCCTCCTCCTCCTCCTCCTCCTCCTCCTCCTCCTCCTCCTCCTCCTCCTCCTCCTCCTCCTCCTCCTCCTCCTCCTCTTCCTTTTCCTTCTCCTCCTCCTCCTCCTCTTCCTCCTCCTCCTCCTCCTGCTCCTCCTCTTCCTGCTCCTATGCCACTCATTTCTATGCCGCCTGGCAGCTCGAGGATCTCGCTTCCTTAGCCGGCGCCCCAGTGCAGCTCACAAACCTGGCCCAGTTTTCTTCCGCAGCGACCGGCGCCGCTCTGGTAATGTTGCGGGCCGCCCGGTCGCCGCGCCCTTCCACGGAAAGTTTACAGCCCATTTGAAAGGCTCTAGCGGGTGAAATCGCATCGCAGGCTGAGCGCCCGAGCTTCATGGGATTCTTATTTTTGCTTGGGGGGCGGAATGGAGGTGGGACGGAGGGGTCCGGAGCGCGCGCCCCGCGCCGCGCCGGCGCCGCATGCTCGGCCAGTGGGCTCGGCCCCCAGGCCGGAGAGGGCCGGGCGAGACGGCGGGCCGGCGAGCCGTCACAGATCGATGGCGTTGTCCGCAAGGGGTTGGCAGGCGACACTTGAGGATGAAACAAGGACGCCGGGAGCAAGGTTTTGAATGTCAGCGGCGATTAGAAGTATCCGGGCATGGGTTTCCTGCTCGGTTGTTGCAGGAGCCTTGAAGTGAAAAATTAGGAAGGCACGGCCGGGCGATGTTATCATGTTGAAAGTGCCCCCCTTCCTCTCCTTTGAACATCCAACGTTCATGTCTTCCCTCCGTTCATTCACTCCGCCCAGGCCCAGGGCACATGTCCGCTTTCGTTCCCCCGGTGCTGAGTGCAGGGCAGCTGCCCCCCTGGATGAAAATAACCTTTTCGGTGCAATGGTGCCGCAGCCAGCTCGGCCGCAGGTCCTCGGAAGGCCGAGCGAGCACTGGTCAGCTCTCCCCCTAACCCTCCACCTTTTTTTTTTACACTGGCCATGCAGAGAGTTTCGCAGGCCGCTCCCAGCCCCCAGCGCGGGACCAGAGCGGAAAGCCAAGGACCGGAGGCGCAACGGCGCCACCGCCAGAAGTGAAAAATGGGCACGGGCGGGTGGAACAAGCGGCCCCACTCTCGACCCCCAAGTGGCGCAGGACATGCTGCAGGGCGCATGCGCGCGCCGAGAAATGCGGAGGGAGCGGTGAGAGTCTAGCTTCGCTTCACCTTCATTATCCCAGTGCGACCCTACCTAGGAGTTGGAGCCCCTAGGAAAGCAGCATTAGTAGTAATAGTAAAGCTAAGCTAAAGCTGAGCTAAAGCTAAACTAAAGCTAAGCTGAAGCTAAGCTAAAGCTAAGCTAAAGCTAAGCTAAAGCCGAGCTGAAGCTAAGCTGAAGCTAAGCTAAAGCTGAGCTAAAGCTAAGCTAAAGCTAAGCTGGAGCTAAGCTGAAGCTAAGCTGAAGCTAAGCTAAAGCTAAGCTAAAGCTAAAGCTAAGCTAAAGCTAAAGCTAAACTAAAGCTAAACTAAAGCTAAGCTATAACTAAGCTAAATCTAAGGCAACGCTAAGGTAAAGCTGGGCTAAAGCTAAGCTAAAGCTGAGCTAAAGCTGAGCTAAAGCTAAGCTAACACTAAGCTAAAGCTAAGCTCATGCTAAGCTTATGCTAAGCTAAGGCTAAGCTAAAGCCAAGCTAAATCTAAGATACAGCTAAAGCTAAAGCTTAAGCTTAAGCTAAAGCTCCCAGGGGACTGGGGGAACCGCTCCCAAGGGACTGGGGGAACCGCCCGGGGCGAGTTGCACTGCCCGGCCCCTTTAAGAAAGAGAGTAAGAACCCTCTAGGCAGAGCCTAGGTAGGGAATGGATCCGAATTAGCTCTCCCCCTGACCCTCCCCCTTTCTTGTTTTTACATTGGCCACGCAAATACGGCCGCCGGGGCACGCGAACCGACAGAGATTATGGAACGCTAACCTTCTGGTTTGTTTCTCCGATGTTGTGGGAGCGGAGGGGTAGGCAGGTGGGGGGATGAGGGTAGAGGCAGAGATGGCGGATCCGTAGCTTTGTTTGGGCTCAAGCATTGAGGTGTAGGCCGGCGCTCAAGGCCTCGACCGCTAGAGCGTGAGAGGCCGCACACAATTGTGGGTCTCAGTGCCGGAGCTGCTGAAGCGCATGCTGAAGAGCATCGGGGTCGCAGAGTTCGAGAAAACGGTTTCTTTCCTCCTAGTAGTCGCATTCTAGAATACCCCTCCTCCTCCTCCTCCTCCTCCTCCTCTTCCTCCTCCTCCTCGTCCTCCTCCTCCTCCACCTCCTCCTCTTCCTCCTCCTCCACCTCCTCCTCTTCCTCCTCCTCCATCCCCTTACTCATGCACACTCCTCCTCCTCCTCGCCCTCCTCTTCCTTTTCCTCCGCCTCCTCCTCCTGCTCCTCTTCGTCCCCCTCATCCTCCTCTTCCTCGTCCTCCTCCCCCATAGTTTTCCGCATGAGCAATTCCCCCTCTGCCGCGCCCCCCAAACATGTCGGTTGGGCGGGCCGGGCGTGTCACCTGATGGTTCCCCACCAATTACGATCCTGAAATTCGAAATATGCAGCAAACTCAAAAATGAAAGGCCGGTGGTTTCAAAATGCAGCTCTCGCTTTATTGCCGTTTTCGTCCTCCTCCCTCTTCGCGTTCCTCCCTAGCGCAGCTCCTCATACTTCGACAGAGCGCCCACGCAACGTCGGTTCAAAAAGGGAGGGCCCCCCCCTTGGCTACGCCCCGCCCCCCTTGGACCTGCCGCGCCCAAAGCCCACACCTCCCCCTTTTTCCGCCCCTCGAAAGCTACCTCCCCCCTCCCCCCTGTCGCGCTGCTGAAACTACCCCCTCGCCCCCTCTACCTTTTCCAAAGGGGGGGGCGGCTTAACTCCCTCCTTTGCACAGGCGCGCCGAAAACCAACGAAGCGCCTAAAACCAAACGGGCGTCGGAAAACCAAAGGTGGCGGAAGTTACGCGGAAACGTGGGGAAAGCGTATTACGGCGCTGTTCTCCTCCAGCGCAGCTCGAACAAAAGGGCCTGCGGGCATGTCATGAATTGACGGCGTCCGAAACACACAAGATGCCGAGCGCACCGCCTGGCCGAACGGGGGGCGGTTGGTGGGTCCGCTCCTCCTCGGACACCCCTCGGGGTCACCACCCCCTCCAGGGTTCTGGAAAGGAGAATTTAAACCCGCAGTGCTTCGGCGCAAAGTCACGGAGGTCTATGAACGCGCCTGCAGCGCATCTAAACAGCACACAGCTCAAGGCCCTACTCCTCGGACCACGCCCCCTGTTCTCGCGGTCCCAAAGGCTGGAAACGACGGCTGGTCGTCCACCAGGTGTACTTGACCTGGCTCTGGGTGGCAACCGACCTTCTGCGGTCGCCCTTCATGGACTTGATCTTCACTGCTGGCTCACTCAACCCCTCGATCGGGACATGATGCGGCCTCACATTTCTCATTTCGCATTCAAAACAGCCTCCACGGCGCGCGCGCCGGCGGCCCCTGACGCGCGTTCCGCGGACGCTGCGGCTCAGAGCTGCCTAGCGCGAGCAGGTCGGAGTCGCGCAGCCGACGGGGGACAGGCGGTGGTGTCACACACCCCTTCCCCCCCCTGCTGGTACCAAGGCAAGCAGGGGCAGGCCGCCCGCAACTAGCTGCTCTTCCCGCGGGGACGGGAGGCGCCGCTCGCCGGAGTTACGGGCGGCCACACTATCTCCACAGGCCTGCCGACGACCCCCCCCACACCAGAAAGCCCCGCTGTCAGGCGACCCTGGGGGCGACGAGAGGGCCCTGGCAGACGCCTGGGAGGGCGCTCTAGCGGACCGGGCACTGCCTCAACGGGCTGGGGACCGTGAGACAAGCGACCCTACCGCGGGAACCCCTGCGGTGAAACCGCACAGGGGAGAGACGGGGGGGCGCGCGAGAGGGGGAGAAGGCCCCACGAGCTCCACGAGCAGCCCCAAGCCGAACAGGCATGGGAACAAACGCAAAATGGCCCATCCCGTCTGCGAGGCGGAGGGGCGCCTTACAGCAAGCACTAGAACGCGAGCGCGGGAGGGGGCCAAGGAGAAGGGGAAGGACGCGCACAAACAAACTAGCGAAGGGATCCCCTTCCACGGAATAGCCAGAGCGGCGCGCATCACGACTGCGAAGCACGGGGGGCGGCAGACCTGGCGGCCCTGTCGGGCCGTCCGCGCGGCAGCGGGATACCTCGCCACCTACCCCGAGTCGGAAGACGAGGAGGAGGAGGGGGAGGGCGAGGAGAGGAGAGGAAGGGACACACCTACGAATGGCTCCACCCGCAAACACCACGCGCTGGATACGTTTGCAAGGGCACCTGGAATCTCCGAACGAAAGCTGGAGCAACAAATCTGGCGTCGGATCCCCTGGAAAGAGTTCCGTGCGTTCCTGGCCGGACACGGGGCAAGAACTGAGCGCGTGCCGCACTGGAACCTCGCGGCGCCCGCAGGCTCCACAACGGCGCAGGAAAATGGGGCGCTCCTCGCCCCCCGAGACCGACGAGGGCCACTTGTTCGTCATTCGGGCCACAGCCCAGGGCCGGTAGTGGGGCCAGAAGGACGCCCCTGGCCCCCCAGCCAACACGTCTGGGTCCAATGGCGCCGAGAAGCAAAATAGCGATTTAACTGAAGCAAAGGTTGCATGGCAGCCTTCGCGAATGCTGCGCGGTCGCACCGCAACAGGGCCGGGCGCAACACCTCGAGCCGGTACGATTTGGCGATCACTTTCCTAGCGGCCGAAGACACCCGCGCCTTTCGCAGCAGGGCGGCAGGAAACACGGGGTGCACCTCGAGGTCCGGCGGGGGGGGGTTCGGGCCGCTGGTCCAAAGCCAGCGCCGCCGATTCCCACGTGGGGGTGGCCAGCGACCGAGCAGCCTGCAGCATGGGGGCGCCTGGGTGGCCCTCCAGGAGGACCATGGGCCGCGCTCGCGCCAACGACGCCTTTTCCAAACATTTCGTTCCCAGGCGCATGGGCCAGCCACATTGGGCGACGACCGCTGCGCGGCGAAGTGGCGGCCCCTGGTGGCACCCTAAAACACGCCTGCCCCAAGCCACCTGCAACTTATTCAAGGCTGATTCCGCGCTGGGCACAGCGGCCAGGAGCGGGGCAGCGTACAAAACCACGGGTTCGACGCGAGCGGGGAGCTGCGCCGCGGCCTCTGGGATGGAAAAGCCCCCAGATTACGGCGCGTAGAGCAGCTTTCAAAAACAGCTATGCCCGACGGCGACGATCTCGCGGAGCAGGGGTTCAAACGACAAGTCCGAACCCACTGACACTCCCAAGAGGACCTCGCGGTCCACCACCGGGCGGCTGGCGAGGCTAGGATGGGGCGGCACCTTGGACTGGAAGAACGCACGTCTTGGACCTCTCTCGGAAGAAAAACGACTTAAACTTGCGCGCGCACCGACTGCACGCGGATTCTTCCTCAGGAGATAGGACCGCGCGCGCCGCCCCCACATGTGGGCAAGCTACCGTGAGGTCGTCGACGAACTGCGCAGGTGGCATGTGCAAGTCGCCCGCGAGCTCCACCACCGCGGCTCTGTCCGCAAGGGCCGGGAGGGCACCGAGGCAGGTGGCCAGCGCGGCGTCGGCGCGCGGCCATGGCGGAGATTCGGAAGCCGCCACCCGTAGCACCTCCTGCAGCAGTGCCGCCGCTGGGAGGGCCCTGTCCGGCATTGCCACCTCGGTGGCTGGGGGACAAGCCTCGACCGCTACTGCGAGAGCCCGCCTAGCCAGGCGCGGGGCAACGGCGGCGCACCCCCCAGGGACTGCGGCCGCGATCTCCACGGGCAGCGCTTTCAACTGCGCGTTGCAAATGTGAACCGAGAAACGCCTGCCCTGGGCGGTGCCGCAACCGAGCGCGAAAACGGGCGACAACAGGTTGCGCAGGCCGATCGCCTGATGGTCTTGCGCCAACACGTCGTCCAAAATCAGCCAGTCCGACCCGCGCGCTCCTGCTTCAAAGACGCCGCAGAGCATTACATTAACTGAGGCGACGTCAAACGCCCACTTGTTGTCCGCGACAGCCCACCATGTTGGCAGGTCTTGCGCGGCCTGCAATTGGGTATTCATGATGAGAACAATAACCAACGACACAGTATCGCCCACCCCCCCTTGCTGGGATGGGCCACAGGCCTCTATCGGACGTCCGTCGCGGGCAATCCATGCCGCGTCCTGGACGGAGGCCATATCAGTCGTGAGCGAGATCGGCCGCAGCGACACAATCTTCCGGACAGTCGCCGGCCCTGACTTCTGGATGGAAGCAAAGTGGCGACGAGACCATGAGCGGGCCGTTACGCACAGTGCGCGACCAAGATTGAGTAGCGCCCGCGTCAGGCGGAAGCCCTCCTCAACCTGGGCCCGCAAAGCTGCGTTGCACAAGTGCACCGTGCGCTTGCCTGGCTTGAGCAGGGACAACGCCGCTTCGACCTCATGGTCGGCGCATGGTCGTCCTGGATACAGGGGTCCAGCCCCCGCCCCCGTGCTGCGGATGTTGGTGACCGTCTGTGCAAGGCCGTCCCTAGCCTCTGGGCACTATGGAAAATCGTTGTGGGCCCTGGAAAACAGATCGTCGCGGATCGCATCGATCATGCCGCTAGTGGACAGTGGACAAGGCTTGCCCAGGGATGGCATCCACTACCTACTGGGATGTCGAACTTCGCCGCCGACTTGAAAAGCCAGACAAAAAACGCTCGGCGGCGCCAGCGTTGGTTTCGCGGAGATCAAGGTACCGATGGACAGCTTTGCGTCTCTCCTGCCACGCCGCCGCTGATACTGCTCCCCGGAAAATCTCATGGGCCGGGCGAGCCGAAGGGTCAGGCCGGGGGCGCTGCGACGCATCTCTGATCCTACTGGCGAACCCCGTCGCACGGGTGGCTGAAGAGGCATGCCCCACCAATGCGTAGATCGCGTCACGCATCCAGGCGGCGACATTGAGGACTGCCCGGCGCTATAGGCGGGTGGCCCCGCCCCCAAACCACGGTGGCCGGAGCCGCTGACAAAAGACGACCGTTTCAATAGCAGTTACGAGTGCCTGTAGCGTGCTGGCCACTTCCCGAAGGCCAGTCTCCCACTCCCCGCCAGAAGCCCAGGCGACGCGCCCGAACCTGCCGACTCCTGAGCGGTTACCTGGCAAGGCACTTCGACCAACGCGGGCCTGTGGTCTGAGAGCCCGACGAATTCATCAACGACGTGCACTGGCAGCGGGTCGCGACGGAGGCCCAAAACAAATCAATACAAGTGCCAGAAGCGTGCGTAGGAGGTGGCGGGTTAAAGGCGCGCAGCCCGGCAGAGTCCAACCACTCCTGGATCTGTTTATCCCTGGAGCGTTGGTGGCAACGCAGGCACCGGCATCGGGCGCCATGGGAGACGACGCAGTCCAGGTGGAGGTTCCCGCCCCCCCCACGAGGAGCCACGCGCGAAGGAACTCTGCGCGCACGACGCCTGCGCCGGCGACGATGGGCCCCCACGCGCCCAAGTCCCCGCCGTGAACGGGACACATGGCGCAAATTAACACTGAGGGCGCGTCGACCTGCCCGTGAGACCAGATCTCGTACCACTGCTCCCTTGAGGACGAAAACTCAGGGATGGGGCGAATGGCGCGCTCTAGCTCCGGTCTGATAAAAATGCCGACGGCGCCCCGCCCAGTGGATTCGGGGCCGAGCCAAAGGAAAGGGAAACCTCTGGGCAACAGAGCTCCGGCGGAGAAGCGCGACCCTGTCAAGATGCAATGATCCACGCCCGTTTCGTCCAGGGCATGGGCGACGGCCTCCAGCCGCCACTCCAAGCGTAGATCGCTACCTAACTGGAAGAAGCCGGAACGACCCGGATTGAGAACGGCGAAATAGGGTGGTGAGAGCGCGCGGAGGCAGCCAGCAAGGACGGTTCTGCACTTCCGCCTGGCGCTACAGATTGCAAAATCCCCCTGACAAAAAGGTGGCGCCACGGCCGGGGGCTTCGCCGCCCTGGCGGTCAGCGTCGGCACCACCTCCCGACGAAGGAGCGCGTTGGCGGCAGCGCAGAGCGCCCATGACGGATCTGCCACCGCCCCCACATGCTGGCGAATCCCAGGGGAGACGGTGGGCGCCAGGTCAACCATCATCGCAGCCCCCCAGGGGGCGCCCCACCAGTTTGGGCCACCGAGTGACGGCGAATGCAAAACCATCCCAACTACCCCCCCCCCCCCCCCCTACACAGCTAACGTGCGACGACGGCGACAGCGCCGACGACGACGACGACGACGACAACGACGAGGGGGAGGGGGAGGAGAGAGCGAGCGAGCGAGCGACCACCATTGCGAACAAGCGTCTGGGCGAAGCTAAGACCCGGTGGAAGAGGCCGCGGCCTCTGGAAAAACGGGCTCGGAAAGAAACGCATCACTCAAGGGTTTTTTCCGGCCGCAAGAAGTCTTGCGGCCGGAGAAGATTCTGGTCGGACTGGGGGCGCCAGCGGACGCTGAAACTGCAATTGAAGAGCAAGAGCTAGGGAGGACGTCGCTCGATGAGGGGCGGGAGGGGGGAACGGGGGGGGGGGGGGGCGCAACGGGGAACAAGAAGGAATACATGACGACAACAGGACATGATCAACTCAAAGCCGGAGCATGGCAGGACTGAAAATGTGGAGCAGGGCAATGCATCGGAATCCAACCCGCGTGGCGCGCATCCCAACCGCGAGGCTAGACAACGCATCGCGACTGCGAAGCACTATTAACACCGCAAGCGCAAATCCACGCGAGGCGCATCACGACCGTGAAGCAGGACAATAACTCGCAACACGTCTGTGAATCATAAGTAAAGCAATGCGGTGAGGCAGGGGCGGCATGCGAAATGATCAAACAGTGAGAGACGCAACCCGCCCGCATCACGACTGCGAAGCACATGCAACAACGAGGCAGACGCGCATGCAGACAGTCGGGCAGCAAACGAAGTGCCGGGGCAGGGGCGAGCGCAGCCTGACCGCATCACGACTGAACCAGGAGCAAAGAGACCCCCTAGGGCGAACCACGATGCGAGCAATTGGACACAATCGAGACAGAGAGATACCGCGCCTGCTTCGGTTTTTTCATACCCCCAACGCTTCGCGCTTCCAGGCCGCCGCTCCGGGATGCGCCGCAAGGTAAAAGATAGACCCATAAGCCGCGCGGCCCCTGGTCGACGGTGACGACGCGAAAGGGGCAGAGAAAAGGGCGGTGGGGAGAGACGAACCGCGACGGCCCCTGCGGCGGCGCGACGGGCTGGACGCCCGCGCCCGCGGCCGACGCCGTAACGTACCACGCAGCGCGCCTAGTCAAGCAATTCCCTCGCTTTAAAGATGACCCGCGGCCGCGCGCCCAGCCCAAGTGCCCGGGCGGGAGCCGCCGCCGACTTGACGTCGATGGGGTCGCCAAGGAACAGCAGGAGCTCGTCTGGGCGCGTCTCGAACGCACCTCGCCTGCCTTTGGCGAGAGCTTGCCCTAGTTTCCTGCTCTCGACCTGTGCCGTGAGCTTGACAGTTGGCCCTACTTTCCAAGTAATCTCCACGCCAGGCTGGTTAGTGCAACCAACCGGGAAAGCGTAGGGAGGGGGGGCGAGGGCCAGCTTGCCCTTTGCGGGAGCAGCCGTAAGCACTGCGCCCATGGCCTGTGCAAGCTTGTATAAATCCGCTTGGGAATGGCATGTCGCACTAAACACCGCGGCCATGGAGACGCGCGCGTCCGTGGAGTCTCCAACTAACTCACGGACGCGATTGTGCCATGCCCCCACCGCGGCGTTGAGTTCAGACCTATGCAGGAAGCGGCGGAGCGCCATGACCTCGGCTTTTGCCCGGGCCGTCTGCTCTGCGGGGGGGGCGGCCTGGGGCGAGGGAGGGGTCGGCTGGCCCGCGGAGGCCGATTGAGTCGGCGGGCGCCCGCCTCCCGACCTGTTGAATGCAAGCTGCAGCGTGTTGGGGCCTGGTTGTGGGGCCTTAAACGGCCTGCGGTGGCATTCGCGGCGGCATCGGCCATTGGCGGGAAAGCCTGGCTGGCCCCGCGGGGCAAATGGGCAGGGGCATCGTATCCGTTCCGCACCCTTAGCAGCGCTTCCGACAGCGAGCTAATCAACCTCGGCTGTCCAAGCGGAAATCTCAGACGGTTCCTCATTGGAGGCGATGCCCGCAACCGGGTTGAACCACAAGACGGCGCCCGTGGCAGACACGAACTCCTGCCACGGCGGGCGCGACGTCTGGACGGCGTCCAACTGTAGCTTGATCTGCCCAACCTTCGCTTCCCAGGCGGCCCAACCCGCGCTCCCCTGCGGGGGGGCGCTGCCAGGCACGCTCCGCTGCGCCGCCGGAAACTCCACCTCCAGGGAGCCTGGGTCATCCCAGCGCGTCTGGCCTTTCACCCGGTTTTGATAATAAATTGCCCCAGCGGGCGACCTGCGCGACCCCCAACCCACCGGAGGCTGAGGGGGCGAGCCAGGCGGAGGACCTGGGGAGGAAGGGGAAGCTGGGGTCAAGCGTGCACGCTTTGTTGAAACCGCTTGCCAGACCCCCGGCGGGGGCTCCAATGACGCGGCCGCGCCGGACGGCGCGCTCGCATTTCTAGGCGGGGGCGGCGGGGGCGGCGGCGGTGGCGGCGGCGTGTCAAAAGGAGATCGCGCCGCGGCTGCAACGCCGGCTGGCTGGCCCTGCGGTTGATCCGCCTCGATCAGCTGACCTAGGTGTTGGGCTAAGCGCCCCTCGCTCTCGCTGGGCGCCCTCGCCGACGCCTGGCCGCAGGCTGTGCTCGCTGGACTCGTCGGCGACGCTGACGCCCCGGGGTCGGCGGGGCGCTTGGCGCGCGAGCGCGCCCGTGGCCGGTCGGGGAGCTCACGTCCGCCACTTCGGGTCGTGCTGGCTGGGAACACTGACGGAAGTGGTGCCTCGTCCTCGGCCGGGCGCCCGGCGCGCGATCGCCCCCTTGGCCGGTCACAGCGGTTCCTTTTCGGAACTCCGGGAGGTGTCGCGGCGCCGCCGCCGCCGCCTCGAGCGAGACCGTTGCCCCCCCATCCCTTCGACTGCATCGGTCGGTGGCCCGACCCCGCGAGAGAAATACTGCCGCTAGAGCCCGATGGCCGAGAGCCAAGAAGGTGCGAATGCAAACAAATGTTGGTGTTCAGCGACGCGCGCGCGCCCCACGATGCACCCCGTGCAATGCGCTACAAAACAACATCGCCATGTTGGCACGCGACAAAACAAAAGCACGCTAAACCTCTAGAGCGCCCCTGGGACATGCCCTCAAACTGCCGCGAATGCGTCGCGCTACCGCCCCACGAAATCAACCCCTACCGCGTCGAACGCACGCGCCCACGCACACCCACGCACACATGAGAACGCATAGCAGAACCCCTCGCTCACAATGCCCGAATGATGAAAGAGAATACATGCAGAAACACACGCATGCACAAAGCTTAAAGACGGGGGCACAACGACATGCTGCACTTCCCCCCTGCTTCAGCAATGCCAGCCCACCTCAACTGCTTCCCCCTCCCCAATTCTCCGCGACCATGCCCGGGGGGGGGGGGGGGGGCGAGGGGAAGGCGAAACAAGGAATATATAATAAAGTCCAAAAAGATGCGCACCAATGGCGCCATGGGGCGCCTTCCCTCGCGAGCGCCGGGGAACCCCAGCCCCGCAACCTCGGGCGCCCGGCGCTCTGCCCGAGGGGGGGTCCCGACGTCGACTGTCTCCAGCTACCTACCCGCAGCTTCCGCCCAGGCTGCCCCTCCAACATCCAACTTCCCCACTGCTACCCTGGAAATATGGACGGCGCTCGCTCCTCTAGGACTCCACCGAGACCTGGACAGCCAACGACCCCCCAGGCGCCCCATGGTTTGTAGATGCCCGGCCCATGGCGCCAACCCCCCTCCGGCCCTAGGGCGAGGGGAGGGGGGCGCCCGCCCGTCCCCCCGCCCTTGACTTGAGCCTCACTTGCTTGAGCCAAAATGGCTACGGCGCGCCAGGGCGCCCGCGCTGCACCAGCTCGGCCTCGCACGCGGACAGAACCAGCAAATCAAATCACAAAAAAAAAAAAAAAAAACGATCAGGAGCCCTAGGCTCACGCCCGCCATCAGCACAGTCAGGTTCACGTAGTAGCCCTCAGTCGCGACTCCCAGCGCGGTCACTGGAGTCAGCGCACTCTCGTCCACCTCCCGCGGTGCCTCGCGCAGCTCGGTCGAGCCCCCCTGCGCCGCTACGGGGATCGACGCGGCCACTACGAGCAACGCCTTCAGCAGGTTCGACTGGGCCTGGAAGTCGGTCGGCATGGCCCCGACTGCAGCAACCCTCGAGGCCCCTGGCACGGGCGCCTCCTTCAGCCCGCAGCTCCCACGGAGCCACTCAGGGCGAGCCCTCGGCAACGCCTTCGCGCCGAGATCCGCCAGGTTGTTCTCACCGCCCACGGGCGCGATGGCGATGACCTTCTTGGCCACCAGCTGCTGGATCCAGAGCGTCCTGGTGACAAGGTGCTTGATCCG
>CAUYUJ010000270.1:570756-598256 GCA_963575745.1 Prorocentrum cordatum
TTGGATATGCAACAGGGTGGTGAGGCGTCCCAACTGCAACCGACGAGCACGGAACATTCGACCAATCAGGATCCCCCGGAGGACGCCGAACGGTGTGGGTAGTGCACCGACCCAGGCAATGGTATTAGTCCGAGCGCGCTCACGAACCTCTGGCGATTGATACAGCCACGGACGGTTCATATTTTTTGGAATAACCTGCAAGCTGTAACCCATCACTCGGCACGAAAAATCAATCCAATCAAACGGTACCCCAGACTGCCCATCAGAAGTAGATACTACAGTCAAGGGCTCCTGGAAAACCCCGTGGAGATACAACACCATACAAGAACAGCATAATCCAAGACTCCCAGCTAATAGATCATCAACAGAGCGGCTCCAGTTTATCGTTTTTTATATAATAGGAGCCCCAGGAAGCTGAAATTCAGGAATTCCAGGCGACGCGACACTTTCTCGAGCACGACCTTCTTCCGAACCTAGCTTGACCGACACTGCTGCAGCCGACATTACTCCACCTATAGCCATCCCAGCAAGTTCCAAAGCCACCTCGCCCAGCATTACTTAGGTCTGATACGAAGCCATAGCTAAAGCCCTCCGGAGCATGGTTAGCGACAAAGCCCACCAACCACGACCATGCTGTCTCGCATCTGTCCCGTGCTTGGCGATGAACCGTTTTCCTCTACGAATCAGAAGACGCTCGTGGCCTCCACTCGCACGAAAATTACGTGCGACATAGCCCCATGCGGGGACGATCGAGCTGGCCTTGCAGCTCTCAAAAGCTTGGTCGATGTCCACAGTCACTGCGTGCAGCCCTGGGCCCATGCTGCGCTGGCAGCGCATACATACAGACGGATTTGCTGGGGCCTCCCGCGACAGCAGTGTCTCTGTCAGATGCTTCCTGGCACAATTAATGTCGAACATCGCACGTGGAACTCCTGCTTCGTACACAACTGAACGGTTCCCCCTCGCTGCCACTTGCCAGCCCAGCGCATGCGGGGCCCCTGGCATGTCCAGGATACGACGCCAATGCGAGTGCCCCTCCTTCTTACACGTGAGCCCCCCTTCATCCGAACAACATTTGCTTTTGACCAACGGAAACAACTGCGGTGGAAACAACTTCCGTCCAGGGCGGCCAGGCCGACGACGTAAAAACCACGGCAGGCCCTACTGAGCCCTTGCATATCCCCAGACTTCAACCTGCTTGTAGGTCAACCCCGCACGGATGGACCAGAGCGGATCCTCCAAAACACCCTTGAGCAACGGCCAATTCAGATCCGCACGGTTCATAATCCACAGTTTGGCGGGACCCAGACCGCCCCCAACGCGGAATGTGCCAGGGGATAGGGATTCCTTCATTCGGGCTCCCACCAGGACCAATCCCTGGGCGGCGCGGCGCCTGCTGGGATAGTCTGGGCACGACATTCGGACCAAACCTGTCGACCCCGACGGGGAACCCGAAAGGGAAGCCGAACGCGACGGGCCCACTCAGACCACCGAGCACTGCATTGCCGCCAAAGCGTGGCAGGTGCGTGCCACACGGGCAAGCGCCACGGTGCAACTACTGCACGCAGCGAGCGGGTCTGACACGCTCGACCGATCTCCTCAGGATCGGAGACCATCCAGTCGAACGTGAACTCGCGGACGCCCTTCTTCGAGTTCACCTTGTCGACCCATCGATCAGGCCGGCCTTTCTGCGCACGTAGCCGACGTCGTAGCCAATCCCGAACGCTGCGAGTCCTGATCGGTTTTAATATCATCGAAATCCTCCTGCGTGGATATGGTAGATCGTCCTCCACATATGCTGGTAGAACGAGCGGCGGTGCATTGAACGGTGCCAAACGATGCAGACATAGTAAGTGCTCGATTACCATGATGGCCGCCATGCGACGAGCCCCGCCTGGAATAAAATCATTGACCAGCTCCCCTGCACGGTGCAAGAAGCCAGCAATCGCGTCCACATTCCACGACGGGGGGAAGTCCACGCATGGACGTTATGATGCGCGATAGGCGGTCACAAAATTTTTATATATATAGATGTATATAAAAAACCTTCCTCGAAGATGCTGTTGAGGCCATATCTGCGATCTTCCACCAACCTGAGCCTCTGAATGCCACGATAGACCGCGGAGCACGCGCCCCGAAGTTGCCCAGGATGTTGTAAAAACCGTTCTCGACGCACACGTTCGTCATCGGACCTCTTCCTTCGCGGCCTGGAACACTTGTGACGCCCAAATTGATTGTGCTTGCTTGGGCCCTCGGGGTCGTGGCGGAGGCCGACGCCGACCTGCTGCTCGTCGTGGTACCAGTAGTGTACCTTGTCGAGCCCCACGCCGCTGATATCCCTGATCACGGTTGTTGCACTCAGGATTGGCGAATTTAATGACCAGAGACTCCATCGCGAACGCCTGCGCCTCGGATGGATCGACCGCGACTGGTAGCATACACAGGGTACCCAAGGACTTCCGCAATAGGCGATATCTGGGCCACCTCCCCTCGGGCTGATCGGGAGACATGATGGCCCTGATGTGTTCGCGAAGTCGTGCGGCCAGTCCTGGAGTGGTAACCGTGCGCGTGGGATTCGCCTTGCCGCCGTATACTCCAGCAGCATTCCACAAGACATAGACCGATGACTCGGTTGGTAATGACCTCTCTTCCACACAACTCTGGCACCATGACAACCATGTCTCATCAAGATTACTGATGGCTACCTGCGCATACGGTGGTAAAACACGGAATGCTCTGGTTGCCCACCTGGGG
The DNA here is from genome assembly GCA_963575745.1 of Prorocentrum cordatum. Lineage (NCBI taxonomy): Eukaryota > Dinophyceae > Prorocentrales > Prorocentraceae > Prorocentrum > Prorocentrum cordatum. The sequence goes on from CAUYUJ010000270.1 coordinate 573,511, forward strand.
AACTTTGACTTTTGTAGAGCCTGGCGTAGACGAATCACGCCCATTGCCATGAACATATGAGAAATACGGATGATCACGCTGGGTTCTGTGACGCCATACTTCTTGCCACGAGGAAACGCGCGAACCAGTAAGCGATGTAAACGCAGCTGCATGGCAGGAAGCCCTGCCTGGGGTACCATGGACCATACCCACATTCGAACTGCTGCGGCCCCTTCTTGCGAGGGTGTCCGGATAAAACGCTGAACTTTGTGTGCCTCCTGCAACGCCCACGAGTAGTGCATGGTCGGGACGGGCTAACTGATGGCATCTGGGGCGATCACGGGAGGCGGGGACGAACTGGACGTAGTGTGAGCGGTATGCGCGTATGCTCGCTGAAGTTGAGGGTGCATATGCAACTAACGAAGATGGACTGGATGAGTCGTGCGACACCGTTGCTGGGAGGCCGGCTTGCCACACGTGGTATGTGCTCTCCAAGGCGATGTATGGGATGCAGGTCGTGGTGAGGCTGGCGGTAGGCGTCGGCCCTCGTCCCCGATCTGTTTTCCTTGCACCACTGAGCCGCTTGGGGTTCGATCTGAAACCGAAGGACCGCCAGCGCCTTCTTGAGCGCCCATGCGAGAAGAGCGGGCTCCCCTGGGGCTCGACCTCGAGCCCCACGCGCCCACGAGAATGTGTGTGTGAATGTGTGTGAATGTGTGTGAATGTGTGTGAATGTGTGTGAATGTGTGCGAATGTGTGCGTGTGTGCGTGTGTGCGTGTGTGCGTGCGTGTGCGTGTGCGTGTGCGTGTGCGTGTGCGTGTCCGTGTGCGTGTGCGTGTGCGTGTGCGTGTGCGTGTGCGTGTGCGTGTGCGTGTGCGTGTGCGTGTGCGTGTGCGTGTGCGTGTGTGTGCGTGTGCGTGTGCGTGTGCGTGTGCGTGTGCGTGTGCGTGTGCGTGTGCGTGTGCGCGTGTGCGCGTGTGCGCGTGTGCGCGTGCGCGCGTGTGCGCGTGCGCGTGCGCGTGCGCGTGCGCGTGCGCGTGCGCGTGCGCGTGCGCGTGCGCGTGCGTGCGCGTGCGCGTGCGCGTGCGCGTGCGCGTGCGCGTGCGCGTGCGCGTGCGCGTGTGTGTGTGTGTGTGTGTGTGGTGTGTGTGGTGTGGGTGTGTGGGTGTGGGTGTGTGGGTGGGGGTGGGTGGGTGGTGGTGGGTAGGGTGGGGGTTGGCGGGTGGGGACTTTGCAAAAATCTGGAGCCTGCGCCGCCCCCCCCCCCCCCCCCCCCCCATGGGGGACTTTGCAAAATCTGGACCTAACAATTCGCGCGGAGCGCGAGCGGTTTTTGTAATTTTCAAAGGAAGTCGGAAATCATTATAAACTCGCGCGAAGCGCGAGCGATTTTTTCGATTTCAAGCGATTTCACTACCGGAGCCTGCGGCCCCCCTGGGGGGAGGACTTTTTGCAAACAAATGTTGAGCCCGCGACCCCCCTGGTGGATTTTGCAAAATCTGGAGCTAGCGCGGAGCGCGAGCGATTTTTGCGATTATCAAAGGAAAGCATTACAAACTCGCGCGGAGCGCAAACGATTCTCGCGATTTTCAAGCGGTTTCACCACTGGAGCCCGCGACCACCCTGGGGGGGGCTTTGCAAACATCTGGAGCCTGCGACCCCCCTGGGGGGACTTTGCAAAAATCTGAAGCCTGCGACCCCTCTGGGGGGATTTTGTGTAAAAATCTGAGCCTGTGACCTCCCTGGGACCCTGGGGGTGACTTTGCAAAAATCTGAACCATGCAGCATGTGGCCCCCCTGGAGGGACGTTGCCAAAATCTGAAGCCTGCGACCCCCCTGGGGTGGACTTTGCAAAAATCTTGAGCCTGCGACCCCCCTGGGGGGACTTTGCAAAAATCTGAAGCCTGCGACCCCCCTGAGGGGCGGCTGCGAACCCCCTGAAGGGGCGGCTCCGAACCCCCTGAGGGGCGGCTGCGAACCCCTCCAGGCGTGCCCCAAGAATGCTCCGCTCCCGGGTTCCCGCCCTGGTCCTCCTCGGGATGCTCCAAACATGTTCCTCAAGATGCTCCTAAAGCCTAAAGATGCTCCAGAAATGCTCCGCCCCCCGGTTCCCGCCCTGGTCCTCCTCGGGACTTTCCAAACGTGCTCCGAAATATGCTCCTAAAGATGCTCCAACAATGCTGCAAAAATGCTCTGTACCCGGCTCGTCTCAAAAATGCTCCAAAAATAATCAAACAATGCTCCAACAATGCTCCGGGCTCCTGGTTCCCGCCCTGGTCCTCCTCGGGAAGATGCCCCTAAAGGTGCTCCAAAAATGCTCCGCCCCCCGGTTCCCGCCCTGGTCGTCCTATGGATGCTCCAAACATGGTCTTACAGATGCTCATAAAGTCCTAAAGATGCTCCAAAAATGCCCCGCCCCCCCCGGTTCCCGCCCTGGCCCTTCTCGGGGCGCCCCAAAAATGCCCATGAAGATGCCCCAAAGATGCTCCAAAAATGCTCCGCCTCCCGGATCCCTGCTCCGCCCTGAAGCCTTATGCCCTGAGCCTGAGGCCCTAAGCCTTGGACGTTGAATGTGAAGGCGAGGCCTTAGGCCCCAGGGCCCTAGGGCACACGCGCCACGCCCTTGGCCTTAGACCGTAGACCCTAGACCTTAGACCCGAGACCCCAGACACACTCCAGACTCTAGACATGAGACCCTGGGCTTGAGATCCTAGACCCAGACCCTGGACCCTAGACCCCGTGCCCTAGGGTCTAGAGCCTTTGCCAACAAAAATCCAGGATGCTCCTGAGACGGACTAACCGACGAACCACTAACCACTAACCCCAGAAGCCAGACGCGCCTGCCATCGGGGCCTAGGAAGCGCACCACTGGCCCCTAGCCCACAACCCAGACTCGTCATCCTCCTCGTTCTCCTTCCCTTCTGCCCGCCCTAGAGAATCAAAGTGCTACCAAAACCGTGCGGGCATGTTTGGTGCGTCGTCGAAATGGAGTGCTCCGCGAGGGGGGGGGGCGCCGCCCGGTTTCGGGGCCAGCCCCCCCACCACCCATCCTCTCCTCCCCTCGCGGAGCATATAAGAGTCGCCATGATTGCTTGGCTGCTTGGCCCGGCGCCTGGCGACGTTCCATGGTCCGAGCCCCTAAGCCCTTAAGCCCCTAAGCCCTAAGCCTCAACCCTTAAACCCTTAACCCCATGAGCCCTTAACCTGTAACCCTGAACCCTTAACCCTGATTTCGAACCCCGAACCGCAGTGGCCGAGACGCGGCCCTCATGGCCATGGGCCGAGACCCCGTGGGCGGAGACACCAGGGGTCAAATCCCATGGGCCGAGACCCTATGGCCTATGGGCTGAGACCCCAAAATCGTGAAAACCCATCGGCAACGACTCTCTGGGTCGAGACCTTGTACCTTGTGGGCTGAGACGCCGAGACCCTGTGGGCCGATACCTTATGGCCGATGTGCCTATGTCCCATGTCCTAAAGTATGTAGCATATGGGCCTATGGCCTAGGGACCTATGGGCCGACACCCGAAATCTTATAGACCGAGACCCCGCGAACGAGACCCCATGGGCGAGACTCTATGCCCTATGGCCCTATGGCCTATGGCCTATGACGCATGGCCATATGGCATATGGCCTTGCCGCCTTGCCGAGACCCCATAGGCCGAAACCTTTTTTGTGGGCCGAGGCGTGGTCCGACCGTGGTCCGAGGCGTGGTCCGAGCGTGGTCCGGGGCGTGGTCCGAGCGCGGTCCGAGGCGTGGTCCGCGCGTGGTCCGAGCGTGGCCCGAGCGTGGTCCGCGGCGTGGTCCGAGGCGTGGTCCGAGCGTGGTCCGAGGCGTGGTCCGAACGTGGTCCGAGCGTGGTCCGGGGTGTGGTCCGAGCGTTGTCCGAGGCGTGGTCCGAGCGTGGTCCGAGCGTCGTCCGAGCGTGGTCCGAGCGCGGTCGCCCCCCCCCCCACCCCACCCACCCACCCACCCACCCACCCCCACCCACCCACCCACCCACCCACCCACCCACCCACCACCCACCACCACCCACCCACCCACCACCACCACCACCACCACCACCACCGCCACCACCACCACCACCACCACACCACCAACCACCACCACCAACCACCACCACCACCACCACCACCACCACCACCACCAACCACCACCACCACCACCACCACCACCCCCACCACACCACCACCACCACCACCACCACCACCACCACCACCACCACCACCACCACCACCACCACCACCACCACCACCACCACCACCACCACCACCACCACCACCACCACCACCACCCACCACACCACCCCACACCACCCCACGCACCACCACCGCCCCCGCCCTCCCACCCCACCCACCCCACCCCGCCCACCCCCCAGACGATATCCGATATCCTTGCTCCTTGCCCTCTTACCAAGCGACCAAGCGCCCCCTGCCCCCCTGGCATCTGTCCAGGCGAACCGCATCACTAGTCCATTTGCGTTTATGCGTTTACGTCGTCTACTGTCAAACGCTGCCGCGTGGTTCTGATTGTAGAGCGATGGCGCTCCAAAGCTGCTCGCGCGGTTCTGGTCGGACTTTGGCGATGCTCAAAAGATGTTCGTGCGGTTTTGGCGGCATTGTGAAGGTGTTCGCAAAAGGCCGAGCATCCCGGAAGCATCTTCAACGCGCCCCAGAACCGCGCGAACATTTTTGGAGCACCCATCTAATCTCACCAAGACTGCTTGAAACCGCGCGAGCATTTTTTGGAGCGTCGTCAAAACCCAACCGAAACCGAAGAGCATGTTTTGGAGCATCGTCAAACTTTAACCGAAACCGAAGAGCATTTTTTGGGGAATCGTCAGAATCCAACCGAAACCGAAGAGCATTTTTGGAGCATCGTCAACATTCAACCGAAACCGAAGACCACGTTGTGGAGCATCGTCAACATTCAACCGAAACCGAAGACCATGTTTTGGAGCATCGTCAACATCCAACCGAAACCGAAGAGTATGGTTGGAGCATCTGCCTCAAAAAAACAGAAGAACAGTTTTGGAGCATAAATAATGTTTTCATCATTTCCAAGAGATGACCTTAAAGGCGCATCATAAGCCCAGCGCAAAGCGGGACCCTGCAACTCCAGGCGCTGTGTCGTGCATGCCGCCCATGTGTCGCTCCACAGGCATGGGGGCTCGGCGCGTCAGAAGAACTGAGAGGCGGTCGGCGACCGCTCGAAACCCCTGGCCATGAGCTGCTCCGCTGCGAACTCGACCCAGCGCTTCCCTCCAGCACGCCGCCCTGGCAACTGCTTCGCGAGCTGCCACGCGCAGTCCTCGGCGTCGCCCTTCGCGCGGCACTCCTCCAGGACCTCAGGTGGGCACTCGACCCGCGCGTCCTCCTCCTCCTCGGGGACGTGGTAGTGCGCGTCCTCCGCGTCAGCAGTGAAGGTGGGCCATCCGTGCTTCAGAGCCACGTAGTCCACCACCAGGCTGTCGGCCATGCTGCTCCCTGGCGCGAAAAGGTCGTCGCGGCACTCCTGCCGCTTAAACTCTCGCGCGACGAACCTTGACTTCGCGATCCTGCACCCGAGGTTCGCGTTCCACTTGTAGACGTGGTCCCAGCGGGCGCTGATCCTCTTGTCGACGGCCTCGCTCCGCTTGACAAGCTTGCCCAACCCGTGCTGCTTCAGGCCGCTGAGGGCCCGCCGGGTGGAAGCCTCGATCAACTGTGAGTCCGACGCATCGTGGGGATCTGGGATGTCCATGTCCCTGAGGATCTGCAGGAAATCGGGCCGAACGTCATCGCAGTGCTCAGCTGCTACTCCGCGAACTCGAGACCTTGCAAAGATGCCGCGGTTGTCTCCCTCCTCCGCAGGTCGCTTCGGCGATCGACCCATCGGGGGTGACTGCGGAGCCGCACTCGCTGGCGCCGCAGTCCGCGGCGTCATGGGGATGTCGTCCCAAGCGCCTCCCGCAGCCGACGACTGCGTCGCTGGCCCCGACTGCCCGCCCCCAACAGGCGCCTCGGCGCCGTCCGCCGCGTCGGCCGGGGGCGCCGCCATGGGCGTGCCCGTCTGGGCCGCTGGCCCGCCGCCATGGGCGGCCGCGCTGGACTGGGCTGCGGCGGCCGGGTCTGGCCGCGCCCCAGCTGCCTCTCGCGCCGCCAGATCGGCGTCCGCAGCGGCAGGGGGCGCAACGGATCGGCTCGATCCCGCGCGGGGCCGTGCCCTGCCCTCGACGCTGCCGCGGCACTTGCGTGGTCGCCGCCACGGCGGTGCGATTGAACCTCCGCTTCTCGGGCAGCCTCTTGACGGTCCTCGTCGCGACCAGCTCACCCGTCTCGAGGGCGCAGATGTGCTCGCCGTTGTCGCTGCTCTTCCCTAGCCTGACCGCCCTCGCGAAGCCCATGTCGCCCTGTGGTGCACCTTGCCTCTCGCCCTGCGATTCTTGCCCCTTGGTAGGCGCGCCAGGACGGACCCCCCTGGGGTGGCCATCTCCCTGGCGTAGGCGCGGCCATAGAAGGTCCTCATGCGCGGCGCGACCGCTCGCCTTGATCCTCAGGTTGGCGCATGCCCAGCCCGCGAGGCGCTGCAACCACTTGTGCGCGGCCGTGCCTGGACGGACCCTGGCCCCCGGTCGTGCCTCCAGCGCGCTCCTGATCGTGCGGAACTGCGCCTGGATGACGCCGCTGGCGTTCTCGGAAGGGTTCGACTGGGAGCTGAACGCGGGATCAGGTCTCACGACCGCACGGTTGGGTAGCTCTGTCTCGGCCATGTTGGCCAGGTCCATCATGACGCCCTCGTGGTCGGGCCTTACGATAACCTTCTGATGGAAGTGGCCCCTGACGAACGCCACCGTGGCTGCCACCGCATAGGGATCAGCGCGTCGGTCAGGCTTCGGGGCACTCCTCGCGGCACCCGCGTCGGCATCCGTGACCACTAGTACCACCTCCTCGCCCTGTCTCTGGCCATCCTCGGCGCGGGGGCCCGCCCCCGCGTCGTCGGCCGCCTCGCCCCTGAAGAGCGCCAAGTCGAGCCCGACCGCGGGGGGGCGCTCCGCCTCCGCATCTCGCAGCTCGCGGGGCCTGTCGCGCCCCCGTCCCATCTGGCAATGCTCGCGCCAGCGCCGCGGTGGGCAGAGGTGGTTCTCTCCTCGCGCCGCTGTCTCTCCTCTGGCGTCGGCCCGCGGACGTCGGGAAACGCGGTCGGCCCCAGCGCTTGCCCCGCCCCCGCCTGGCGCCTCATCTCCTCGCGCCTTAGCTCCCGGGAGTCGTCCGTCGCCGCCCTCACCTTGCGTCTGCCCTCGTAAACGACGAGCCGTGCCCAGCACTGAGCCTTGGTCCCGCAATGCGGGGCGCAGATCTCTTTGAAGCGCTTCTGCACGGCGTCGATCCTCGAGCTCGGCCCGAGCCCCTGGAGGTATGACCGCCCAGGCGGCTGTGCCGCCGCGGGTGCCTCCCGGCCCCGCGCGGGCGCCGCCGCCTCCTGCGCCCGCGGTGGCGCCGCCGCCTCCTGCGCCCGAGGTGGCGCAGCTCCTGCATCTGGTGGCGATGGGTCGCGTGGCCCTCGAGCCTCTGGGCGCGGCGGAGGACCCCCTCCGCGCGCTGGCCCCCGCGGAACTCCCGCGGCGCCTGCAGCGGCGATCCTGGCGGGGCAGGCTGCGAGCTCGGCTTCGCCCATCGCGTCGTGGATCTGCGCAGCGAAGTAGAACGCGCTGCCAACTGGCTTCGCGCCCGCCCGCCCGCCCGCCCCGGGGTTCACGGCGCGCGGGTCACTCTCCCCAAGGACAAACCTGAACTGCTTGCGCGCCAGCTTCCCGAGGCTGAGCGCCGCGCCCCAAGGGGCGAGGTCGTCGCTCACTCTGAGGTCCCCCAAGCATGGCTGGCGACCCTTCTCGCCACCAGCGACCGTCGGGATCCTCTGGGGCCCCTCGGTACCAAGCTTCTGGCCGCTCACCGCGGTGAGCTCGGGCGCCGCGGGGCCCTCCTGAACTGTCGGACGCTGCGCCCCGAACGCTTAGCCGCAAAAGTGCTCATCTCTACCGCTGTCTGCGAGAAAGAGCCCTCTGCGCCCCTCCCAACGGCAGCCTCCGACCGAGCTCCTGACCAAAAAAACCCAGCCGACCTCGTCGCCGTCGGAGCCCGCGGCCACCGCGCCCGCGGCCCTCTGGTCTCAGCGCCCGCAGGGGCCTGCTGGACTGCGGCCGCCTTCGGGGGCGCTGCCGTCGGCGCCCGAGGCCCCCCGGCCGCCTTGTACCAGCAGTCCTTCTCCTTGTGCCCCTGCTTCTGGCACCAGTTGCAGCTTCCCTCGAACTTGGCGGGGGCGCTGCCCTTGAGCTTGTCATTATTGACTCCTTTCTTGCTGCATTTGCCGCCCTCGTCGCCCTTGCCGCCCGTCTTGTCGCCCCTGCCGCCGCCCGACTTGTCGCCCCTGCGCTTTGGCCAAGGTTGTCGCGGCAGGGCATGGCGCGAGATCGCGCCGATCTCCATCGGCGCCGCGCCTTGGCCCACCGCGCCGCTAGCTGCGAAGACCCGTCCAGACGCCATCCGCCCTCGCAGGTCGGTCCTCAGCGCCACGTGCGAGACCTCGGCGGCGGCCGGGGCGTTGCGCAGCACGGTCTTGCACGGCCCGGGGCCATGGACGAGCAGCGCGGCGATGCGAAACTCGCCACCGAAGTCCCACCCCGCCTGCGTGACATACCTCGCCACGTTGTTGTCCCAGCCAACGAGCTGATCGGCGAACGGCCCCTGGTCGTCCCACCTGGGGTTGAGCGGGCCGCTGAGCATGGATGCGAACCTGTTGCCCACCCCAGGCTCGCACTCATTCTAGATCGCTCGCCAGCCAACGAAACTTTCATGCCTGCCAGCGAGCGTGACCGTCGCCGGCGCCTTGCGCTGGGTCTTGGTGATCAGCGTGGCATGCAGCAGCTTGCTCGTCGCTGCCGCCCGCTCGCCCATGCTGACGTTGTCCACTGCGAGGGCTGGCTGAGCCTCAACGTTGTCGATGAGGTCATCCCAGCCCATCAGCGCGAATAACGCATGTGCTTTGATGGACCAGCTGGGCCAGTCCTCATCTCTGCCACTGAACTCTGGCAGCTTGATGTCGCCTCTGCAATCCACCAGCTGCTCTCTGGGCGTCGCTGCCATGGGCAGCGCGCGTCCTCAATCTTCCCGTGGATCTGATCTGCGCAACTCACCAGAGAACCACGCTCCGCTACCATGGGGAAGTTACGCGGAAGCGAGGGGAAAGCGTATCGCGGCGCTCTTTTCCCCCAACGCAACTCGAACAAAAAGGCCTGCGGGCATGTCATGAATCGACGGCGTCCGAAACACGCAAGATCCCGAGCAAAAGGGGCGCCGAGAAACACAGGGGCGCCGCAAACCACAGCAGCGCCAAAAACTACAGGGGCGCCGAAAACCAGAGGGCGCCGAAAACCAAATGGGAGCTGAAAGCCGCAGGGGCGCCGAAGACCAAAGGGGCGCCCGAAACCACAAGGGCGCCGACAACGAACATGTCGTCAAAATCCAAAGGGCTCGCAGAAAACCAAACGAATGCGGAAGACCACAGGAGCGCCGAAAACGACGGGGGCGCCGAGAACCAAACGGGCGCCTGAAACCAACCAGGCGCCGAAAACCCAAGGGCAACCGAAAGCCAAAGAAGCGACACAAACCGAAGATACGCCGAAAAACAAATAGCGCCGAAAGCAGAAAGGCGTCGAAAACCAACGCAATGCCGAAAACTAAAAGACCTCCGAAAACCAGGCGAGCGCCGAAATCTTACGGGGCGCGGGAAACAAAAGGGGGGCCGAAGACCACATGGGCGCCGAAAACAACAAGGGGAACCGAAAACCAAAGGCGCGCCGAAAAACAAAAAGGCGCAGAGAGAGAGAGAGAGAGAAGAAAGAAAGAAAAAAAAAAAAAAAAAAAAAAAAAAAAAAAAAAAAAAAAAAAAAAAAAAAAAAAAAAAAAAAAAAAAAAAAAAAAAAAAAAACGAGAGAGAGAGAGAGAGAGAGAGAGAGAGAGAGAGAGAGAGAGAGAGAGAGAGAGAGAGAGAGAGAGAGAGAGAGAGAGAGAGAGAGAGAGAGAGAGAGAGAGAGAGAGAGAGAGAGAGAGAGAGAGAGAGAGAGAGAGAGAGAGAGAGAGAGAGAGAGAGAGAGAGAAAAAAGCAAAGGGGCGCTGAAAACCAGGAGCGCCGAACAAACACAAACAAACCAAGGGGCGCCGACAATCAACGAGGCGCCGACAACCAAAACGACGCCGAAAACAAAAGGGGCACCGACAACTAAATGGCGCCGACAACTAAAGGGGCGCCGAAAACCGAAGGGGCGCCGACAGCCACTTGGGCGCCGAACACCCAAGTGGCGCCGAAAACGCAAAAAAAAAGCGCCGAAAACCAAAATATGTTGCGAAAAACATAGGTCGCCGAAAACCAACAGGCGCGCCGAAAACCAAAGGGTGCCGAAAAACGAAGGGGCGCCGATAACCAAAGAGGCACCGATAAGTAAAAAAGGCGCTGAGAACCAGAGGAGCCCTGAAAACCAAACGAACGCGGAAAACAAAAGGAACGCCGAAAACCACGGGGGGGGCGAAAACCAACAGAGCACCGAAAACCTACGGGGTGCCGAAAATAAAAAGGTGTCGAAAACCAGAAGGGGCGCCGAAAACCAAATCGGGACCAAACCCACCCCGTCCCCCGACGGTGGTCAAAGTTGGCTGCAGCATGTGTCACGGTGTTGCTGTCATGCAATGGTTTCGGTCGGTGCACAGTTCTGCGCTTTCGTCGCGCAACGATGCAACAATTGTTGCGTTTTGTTGCACGTCTGGCAATTTCGTACCCAACTATTAGCGATTAGCGCGCCTCACGCATGCTGGTGGTGAAATCGGTTTTGCGGAATGTCTGCAGCGCCGCGCGTGGCTCGCCCAAGGTCGGGGCTGACGGTCAAGGCGCGTCTCGCGCTAGGTTCAAACGGGCGCGCGCTGCAAAGTTGGTATGATGGGAATTACCGGCCGCCCAAACGCCTGACTCGTTTTTTTTTTTTTTTTTGTTTCTTCTTCTTATTTTTCCTATTATTCTTCTTCTTCTCTCTCTCCTCTTCACCAGGGCGCAGTTCCACGCTTGCGCGGGAAGGCGCCACGACGAGCCCCACGCAAACTCACATACTTACTCTTGCGAAGAAACAGACCCTCTCAAATCGCAGCGCGCACGCAACGCACACCAGCACATCGAGCCCGAACGCGAAGAGTGCCACAAAAATCTTCGGCGCCCCCACCTTGGAGGCCACGAGCCGTGCGAAGACTGCGCTGACATGGACTGGGCGGCAGCGCGCGGCCTGCGTCACAGCGGCCGTCGATGCAGTTCCCTATGATGCCACGAACCGCATCTAAACAGAAAGAAAAAACTGACATGGTCTCGGCGGCGGCAAGCGGCCCGTGTTTCAAAACCTTTGGCGGCGCTCTCTATGGGGTCATGAACCCTGTCAGGGCGTGCTGACATGGTCCAGAAAACGCAGCGCTGCGCGCGCTACCAGGGCCTTCGGCGGGGTTCCGTATGGGACCACGAACTGCAAGAACGAAAAAATAAAATGGCCTGGCCAGCGGCATGCGGCGTGAGCCACGAACCGCGTGGGAATGTGCTGCAATGCTCTCGGTGACGGCGCGTGGCGCGTGCAACGGCAGCCTTCCGCGTTAACCTCTATGAAGCCACGATGCGCACGAGAATCGTGTCAAACGCGTCTGGTCGGAGGCACGCGGCCTGCGCAGGAGAAGAAGAAATATTCGGCCGAACTTCCCATGGTGGCACGAATCGTGGGGATGCAGAATTGAAGCGGCCTGGGCGGCGACATGCGGCCTGAGTTACAAGGGCCTCCGGTGGAACTTCTCATGCGGCCACGAACTGCGCGAGGGGGGTGCTTGAATTGTCCGGGCGGCGGCAAGCGGCCTGTGCTGCAAGGGCTTTCGGCGTAGCATCCTATGGGGCCACGAGCCGAACGAAGGGTGCGCTGACACGGTCTGGGCGGCGGCGCGCACCCTTTGCCACGAGAACCTTCGGCGTCGCCCCCTTATGGGGCCGCGAACCGCGCGGGGCGCGCGTTGAATCGGCATCGGGCAGCGGAAAGGGGCCTGTACTACAGGGCCCCCCGGCGGAGCCCTGTGGGGCCATGACTCGATCGGACGGCGTGCGGAAACTGCGTTGGCGGAGACAAAGCGAAGATCCACCGTGCAAAAAAGAAGAGGATTGATGAAGAGGAGCTGAAGCGGTTTGGAGGAGGAGGTGGCGGTAGAGGAGGGGGAAGACAGGAGAGGAGGCGTTCAGCGCTGCTGGTTCACAACGAGCACCCAACAGACAGGAGGATTAGGAAAAAACGACGGTCTCCAAGAGCTCCATCACACTACTCTTCTGATGGTTCAAATGCCTCCTCGTCGTCTCCAAGACAGGCGGAGGACGGCTCGAAGACAAACCAAATCCGCGGCAACGCAATCCCAACGCTTCCATAACGGCTCATTCATCCCCCATGGGGCATCAGGGGGTCGCCAAGATGCCCCCCCCCAGAGAAAAAACACGAAATCCTGATATGGCACTGCTACAAGACCTCAAGACAGCTCCAGGACGGCCCACTGCAGGCCCCGCTCAGGCTCCATCAGCTCATTTTCGCGCACCCAGCGTGGCACAATCCGGAGGCAGTATCGGTTGACTCCCCCGTCCATGCCCCCAACGACGCGACAACTCTGGGACCCAGACAGCGCTTTGGAATCCCAGTTGCAACGGACTCGAGGGCCCCAGGGGGCCATGCCGAGCCCGCGCCAGACCCCTCCAGACACGTCAAAATTATCCCAGAGCGACCCTACCTTGGAGTTGGAGCCTCTAGGAAAGCAACATTCGTAGGAGCGGTGAACGCCGTCCTCCTCCTTCTCATCGTCGTAGTTGTAGCAGTAGTAGCAGTAGTAGCAGTAGTAGTAGTAGTAGTAGTAGTAGTAGTAGTAGTAGTAGTAGTAGTAGTAGTAGTAGTAGTAGTAGTAGTAGTAAGAGTAACAGTAGTAGAAGTAGAAGTAGAAGTAGAAGTAGAAGTAGAAGTAGAAGTAGAAGTAGAAGTAGAAGTAGTAGTAGTAGTAGTAGTAGTAGTAGTAGTAGTAGTAGTAGTAGTAGTAGTAGTAGTAGTAGTAGTAGTAGTAGTAGTAGTAGTAGTAGTAGTAGTAGTAGTAGTAGTAGTAGTAGTAGTAGTAGTAGTAGTAGTAGTAGTAGCAGTAGTAGTAGTAGTAGCGCCAGAACCGCCGACGCCACGCCGTCAGTGAAGCAGCAGCAGAAGCAGGCAGCATGTCGCCGAGACAGCAGCAAAAGCAAGCAGGCACGGAGATGAGGGCTGGGCACTGGGGAGTTCTTCACATATGCATATATATCTACACCTACATCTACATCGACACCTACATCTATATCTAGACCTACATCTACATCTACACCTACAGCTACATCTGCATCTACGACTGCATCTACATCTACATCTACATCTACATCAACAGCGAGACTCACATCTACATCTACATCTACACCTACATCTACACCTACATCTACATCTACATCTACACCTACATCCACATCTACACCTACACCTACATCTACATCTACATCTACACTTTCGCATTGGTTTTTGTGTTAGCTTTGCACTGCCTTTGCTTTTGCTATTGCCTTTGCTGTTGCCTTTACCTTTGTTTTTGATGTTGTTTTTTTATGTTGCGGCTGCTTTGCTTTTGTGTTTGCTTTTGTTTGGTTTTGCTTTTTTTGCGTTGCTTTGCTACGACGCGGTGCTGAACCAATACATGCACACACACGCACACACACATGCAGCATTCCACATGGGTGTTATGTATATGTGCACGTATACTTACATATATGGAAAGACATTTAGGACATGCGATAATACGTCGGGTTTCATGTCTCCTGGCCGGTGATATGTGCGAAACATTCGTGAATCCTAAGGGCTCGAGCTGCCCCACTATGGGCTCAAGATGGCCCACAGACGGACAACATGCATGGAACTTACGTGCGCACACACACATAAGTACATATATATATATACCAGCAGCAATAGTGGATGCTGTGCTGCGCTATGCTATGCTAAGCTATGCTATGATATGCTCTGCAATGTTATGCCATGCTATGCTACGCTGCGCAATGCTATGCTGGGCTAGGCTAGGTTAGGCTATGCTATGCTATGTTATGCTATGCTATGCTGCGCTATGCTATGCTGGGCTATGCTATGCTATGATATGCTATGCTATGCTATGCTATGAGTTTGCTTTGCCTTCGCTTTTGCGTTCACGTTTGCCTTTGGTTTTGCTTTTGCTTGGCACCCAGGGAGCGCCACTGGGGGAACCGCGCGCTTGCTTTTACCTTTGCTGTTGCTTTTGCTTGCTCCCAAGGGACCCGGGGAACCGCCCGGGGCGCGTAGCACTGCCCGGCCCCTTGAAGCAAAGAGAGTAAGAACCCTTCTAGGCAGAGCCTAGGTAGGGAACCACTGCCGAGGAAAGTCCGGACCCACCGCCGCGGGAGCGCCCATGGGGGCCGCGGTGGGTTCGGACTCCCCTCGGCAGTCCTCCCAGGCGTTCTCAAAAACAATGCCGAGGGGAATCCGGACCCACCGCGGGGGAGGGGGTCTGGACCCACCGCGGGCCCATGGGAGCCCTCGCGGGGCCTCCCATGGGCTTCCCCGCAAAGCCCTCCGCCCCCTTGCCCTGCCCTGCCCGCTGCCCCCGTCTCTACCCCTCGCCCCCCCTCCTTTCTGCTCCTGCGCCCCCCTCGTTGATCCTGCCTCCTATGCCGTCCGTCCACGCACTGTGTCAGCTCCGAGCCTCACCAACACATCCGCCGGCCCCCTTGTGGGGCCACCAGGCTGGAGGGCGAAGGTTCGCAGTTTCCTGCACCAGTTGCAGCTTTCAGTTTCCACTGTTACAGTTTTGCTTCTTGCTGCTTACTGCTCCTTGTTGATGGGCCGCGCAAGGGGGGGGAGGCCCAAACGGGCAGGTTCAGCACGCCCTGAGCGCGTGCTCTGGATTGCTGGGGTGGGAAAAAATTGACACCCCTCGCGCAGATCGGCGGGGTCAGGGTCCAAAAACACTTGGGATTGGCCACATTTCTGAAATTCGGCTGCACCTCTCACAGGATCGGCGGGGTTAAGGTCAAAAAGCACAGGGTATTTGCCACATTTCTGAAATTTGTTGCCACCCCTCACGCAGATCGGTGGGGTCAGGGTCCAAAAACATATTGGATTTGCAACATTTCTGACATTCGGTGGGACCCCTCACGCAGATCGGAGGGTCCAAAACACAATGGATTTGCCAAATTTCTGAAATTCGGTGGCACCCCTCATGCAGATCGGCGGGGTCAGGGTCCAAAAACACATGGGATTTACGACATTTCTGAACATCGATGGCACCCCTCATGCAAATAGGCGGTCAGGACACAAGAGATTTCCAACATGTTCGAATTCGGGGAGAAGATTTGGGCACAGCATACGGGAGCAAATGGAAAATGCAACAGCGAGTACAACAATAGACTCGCAATCTCCATTCGTGTTGCCAATTACCCATCATCTTCGCATGAAGTTCCGACGCTGCTTCACGGCGAAGCCAAAGCCTCATGACTTCGCTCTTCCATGGCCCATTATCCGAGAGAGGGGGCCGGCGGCAGGGGGCGAAGCCCTTACGGATAATGTAGCTGGGAGGTACTTGTCGCCCACACGCTAAAAATAACATGCTCTAAGTGCCCCTCATCGGAGGCGCCCCTCGCCCGCGCCATCCTTCAAATAGTGACGCTGTCATCGATCCTTCCCATCATGCTGGTCCGTCTTTCAAATGTTTCCCTTCTGCCCCCTCACAACAGAGTGAACCTGACGAAAGAGCCAAGGTTTTCTGAACGCAGTGCGAAAATAGACAAGACCACCCGACACACGCGAACACGGTGAGTCCGCATGCCAAATCTACCCCAAGGGCCTCCGGCTGAGGCTCCCCATGAAGCCACCAATCGCGTGGAGACTGTGATGAAATGGTTTGGGCGGCGGCAAACAGCCTGTGCGACAAAACCCTTCGGTGGAACTCACACTGGTCCCACGAATCGTGCGAGGCAACGCTGATTTGGTTTGGGGCAGCGGTTTGCGGCCTGTGCTCCAGATTTGGCCACTAAAAACGTTAGCCGTGTGCTGAAGTGGTCTGCACGGCGCAATGCGGCATGTGCCCCAAAAGCTTTCGGCGGGGCTCCTTATGGGGCCACGAACCGTGAAGGGCGTGTGCTACATGGTCTGGGTGGCGGCGTGCGGTTTGTGCCTGACGACCCTTCAGTGGAGTTTCCTCATGCGACCGCGGATCGTGTGAGGACAAATGAAATTGTCTGGGCGGCGGCGCGCGGCCTGTGTCACAGGCGTCTTCGGCGGAACCCCTCATGGTGTCACGAAAAGCATGAGTGGCGATTGAAGGTCTGAGCGGCAGCATGCGCCCTGTGCGACAAACGCCTCCGATGGGGCTGCGTATGATGGGGCCACGAACCGTTCGATGGGCGTGTTGCAACGGTCTGCGCGGTGGCATGCGTCCTGCGCAACATAAATACATTTGGTGCAGCTCCGTGGTGGTGCGCGAACCGTACACTGAATTAACTGAAATGCTCTGGGCGGTGGCAAGCGGCCTATGCCACAAGGCATTCGGTGGCGTGGCGGGCGCGTTGACATGGTCCGGACGCGGCTCGCGGCCTGTGCCACAAGGGCCTTCGATGGAACTCCACAAATATGGAGACGCGAGCCGCGAGAGAAGCGGCCTCGAAAAGTCTGGGCGGCGGCACGCGGCCTGTGATTTGCGGGATGTCGGTTGAGCTCCTCATGGGCCAACAAACCTTATGAAAATGGTTCGGGGGTGGTCGGCGAGGCGGCGTGCGACCACAACGCGTCGGTAGGTTTGCACATAAGGCCATAACGCGCGCTAGAATTGTCGCGGTACCAACATGCGCTTTGCGCCACAAGGACTTTCAATGACAAGCTGTCTGGGGACAACCAACAGCGCGCGGCGCGAAGGGTGTGCTGAAATTGCCTCGTCGCGGCTACAAGCCGAAATCCCACCACGCAAGAGAGAAGGGGATGGTTGATGAGGAAACGAGGCGGGGAGGAAGAAGAGCAGGAGGAGGAGGAGGAGAGGGGAGGAGAGTAGAAGAGAAAGGACGAGGCGCGAAGCGCCGCGAATTCAAAGTGAGGACCTAACATGCGGGAGGGTTGGAAACAACAACAACCACCACCACAACAACAACAACAGCAGCAGCAGCAGCAACAGCAACAACAACAACAACAACACCAACAACAACAATAACAACAACAACAGCAGCAACAACAACAACAACAACAGCAACAACAACAAAATATCAAAGGCCACCCGCAGCAATCGCGCGCGCGCCGCGCGCGCGCCAGGCAAACCAACGGGACGCCAGGCACGCGAGGCACAGTGACCACACCGGGCACAGTACAGGAGCAAAACGAAAATCACGAAAAATACCAGCCGCGCCAAGCAGATAGCGGAATCACCTGCCAACGCGCCCGCACGATGCTGGCACCACCCCACGCTGCAAGGAATCCCCGATCCGCACCGAGCCATCGCAAGGCCTCCAACGGCACCTCGCACTAACTATTTCTGGGCAGTGGTGTTTGTTCGGAACGGGACCAGGCCCTGGAGGGCGAGCGCGGACCTGCAGCTCCCTCTGTAGCAACGCCAGCAATGAAAACCGCCGAGTTCGCGCGCGCCACAACCATCGACGGAAACACCAGCCTCAAGCCGTGCGGAAGCGCTGGTATACGTTGGTTAATTTCGCTTCTGCCCGCGCCCAACAAGGAACTCAACGCGCGCCCGTCCAGGGCCCGCCGCGGGCAACAGCCCTCGACGCTCTCCAGAGGCGCGGTGGGTTCGGTCCCGACTGGCTGGTGAGCATTGACAAAGGGCACCGAAAACCCCGAAAACCGAAGAAATACCGAAAACTAAGGGGGCGCCGAAAACGGAAAGGGCACCGAAGACCAAAAGGGCCAGCCGAAAACAAAAAGGGCGCCGAAAACCAAAAGAGCCGCCGAAAAACAAATGCGCCGAAGACCAAATGGCGCCGAAAACAAAAGCCGCTCCGAAAAAACAGAGGGGCGCTGAAAACCTACAGGGCGCCAAAAGGCAAAGGGGTGCCGAAAACGCAAGGGGCGCCGAAAACCAGAAGGGCGCCGAAAACCAAAGGGGGGCGGAAAACCACAGGCGCGCCGAAAACCAACGAAACGCCTAAAACCAAAGGGGCGTCGAACAACCAAAGAGGTGTCGAGAAACAGAATGGCGCCGGGAACCAAAGCAGCGCCAATAACTACAGGGGCGCCGAAAACCAAATGGCGCCGAAACCCAAAGGGGCGCCGAAAGCCAAAGGGGCGCCGAAAACCACAGGAGCACCGAAAAACATGGGAGCGCCGAAAACCTCAAAGGCGCCGAAAACCAAAGCGGCGCCGAAAACCAAAGCGAAAATGTAGCTTCGAAGCCACCCCTCTTCAGCCCCCAGCTGGAAATGCCAACAGAAGGAGGGGAGGGGGCGGGGGTAGCTTCGGACCCCCCCTCTTTGGAAAGTGAGGCCTGGGCTTGCCCCAAGCCCTGAAAAGAGGGGGAGGGGGGGTAGCGTCCAAGACCCCCCCCTTTGGGAAAGGGGAGACTGGGCTTGCTCCGGGCCCCGACAAGGGCGGGATGAGGGGGGTAGTTTCCAAGCCACCCCCGATTCAGCTAGGCCCCCTCCCAGCCAAGAATTACGACAAAAGGGGGGGCCAGCTTCAGAAGCCCCCTCCCCTTTTCCAACGGAGGGGGTAGTAACTTGAAGCTGGGGCCCCCTTTTTCATATGCCCAGCGCTGCGTGGGCGTTCTTGCATACCTCCCTCCTTCTCCCCGTCCTAGAAGGACGCAGTCCGCCCACCCGTACTGATACCCGCACTGGGTCCTCAAGGCCGAGCCACAGAGGCCAGAGGATTACCCCTACCAGCATCGGCGCACATGGATAAATCATTGGCGTCTCCTTCCGCCCATCTTTCCGTTGCCCCCCCCCCCCTGCCTATGCGCGCTCCTCTTCCTAGCACGCCCCCCTCCTCTTCCATTCCTTCTCCTTATAGATAACTCCTCTCTGTCGCACCCCGAGGCAAGTTTTTCAGGCGGGCCGGGCGTTCCGCCTGAGACTCCCTCACCATTTATGACTCTGAAGCTAAGAAAACAACAGCACTTTCACGGATGGAGGGCGGGTGGTTGTCAAAATGTGGCTCTCGCCTTAGCGCCGCGAACGTTCGTTTTCAAAGTTTGCAAGAGCTTCACGGACTGAGGGCGGGTCGTTTTCGACATGTGGCTCTCGCCTTAGCGCCACGCAAATTCTTTGTAAAAAAACGCAAGGGGCTTCATGTGGTGAGGACGGGTCGTTTTCGAAATGTGGCTCTCGCCTAAGCGCCGCGCACATTCTTTGTAAACATGTGCAAGAGCTTCGCGGATTGAGAAGGGGTAGTTTTCAAAATGTGGCTCTCGCCTTAGCGCCGCGCACATCCGTTCAACAAATTGCAAGAAACGTCGCGGATGGAGGGCGGGTCGTTTTCAAAATGTGGCTCTCGCATTAGCGCCGCGCACGATCGTTTTTAGTGCAAGAGCTTCACGAATTGAGGGTGGGTCGTTTTCAAAATGTGGCTTTCGCCTTAGCGCCGCGCACATCCGTTTAAACAATTGCAAGGAGCTTCACGGATGGAGGGCGGGTCGTTTTCGAAATGTGGCTCTCGCCTCCGCGCCGCGCACATCCGTTTTTTTCATATTTTAATGCAGGAGTTGTACGGAATCCCATGACCATCATATCGAAAATTGCGTTTTGGAAGGATTCAGGATTGTACGGGTGCAACAATTATGTTGATTCGCGGTGCTGGAATCCAAAGGATGGCGTTATGGCACGGTTCCGGATCGCCAAAACGCAGCAGTCAGGTTGATACGTGGCGTTGAAATCCAGAGAACAATGTTTTGGCATGCTCCAGGATATTCAAACGGTTGTCTTCCAGCGAGACAGTTCCATCAATGGAGATGAACCGTTGTAGGGGCCTATGAAGAGGGAGCTTGGAGGGAGGGTTAATTCCAACATCGTTGATGACTCTTGGGTTTACACTGGTCCTCCTCCTCCTCTTCCCTCCTCCTCCTCCGCCTCCTCCGCCTCCGCCTCCTCCTCCTCGTCCTCCTCCTCCTCCTCCTCCTCATCCTCCTTCGATGCCTTCGATGCAACAAGGGGGGCAGGCTGGTGGCCAAACCCCTCCCGACGAAAACTCCCTACGAGTCTACCTACCTATCCATCCCCTTGGCCTCCCGGCGCGCGCATCGGCCTCCTTGGCCAGAAGCTGCACGGCCTGGGCCACAATGGACTTTTTGGCACAAGGCCTTTTTTCGAGCCGCGCCCACGGGACTCAGATCACCACACCCACACAGGGTGAGGGTGCCGCCCCTTGCCTCCACGACCTGGTGGTGCAGACTTGTCCCCACATCCACGACGCCAAGCGGGGACCTGACGCGTGGTACCCGCGTGGACCCAGTCTGCCCCTTCCTCCGCCGAACGCGTCGATGGAGGCGATCCCCTCCTCGCCCAGGCGCACGCGGGTTAACAGGCTGGGCCACCGCAAAGGGGAAGCGACGAGAGCAATTGTTTCTCCCCCGACCCGAAGACCAGGATGACGAACGGGCTGCTACCCGCCGATGCTCCTGGGAATGGGGACCCTGTGGCACGGGTGCCCTCCTCCTTCTCCTCCTCCTCCTCCTCGTCCCTCCTCCACCACCTCCTCCTTCTCCTCCTCCTCCTCATCATCACCATCATCTTCCCCCTCCTCCTTTTCCTCCTCCTCCTTCTCCTCCTCCGCACTATCCCCTCCGCCGATCCATGCCTCTCTCCTGGACGCACTGGTGGCAGTACCAAACAGCAAAACATGCACACATAATAAAACGCCCCACCTCCGCACATCAAGTTCGTGGACTCTGAGCATGGATATCATATCCGCACGCGTGACATCACACACACACACACACTCTGGAACCCTCTGCCGAACACAAATGCCCGAAGGAGACTCGAAAGTCATGAGGAAGGCGGACACAATCTTCCACAAATACACGAAAGCTGTGGGGGGGAAGGAAGCACGACTGCGCGCCTTACGCTGGTAAGCGAGCATGTTCCCGTAGGTCCAGCGATCTGGAGCCTGAGGCTACTCTTTCACCGTTGCGTTCTCGCAGCGCGCCATGGATGCATACCCCGTCCGAGCCCGCTCCGTCCTGCAACATGCGCGCAATCGGCTGGCACTGAAACCATAAATGGCACAATTCCAAGAAAATACTCAGCGACTCGTACGACTCTGGAACGCGACCTTGCCCGAACATGCAGAACCGCCACTGCCTGGACAGGCCTCAGTCGCTCTACCCTGATCCCAGTTCGTGCCTGGATCCAGTCCACGCATCGGCGGCGTCATGAGAAATCTCATACGCAAGGCTGGCATGAATGGGGCAGTGCGCCCCACTGTGGGAAGCGTTGGGTCGCGGAGAAAGTAGAGCACTTGGCACAACCTGGCCCGCACAGGAATAGCATAAAGAGGGCCCTGGGGGTGATTGCGAAGCTGGCACGAGATCCACTTTCGCAGCCAAAGAACAAAACAGGGACCCAGCAAACGCCGAAGGATGTTTACCCAGTTCTGTGGTAACCTCCCTCGCAGTGCCTGCATGGTGTGCAAGGTACGGTGAGAGGGAACAAAAACAGAAGCACCGGCACCGCCTGACCGTCAAGCCCAGGACCCATCTGAGATGAAACGCTGGGGATCCCTTCGGGAAGCTCCGTCTGACCAGAGGGAGCACCTGGACAGGCTAGCGCCCCTTGCGGCGCGCACCACAGTCCAGGGGCCGACGCACACAGGCGCCGGAGCCCTCCGATCCCCGTCTTTCGGGTGCCCTACATGAAGCAAAGGGGAGCCTCTAGGGAACGGGCCCTGGACCCCAGGCGTTTCCCAAAGCTGGCCCTTGTTCCAGAGTCGCTGTCCGACAATCATGCGGAGGACCCTGGGAGAAGCCTCCAGGTCCTCTTTCCTCCAAGACCCCTCGCCTCAACGCCGACGAGCGTGCCCCGTCCGTCAATCCTGCTGCACCGGCAGGAACCACAGCGCGGTCGCCAGACCTGTGGTGTCCCCTCCGTCCCCCAGTGGCGACAGAGCCCCGCCTCTGCTGCTCGTCCCCCACCCTGCTGCATCTGCGACGCCAGACAACGAAAAACTACGATGTCCACAAGCTTTCGGAGATCCACGCCGATTTCTTGGGTCGGCGCTGGAGCCCCCTGGCGGCGCCTCCAGCGCCGACCCAACAAATCAGCACGGCCCTCCGACAGTTCAGGTTTATGCACATATTTTTTGTCAAAATGGAAATCGTTATACTTTTCGCGATAGCGGCCGTTACCGCCCCTGGCCGCCCCCTCCCCCCCCGTAACGTCACGATTCGTGCTGACCTCCGAGTTGGCTTTGTTATTCCTAAACGTTCCCAGACGGCGCCGGCCCCCTGCCCACCCCCAATTTCGGCAACGCCCGTTACAGAAAGGCTGCTGAAGAAAGGAACGCTCAATCAGATACGAAGGCGCTCTTTGGCGCCATCAACGCCTGGTTGCACGAGCAGGGCTGGAGGAACAACCACGGAATGACCCAAGGAACAGCGAGCCCCGTCCGAACCCAAAGCCGTCCTTATTTCAGCGTCTTCACTGTATCGCCCGGAAAGAAAAAAACAATGTCGTATGACGACAATTGCTTCTTGATGCTCCCCGCGCCAACGACGATGTCTCGGCAGCGCGCAGGAAAAGGGGGCGGCGCGGGAGCTCCACGCCGACCCTGCACGCCAAAGGCCCAGACCAGCGGCACCGCGGCGCTTTCAACACGTGGGCCCCCCAGGGCCCCTTGGGACAGGCTTCTTCTGGTGGGGGAACGACACAGAACACTGAAAGATAAACAAGTCATTGTAGCTGACTGGAAAGACGCGGGGCCATCGCAACCCGAAGCAGGTCATCCCAACTTTGGCCGTCTTATCGCCCGAAGGGTGGTCCTATTAGCATGTGCAACCACTGGCCTCGGACGCTCGTGAAGGGCAACGCTCGGGGGGGGGGACTGGCCCAGGGGGGGACATCGACCCGCAGTCCGCGATACATCGCCGATAGATCGGCGAGATGCTCCCGATAGCGAATCCGCAGGTTCCTCGGCGGGCAGGGCGGGGTATCATGCCAACGTCGGCGATTAATGGGCGTTTGAGCGTATCCCACCCGAACGTCGCCCCCGATATTCGCAGCGCCTATCTTTCGGGCAGGCCCGGTGCCCGACAATAGCCCTGGCCCCTCGGAGGGCCAAATTGCCGAGAAGCGGCCTTCATTATTCTACTCGCGACGCCCGGAAGCCTGGCCCATGAGCCTCAAGATCGAACCCCAGGGCCTGTCCAGGGGCGCGCCATGGCCAGAATCTTGAAGGGGAGCACACTGCCTGGCCAGGGCCATCCAGAGCTTTGGCATGGTACATCTTCCGACCCAGGATGGCAATGGCCAGGCTTGCTGGTGGTGAACAGATGCCTTCTGCGGACGGGGAGACGTGGAGGAGGCGCCACGGCGAGGCATGTCGGCGGAGCCAGCAAGAACTCGCGGGCGGCCACGTACGTCTCCTCCGCCGTCGTCCGGTCCTGCGCGCGCGCCCTAGCCCCGAGCGTGTTTCGTCGCGTGAGTCGCTCGTGCTCCAAGCCCCGACTATACCAGCGCGCATATGGGGATGGCGCGAGGGGGAGGCCTTCTGAGAAAGCAGGGGGGGATTCTTGGAACCCTTCCAGGCTTGTGGGGAAGCTCTTTAGACGCCTCCAGGGTTTCCTCCCGAGAAGACCCCCGCCTTTACCGAAGCCCCCCGTCCTCTTAGAAGTCCGCCCCCCTCGCGCCACATCTTTGCGCGCGCCCCCAAAACCGATGAGACGAAGACAGGACCAGGACCAGGACAGCATCACACAAAGCCGCACCTAGACGGCGCACTGGCACAGAACGAGTATGAACGCGCACGTGCAGGAAGAAAACATATAGAAACACGTCGTAACCGATTCTGCGTGCAAGGCAATCGGGTGCGCAACTACCAGAAACCTTGTGCCGGTGACCTGCTACTCGGTCATTTGCTAACGGCGCGGGGGACGGGGGAATCATAATAACTGTAAGGAGACGGACCCCCACCGACCTACAACGCACAAAGATTCTCAACGGCTTCATGCCACCTTGATTTGTTTTGCAAAAGCGCCTGTAATTCGTCCGGGTCGCCCCTTGCCAATTCGAGGGCCGCTGCGCGCATATAACTTGCCCGTTGTAGACGAGGGCACCCTCGGGACCGTGAAGAATTCCACTTCTGGGGCGAAGCAACACCATCTTGACCACGATCAAACACCATAGATTTCGGTAGGCTGTTGGGGCCATCGAGGACAAGTTTGCCATATGACTAAAGATGCCGTTCCAATACGGTTGCCGTCAAACGCTGGCCTCCTGCACGATCGCGAACTTCAGCGTTGCTCACACGAGAGACGAAAGCAAGTGAAACTTTGAGTAATGACCGTGGACATTTGGCCCGGAAAAAGTCGATCCTGTTTTTGTCCGCTTGTAAGAACATGCGCAATTCCAACCCATACAGGAGTTTCGAGAAGACACATGAGTCCAGCACCCTCTGCTTCTGCTCTTTGCTGAGAATACTACTGCTACTACTACTACTACTACTAC
>CAUYUJ010000270.1:604588-663024 GCA_963575745.1 Prorocentrum cordatum
TCACCATCATCACCAACATCACAACCCACAACACCACCATCATCAACATCACCGCCATCCGCTTCACCAAAAGCAGCATCATCATCACCATCACCATCGTCACTGGCATCATCCTCATCATGGTCGTCATCATCACCATCACCATCATCATCGTAATCATCAGCATCATCATCATCGTCGTCGTGGTCATTACCATCACCATCAACAGCATCGACATCATGCGCATCGTCAGTATCATCACCATCATCAGCATCTCACTCATCACCACCGTCATCAACAACAGCATCACCATCATCATCAGCAGCATCGTCATCAGTATCAACATCATAGTCAACATCATGGGCATCGTCACCATCGTGGTCATCATCACCAGTATCATCAACATCATCGGCACGGTCGTCATAATCATCATCATCGTCATCAATGTCACCATCAACGCTGTCAACATCCTGAGCATCGTCATCATCATCATCTTCGCAAACACATCACACTCATCATCGTCGCATGTGCCCCAATCGTCATCCACATCGTCATCACCATCGTTCTCATCATCGTCGTCATCACCAAAACCGTCAGCATCACCATCATCATCATCAGCATCATCATCACCGACATCGTCACCATCATCAACATCACCATCATCATCGACACCATCATCAATGTCATCACAGTAATTACCATCCGCCTGCGCATCGTCGTCATCATCATCCCTATCATCAGTCCCATCGCCATCATCGTTACCAACGGCATCAGCATCAACATCGTCATCACCATGACCAACAACATCATCATCATCGGCATCATCAGCATCCTCATAATCATTGTTATCACCATGACCATCATTATCATCGTCACCAGCATCATCAGCATCAGCATCATCATCATGATCTTCAGCCCCTCATCATTACCACCATCATCATCACAATCACCATCGATTTAACATCATCACCAACATCTGCATCATCAAGCTCATCACGATCATCACCATCATCGTCGTCATTACCATCAGCATCATCATCATTATCGTCAGCATCATCATCCCCCTCATTAGAATCATCTTCATTACGATTATCATCACCACCATCCTCATAGTTGTCGCAAACACCATCATCGCGAACCAACATCACCATAACCATCACCATCATATTCAACATAATCATCATCATCACCGTCATAATCATCTCCACCGTCAGCATCGTTATCACCAGAATCGTCCGCATCGTCATCATCACCATCATCCATCGTCGTCATCACCATCAAAATCCGCAACATCGTCATCAACATCACTATCCTCATCATCAGCAACCCGTCATCATCATCATCATCATTATCATCATCATCATCATCATTATCGTTATCAGCATCGTCACAATCATCACCGCATCAAGGTCCAATGTCAGTATCAGTATCAGTATCAGTATCATCATCATCATCATATGCATAATCGTCCTCATCATCTTCACCGTCATCATCACAGACAAAATCACATCGTCATCAGCATCACCAATATTAACTTATTCAATATCATCATCGTCAGCATCATCATCACAATCGTCATCATCAGCATTGCCATGACTATCGTCAACATCATCATCACCATCATCACCACCACCATCAACATCACCAGCATCGTCATCACCATCATCACCGTCATCATCATCATCGCCATCGTCGTCGACCACCATCACCATCCTCATCACCGTCCTCATCACCATCATCACCACCATCAGCATCGTCATCACCATCACCTCATCATCACCATCACCATCGTCATCACCACCACCACCTCATCATCGTCATCACCATCATCGTCATCATAATCACAATCATCGTCCTCGTCCTCGTCCTCTCCCTCTTCCCGTTCCTCTTCCTCTGCCTCTTCTTCTTCTTCTTCATCCACCTCATCGTCTCCTCTCTCATCCCTTATCCTCCGCCTCCTTTCTCATGTCTGGCAACCAATTCTACCTGACCCTCCCCCCTCTTCCATCCTCCGCCGCCTTCTCCCCCTGCTGAACACTTCGGCGATGGATAACAACAAGTGATCAGCGAATATTGCTAGAGCTCGAGAAAGTTGCTTTCACGTGCTACAAGTACCACTTTGAATTGCCGATCCGTTCTTGTCATTGTGCTCCACAAGCAGATACGACCGACGACCTCACGAGCGCTAGCTGGGCTCAGCCTGAGAAAAGGCTGGGCTTGCCGCGGCCCTTCTGGCGCAACTGCTGGAGACGCGCGGTCCCTCGCCTCCTGGGGCAATGGTCCTGGGCACTCCTTGGGGACTCCTGAGGCCGCGTTCTCGGAGCCTCTCGTCGTTATCTGGAGCCCTGGACCCTCCTCCTCCTCCTCCTCCTCCTCCTCCTCCCCATTTTCCTCCTTCACCTCCTCCTCCTCCTCCTCCTCCTCCTCCTCCTCCTCCTCCTTCTCATCCTCCTCCCTCCGCCCCCTCCACTCTCCCCTCTCCACAATTACTCAATATGAAAATACTCTCCCTCTTCCCCTGATGGCGTCCGGGTGATGGCCGCGCATTCTCCGCGTACTGTTTTTCAACACACAGGATGCCCGGGAAATCCCGGGAAACGACTCTCGCTGAGGCGCCGGCGTCATTTTCGGGCCGAACGCCCCCCGCGTACTGTTTTTTAACACACAGGATTCCCGGGCAACGGGTTTTCGCATGCGGTTTTATATATTTATATATGTATATATATATATATATATATACATATATATATATATATATTGAAAAATGATGCTCTCGCTGAGGCGCCGGCCTCATTTCTGCTCCCGAATCGTTCCGAATCGTGCTCCCGCTGCAGCGTGGGCCTCATTTTCGGATCGGTGTTTGGCCTCCGTCGTTCAGGATGGCGTTCTCGCCCCAGCGCCGGCCTTTTTCTCGCGCGCCCATCCGCCCGCCACCACCGCGCCGCACCACCACCACCACCACCACCACCACCACCACCACCACCACCACCACCACCATCACAACCACCACCAGCACCAGCACCACCACCAGCACGAGCACCAGCACCAGCACCAGCACAGCACCACCACCACCACCACCACCACAACCACGCACACACGCACGCACGCACGCACGCACGTGCACCACCACCCACTACGCACGCGCGCGCGGAGCCACAGGTCCGCTACGACACGCGTCCGCGGATAAAGAAAATCAGCGCCATGGTAAGGGATGGGAGGGAGGGGTAGGACGTCAGATATGACGCGAGCGCACCTAGCTTGCCCTACCCCTCCTCCTCCTCCTTCTCCTCCTCCTCCTCTTCCTCCTCCTCCTCCTCCTTCTCCTCATCATCATCCTGCCCTTGGGCCTCGCACGGTCGCGGACGGACGCGGCCTCGGCCCGCGCCGCCACGGCGGCAGGGGAACCCACCACAGCCAGGGGCGGATCGCGCGACGGCATGCGTCAGGCTGCGGGCTGCGGGCAGCCGGAAGGTCGGGCTGGGGCTGGGCGGCGGGAAAGCGCGTATGTTGGGTTTACGCCTGCTCCCCTGAAGAGGAAGGGAGAGGGAAGGCCGCTCGGCTCCAGACACGGGAAAGGCGCCTCATGTAGATTGGAACCTGGGAACCGAAAAGATACAAACTTTCAGGGTGCGATGGGTATCGATCTGGCCACGCGCAAGGGACTGGGCATCCCCTTGGCCTCCCCACCCCCAGACTCCCGACTACGTGATGGTTTCGCAACGCGCCTCCCCGAAGTCTCGATCTCTTCCCCAAGACCAGCTGTTTTCATCCTGAGCCGTTCTTTGACAGTCCGAGGGCCCGGTGAGGGCCCCGAGAGGCCGAAAGATTCGTGTTCACGACGCGAAGGGGCGTGTGTCCTGCAGGCCTCCCAGTGGCGGGACCTTCTTAGGGACCGTCGGCGGGCGGCGGCGGTCCGCGTTGGCCCTCAGTCGGACCCTCCGCTCACGGAGCGACTGCAGCACGCCCTTGCCGTCGCCGGAGCCTGCCCAGCCATGCCCAGGAGGGAAACGAGACGAGGAGAACCACACGGGAGCCCCGCGTGGGGGGAGGGCCACGGGCAAAGCATGGAGGACAGCGAGGGGGGCGACAAGAGAGGGGGGGACGAGGAGGGCAGCGACGACAACAACGAGTGGGACGAGGAGACGCAGCAGAGGGGACCTGTTTGAAATGGATCTCCACGGCGTCCCAAGAAAGCGCGGTGCTATTGTACAGCAGGTAGATCTTAGTATAAGACATGTAGAGGCGCACTCGCCGTCCATTTCAACCAAATCAAGCGGCCCCAGGACTTCTGCGGATCCCCGGGGCCTTCCTGGGATGAGACATCTGCCCCTGTTGGCAGTCTGGTTTCTCATTGTCTCTGCCAACCGTATTTTTTAAGGTAGTGCCTTCAAGATAGGCACCAGTATCGTAGGAGCGTTTCCAAAGAGCACGGCGGTCAAGAAACCTACCGATCCGCCAGTGGCTGCGCAAGGGAACATATACCTCCCTGCTGAGCGAGCATGTGCCGAAGTATAAAAACCTGCCGCCGTGCTTCGTAACGATAAGCAAACCAAGCGGAGGGGCATTGGCGGTAGGAACGCGCGTGCGACACTTGAAGACACCTGCGAACCAACCGCAACTGTCAAGACACATCATGGCCAACAAATCGTCATGGCTACTTACGGTAGTCCTCGTCAATGGGGTCCCGAGACAAATTGCTCGCAATTTCAAACTCGCGAAGCGACAGGTCAATGCGTCGCCCCATCCAAGTCTCGCCGAGGTTGCCCCGTTCACTTGTTTCCGTCGTGCCCATGATGTGCACTGGCTGTGCCAAGCCAGGCTGCATCAAGACGGCGCCAGACGGCCCCAGGTGGCCTGAAGACGGCTCTAGATAGGGAGACCCTCTAGAAGGCAATTGTGCCTTATCGCCCATTCGATTCCGATGGGTTTCTGAGGTGTCAAGATGGCCCAAAAACAACCCAACGGAGCCCCAAGATAAGCCCAGGAGGGCCCCACGACGGCCCCAAGAGCGCCCAAGAGCCTCCCAAAACGGCCCCAAGAGGGCTACAAGACGGCCTACCGGACCTCCAAGATGGCGCCAGGACGCCCCATGACGGCCCCCGGGACAGATTCCTGAATGCGTCAGACGGGCAACGAGCGGCCGTAAGTAGTCCACAAAGCCTCCAAAGAGGCCCCCAGAATTCACAAGAGGCCCCCAAGAGGGTCGAACAGGCCCCAAGAAGCCTTCAAGAGGCTCCTGGGAAGCGCCCAAGAAGCCGTGATGAGGTCCGAAGAGAGCCCCAATGTGGGCCAACATGTCACTTCCTGCTCATCCTCCTTCTCCCCCTCCAGTCGCGAGATTCACCGAAGGGCTCCCCCGTGGCTCCAGATCTGCGGACTCAATACGGCGGGACCCCTGCGGGCCCCGGCTGTGTTGGACTAAAGCGCAGAAGATTGGAAGGATTGAGACTGGATAGGCAGACTGGAAGGCTTGCCATGGCCTAAGTGGGCTACATTAGGGCCTCAAAAAAGGTTTTCAGGGCGGCGCAAAGCGCGAGTCATGGCGGCACTTCAATTCTCTTGGAAAGCTCATTGGAGGCCCGGATATGGCTCCAGGGCGACTCCAGACGGGCCCAGCTGCCCCCAAGATGGGACCCAGAGGGCCCAAGACGGCTCCAAGACTGACCCTGACGGCCCAAGAGGCCGCCCAGACGCCCCCAGAGGGCTCCGAGAGGACCCCCGCGAGGGCTCAGAGGCGCAAATCATTGACTTTCCCTACGTGTTAGAAGGACTGTAGCGTTCTCGCATGCTGGAGCTTCCGACGCTCGAAGACGGCCCGCGGGACCTCCAGGCTCGCTCCACGATTCCCTGTGGTGCGGGTCTTCCCCTCCGGAGGGCCCGTTGTTCTCCTGCACCGCGGGCTCCACACTAACGTGTAGATAACTTTGGAGCTGGCACGTCGGGACCGTGGAGAGATCGGCAGGTCATTGCAGCTGGCTGGATAGACGCGGGGCCATCGCAGTCCAAAAGAAGCAATCCCACCTCAAGCCTCCTCATCACTCGGACGGTGGTCCCATTAGCATGAGCAACCGCTGGCCTCGGACACTCGTGAGGGGCAACTTTAGGGGGAGGACTGGCTCACGGGGGGGGGAGGGGACATCGACCTGCAGTCCGCGATACATCGTCGATAGATCGGCGATAGGCCCCCCGAGCGAAACGCAGGTTCCTGGGCGGGACGGGGTCACTATCGGGCCCCTCCCAGCGATGAACGATGAATGGGTGATTGGAGGCCAATGTGTCCCCCCACCCCCGCTGAATTATCCACCCCTAACATTGCCCCCGACCTTCCGCCCCTTCAGTTTCGGGCCAGAACTCGGGCATCCGGCGGCCGTTCGGCGCGATCCGGCGATCCGGGCAGCCCTGGACGACCCTCGGCGAGGCGCAGCTGCCGGAGAGAACAGCGAGACTGGACAGCCGCCGAGAACCGACGAAGACTCCCGAAAACCCCCAACTTCGAACCTCGAGAGGTCACCCCTGACGTTGCCCTGATCTTCGAGCTTCGGGGGACGGCGCAAGCCTGGGAGCTCCGGCGCCAGCTCTGCCAGCCGCTGCAGCGCGAGGTGGTGCGGCGCCGTGCCCTCTCCTTGCCTGAGGGCCGGCCGCGAGCGCGCGGGAGGCTGCGGACCCCGCCCGTGGAGGAAACTCTTTGGAGCTCTCTGTCGAACCAGCCGGGGTAGCGGAGGCACCCAAGAGACTGCACCGCCTCGATACGAGGCAAACCCTGCTCGGCACAGTGCCCCACAGATGCCGTCGCTATCCGACTGGGTCATTGGCCAGAGTCCTGACCTCCCCTCTGCAGTCCACGCCGGCGCGCGCGGGACCCGCCGCTACGTGGAAGGAGGAGGACGAGAGGAGGAGGAGGAGGAGGAGGAGGAGGAGGAGGAGGAGGAAGAAGAGGAGGAGGAGGAGGAGGAGGAGGGGGAAAAGGAGGAGCGGCACTCCCTGGGAAGAGACGAGATGAGGGCAGGCAGCCAGAAAACGGACGAGAAGAAGCAAAAGCTCATCCTGACGTCACCTGAAGATGGCGCCTACGGTCGGCGACCTCCTGGCCGTCCGTCTGAGACGGGCCCGCGCGAGGTGTCCGAACACGACAAGTCCCCACTGTCGAGCGCTTTGCACGTGCGGTAAACCGATAACATGGCACCGTACAAGCAGGCAGCAGACGTGAGCTGCTCAGCAGAGAGCGGGCCAGGGCCGAAGAGCCCGACACGACCGACAGCCGAGGCAGGCGAACGAACGAGGAAGGCGGAGGAAGCGAGCCAACACTAACTCTGAGCACGGGCAGACGTGATAGTGGAGAATCTCAGATCCCGCTGCGGCAAACTGGCACCAGCGGCGCCGTTTCGTGGGCCCCCGAGAACAGAGGATGGTGCACCAAATTTTCGTAATCACCTTTAGGACGGCAACAGCTAATGTCCACATCCTTGCGTGATGTGTGCACGGAAGGATGTGCGCGAACAAAAAGGAATGCATCTAATTCACTGGGCTGACTGCAGGTGGACGTCACCTGTAAGCCAGCATTGCAGAGATGAGCGTGAAGTCTATCTGGCCGAAGTTTTCGGTGGTCGGCGGGTCCTTGGCGGGTAAACAAAATACATGAAAAAACTTGCATCTGGGCTGGACCCCCCTCCCTGGCGCGGAGCGCACCAGGGGCGGCGCTGATGGCGCCGCCAGGGGGGCCCACGGCGACCGAAACTCAAAGAAGAATGAACAATCCCGTCCAAGGAAGCAACTCGCCGCCACGCAAGCCGTGCCTTGCCGAAGCCGTCTGTCTTCCAGTGGCTCACATGGCGGATCGCTGGCGTGGGCCGCGACGGCATGGAGGCCCAGTGAGGTGCAGCTCAGAACAAACTGGCTCACAAAGAGCACGTGCGAGATCGTTAAATCGAGCTGGGCATCCGAGAGCAGAGGATGGAAATACTTAAGACGCTTGGCTAGTTCACAACGAGCTGAAATATTACACATGCCCTGCAAATACTTGTCTACGCGTTTCTGGAGAGGAGGCTTATCAAAAAGGGAGGTTGGGGAGGGCGTTGAGGGCTTGGAAAGTTCGACGCATCTGGACCACGGCGCTGTTACACCACCATTTTCCCCAAGCGTGAGTGACTAACGCCTCGCCAAACGCCCCGACCGTGTCGAGGAGATGGCCCATATCGAAGAAGGATTTCGTATAGAACGCGCACCTGTACTGAGCAGCCTGCGCCATGCACACCAGCGACCTCGCTTGAACTATCCGCGTTCGGAAGTCCGCGCGGATTCCCTCGGTGAGCGCTGGACACCCATCGACAACATGAGGAAGAGTGCAAACCCAAGAATTCTGCGCGTACCTCTGAAATGGTATATGCATGTGCATTTCTGGCCTTCGAGCAAGGAGCACCCAATCCCTCCCGAAGCAGCGGTGGCCCAGCCCTCCCCCCCTCCGCTCCGATTGCTGAAAGGCTCGTTGGCACCGCAGAGCTCACAACTCGACCCTCGGACTCTCAGCATGCCCGACGAAGCCTGCTTCAGCGATCGACATCGACGAAGAACCGCGCATCATCGATCCCGTGAGCCGTGATCCCGACGACGATAGGGGCACGGAGGAGATCGCCCGTGATCCCGTCGAAGAGAAGTCAAGATGCCCCATGCTGGCGGGGCGGCGGAATGGTATCTTGGAGCCGTTCGTCCCGCTCATCTCGCAGCGATTCATGATGTCCAGCAGCTCCGCCTCGCGGACAGCGGCGGACTTGTGCGGGGAGAACGGCAGGGCTATGCGGTGGAAGGCGTTGCCCAGGAGCGTCAGGTCGTCGGCGGTGATGCCCTCCGCCCTCAGGAGCGCCTGGGCGCTCGGACTGAGGCCGACGCCAGCGGCGAGTCGCTTGATGGCGTTGTCGCTGGGGAACTTGAAGTCCACACCGGGGCGCTGGATCGAGACCAGATGGATCGGCAGTTTGGCTCGCAAGGCCGTCACGATCTCGATCAGCACCCAAGGTCTAGTGAGCACGTTGTCCGTGAGAAGCAGCACCACGTTGTGGCTACCCCTGATCATGCCAGGGATCTGGGCCGTCTCCTCCAGGTCGTTGGAATCGAGGAAGATCGGCCTTCTGAGGTTGAACGCGGGGTGGGTGGGATTCTCCTTGATGATCCGGCGCATCCCTTCCTCGATGAGCGCCGCGTCCGACCCCGCCTCTTCCTTGAATGGGGGCCCAAAGAATATACACCACCACCACGTCGATTCCTCCTCTCTCCTCTGTCCAGCGAGAGGGAGGGGGGGAGGGAGGTGGTGGTGGTGTATATTTTTTGGCTCCCGATTGAAGTGTAGGCCCCTACCTCCACAGAGGCGTCGGTCATGGCGCAGCCAGGCGGCATCAGAAGCCAGCGGTCGAGGGACAGCGGAGCGGGGCCAGCAGCCCCACTCCCAAGACTGCTTGAAGAGGGAGGGGGAGGGCGCCCTCGGCACCTCAAGCATGGACTTTCGGAGGCCCGTCCAGGTCTGCTGGATCGGCGCTGGACCCCCTCCCTGGATCGTGGAGCGCGCCAGGGGGGGGAAGGGCAGCGCAGATCCAAGGAATTCGCGCGGAGCTCCGAAAGATTACGCTTGCGCTGTTGTCTCTCGTTCGAGCTCAGGAAGGAGGCAGGGAGCAAGATCCAAAGATGTCCAGACCGCCCACGCCCATGAAAGGAGGCGAAAATCGGGCCGCGAGGCTCTTGTTGTATAAGTTCCCGCGCCGTGTAGACTGGTGATTCCTTCGATCTAGCTCAAGGAAGGGTCCGAGTTGGACAAAATATCGAATCGAAAGTACGAGTGAGAACTACGCATGTATCGCAAGCAAGAGTTCGAAAATAAGTACAACACGAACGTGCGAGTGCGACAAAAGTATAATATCGTTGAAGAACCATGAACGAATCAGTGCGATCAAAAGACGAAACACGTACGAACTATACGAATGCGCATCGTGAATCTGAACAACATGTGAAAAATACGAAAGCACATCCAGAGTGTGCAAGGAATGCGAAAAAAGTACGAGTGTGCATCCAAAATGTGAATATGCGAAAGCAACACGGCTGCGCATCCGTATTGATCAGATTCGGACGCTTCTCCTGCTTCTTTCGCACTGAGCTGTTCGAGCCGTATGATTTGCCATAATTACTTGCTTTCGATTCGTACTTTACTGTCCCTGTTTCCATACTCTGCTGAGTTCGTACCGACATGCCAATATGCACGGATGGAAGTCCATCCGGGCCGCAGGTGTGCCGCGTCCCACACCCCGGGCGGTAAGAGCCCCTCAAGTCTGGGTCGTCCTTGAAGTGTGAGATGAAGACGAACGCCCTGTCGTCGGCCATCTCCTGCAAGTACTCCTGGATCAGATGCTTCGGAGTCTCCATTACGTCTGAATGCAAACATTCGCGGGCCCTGTCGTTCAGCCAAGAGACGAAGCAGCTGGCATACTTCAGAGCGAACACGCGTGTGAACTCGTATGCGCTCACGATGGAGGCGAAGTCGCCGTTGTCCATAACCAGCATTGTGCAGTCGCCCTCTGCGAAAAATTCTCCCTGGTTAGTCCACTGCGTCCATAACGCGGCCTCGCTGATGTGCTGGCCTCGATGTCGCATTACCTGCCTCATGTCCGACCCTTCCTGTTCTCTGGCCCTTATGTAGTTCGACAGTGTCCTCCCCATTGCGGAATAAGACTCCGCAGAACGATTGAGCTTCACGTAGGCGCTGGTGCCGGACTCTACGACGAGCATCCGCTTGCAAGAGTCCCCGAGCCCGAACACCAACTCCCCCGAGATCAACGAGATCCCCGACATGGCCTTGCAGCAGAGCTGTCTCAGCAACCGGTCCTTCGAGAGGCCGTCGCGCCTGAATAGCGGCACGAGCTTCAGCAGAGGAAAACGTACCTCCTCGTAAAGCTTCTGCTGAAGCACCTGCGGGAGGGCCTGGACCATCTTGTTCTCAACGTCCATGACGTCCTGCGCAGCGACCCATAGCGACAGCGAAACGGAAAACCGACCGGAACCGGAGCCAAACCAGAACAGACCGAGACCGAAGAACGGAAAGCAACCTGGAAGGGTGCACCGACGCGACGCAGACTGCGTGGGTGTCACATCGCGACGATGTCGGCCTTGGTCTCCGAAACCACTGCTGATCTGTCCGACACCGCAGATTGTTCAGTGTCGGCCGATTCTGGGTACCTGGCGGCCTTCAAGCTTGAGCGCCCGCGCGGGTGTCGCCGCCGCGCCAGCGCAGCGCGAGCCTACCGCAACGGACCGAGCCGCGGACGCCCCAGGTCCTGCAGGGCCCTCCCGGTGGGCTTCCCGAAGTGCAACCGCAGCTGGTACGAGAGCGTGGGGGAGATGCGGCGGCGGCGCAGGTAGCGCCTGGCCGCCTGCTGCATCTGGAGGTTCTGGGTGTCCGTCAGGCATATCATGGCCTGCATCAGGAGGCAACTTTTGGGAGGTCCTTCGTTCGAGCGAATAAGGGCTGTTAGGCTCGGGTAGCTGGCTCTCAAACCGGATTCGGTCAGATCAAGCCCAGAAAGCCGGACTTTGCGGGAGCAAACAGAATTGCAACATGAGTATGCCAGATTCGGTCTGTTTTTGACCATGGGTATACGAGCGCCGATGCTAATTTCAACCTCCCAGGAGTTGCATCCGAACCTGCGTCATGTTGGCGATGAAAAACGCAACAAAGGCGTGGGCGCCCAGGAGCACCAGGCCCTGAAAGGAGATCTCGAGGAAGGTCTGCGGGGGAGTGAGGCTCGTTCCGTGCAGTTGAGTTATCCGCCGACCCCCGCTCGCCAGGGGAGAGAATTCGTGTTCATAGGGGGGATAACCGATGACATGCCGCCGTTGGGAGCCCGTCAGCGTGTCACGCCTTCCCTTTTTGACCGAAAGCCTGGTGTTCCTTCAACGGTAGCACGCTGCTTCCATGATGGCTCACGAAGGGCTCCAACACGCCAGAGAGGCCTCAAGAGCAATCACAATGGCCTCAACAGTCCCCAAGGGAGCCTCAGTATGCAAAATCAATGGGCTCCCTTCGGAAATGTGTTCACGTTCTCCCCCGCTCGGGCTTCCGAGAGTTCAAGACGACCCGAGAGGGCCCCCAGAGCTGCCCCAGACGACCCAAGAAACTCCTAAGGGAACCCAGACACGACTCAGAGGGCCACAAGAGAGCGCCAAAGGCCCCCACGACAGCCAAATGCTTTGATTATGTGTTCGGCTCCTCTGACGTTATCACCTCTCTCCGAGACCATCCAACAGCTCCTGTACGTCGGTCTCCTCGGCAATGAGAGACAACTCTGTAGAATCACTGGCAGGCTGAAGCGGAAATGATGTGAGGTATTTGGGCACAGTGGAATGCTACACAAGGTAGAGGGATAAAACTGATGACACGAAAGTGGCCACGCTGACCAGGAAACGGCGTGACCGTCCTGGCTCCAAGTTCGTGTGCACAATTGTGTCGTGTCTCACACCTTGAGCCAAAATATACGGACGACGTCGTGTCTGGAGCGGAAGGGGCATTGCCACCCCTCCCGCACCCAGAACATGAGGCGAGGTCATCGGTTGCGCTACAAAAAACATACGCCATACAGACTGCCTAGTTTGTCGCCCTGGCACACGTAAAACAACAAACAACAAGCAAACACACAAACAAACAAAGACATGCGTGCGGGCGGACAAATCCTGCCCCCGGGTGAAAGCAATCGTTGACGTGCAACGTGCTCACATATCCGTCACAGTGCCTTTGAGACACGAGTTGGAGTGTCCTTTGGTCCTTGGCCTAGTCCCTTCAGCCTCCGTCCTCCATCCTGAGAATTCTCAACGGGCCCAGAGCCAAAATTGCCAAATATCTCGGGGCGCGTCAGGTGGTCCCTGGGGCCTGAGGCGTCTTCCCACATTACTTGTTCGGGCCTACGAAAGCCCCGAATCGCCGCACGATCGGCCCAAGACGCCCACGAGGGCCCTAGAACGGCCCAAGAGGCCTTCGATACGCCCCAAGAAAGCCCCAAGAGCCTTCCCAAGAAAGCTCCGAGAGGCCAAAAGCATTGCCTGTCCTTAGACGTTTCAATGGTTTGCGTGCTCTCCATGTTTCGAGCCTCCGACGCTCCAAGACGTCCCAAGAGGCCTCCAAGACGACTCCAAGACGGCCCAAGAGAAGAGGGCCCCAAGACGGCCCAAGAGGGCCCCAAGACAGCCAAAGAGGCGCCCCAGACAGCCTAAGAAGGCCCCAAGAGGAGCACAAGAGGGGGAAAACGAAACGAATATCCGAGCCTTCCGCCCAAAGTGGCACCCAGAAAGCCCCAAGAGGCGCCCCCAAAGGCCCTCAAGAGGCCCACACGAGGCCCACACGAGGCCCCAACAGGCACCCAAGAGGCCGATAAGATGCACAAAGAAGCATCAAAGCAGCCCCCCAGAGGTCAAAACTGCCCCAAGGAGGCCCCCGCGAGGCCTCGACGAGATCCCACCGAATATCCGAGAGGCCTCAGACCCACAACCCAGGCACGGTGGCAGGATGGGCCGAAGACCATTCGACCTGCTTGGCACGGGGACGGAAAGCGCTCGTACCCTCTCAGGGCGCGAGATTGCTTGCTCAGTGTCTTGGAGCCTTCTTGGTGTTAAGACTTTGGCACGTCAGACAAAGTCTTAACACCAAGAAGGCTCCATAACAGCCAACCTTGCGAAAATCTATGAATATGGCCTCTCCGTGCCTTTTGGGTGGTCATTGGGGGCTGGTCTGGGCCGAAATGGGGCCCTCTTGGGTCGTCCTGGGGCAGTCTTGGGCAGTCTTGGCCAGTCTTGGAGGGCTTGGGCCGTCTTGGCGCCCTCTCGAGGACCTCTGGTGCCCTCCAGGGCTGGACCTAAACAGTGTTTTTCGTGTTCGTTCTGTTTTCGTTGTCCCTCGTTTTGTCTTCAATCCGCCTTTACCGCAAAACGACATCGAAACGAAAAAGGCCCACGAAATCGCCAAAGCACCGTTTAGGTCCACCCCTGCTGCCCTCTTGGGGACCTCCTGAGGCCCTCCTGGGGCTCTCTTGGAAACCGATTGGGACCCTCCTAAAGATGTACGCTTCCCCGAGGAAATGGAACAGCGTGTGTCTCTTGGGCGTCCTTTTGTGAGGCCTCGTGGAGCGTCTTGCGGGCCTCCCTGGCCGTCGTGAGGCCATCTTGGGCCCTCTTTGAACGCTCTCGGGCCGTCTTGGGGCCCTCTTGGGCCTCCCTGAGGCCGTCATGGAGCTAGCTTGGGCGCTCGTGGGGGTGTGCTGCGCCGTCTTGGGGCCATCTGAGGCGCTCTTGGGCCGTCTAGGGCCGAACAGGACCGAACATTGGATTAGATCTGGGCCTGGTGAGGCCAACCCCCTCACGCTCCCCATTGCTATTTCGCCAGCCTAACAGATCGCGACGCTTCGCGCGCTTCCCCGGCATCCGCCGCCCCATGTGGCTTGCCGCAGGGGTGCACGGCGTGCCGAACGTCGTGCTGGGGGTTCGGTTCTTTTCTAAAAAACTCTCTGTGGGGTCTCGGCACAGCCCGCTGGCCACCTGGGAAGCCCGTGACAATTCACCCCTCGTTGGTCCAATCGCTTCCAAGACGGCCAAGATGGCCCCAGATGGCCTCCAAGATGGCCCCAAGACGCCTCCAAGACGCCCACGAGCCGAAGATGGTCGAAAGACTCTCCAAGGCCCAAAGATTGCCTGAAGATGGCCTAAGATTGTTTCAAGATGGACCAAGACGGCCCAAGAATACCCCTCCAAGAGGCCTTGAAGACGGCCTAGGACATCAATATCATTGAGTGTCCTTTGGTGTTTGACGGTGTTTGGCTTCTGCTCCTCTTCGGCCTTCCGACGGCCCAAGACGGTCCAAGAGGCCCCCAAGATTGCCCCAAGATCGTCGCAGAGGCCTCCAAGATGGCACCAGGACGGTGCAAGAGGCTCCCAAGACGGTCCCAAGAGAGCCCAAAGGCAACTTATGAGGTCTCCAAGACGCCAGAGATGGCCTTCAAGACGACCCTGAAGCGTCCCACAGAGCCCCAAAAGAGCCCAGAGAGGCTCCCAAGATGGCTTCCGACGGCGTCAGACGGGCCAGGAACGCCGTAAGGCGACCAAAGAGGCCCCCAAGAAGCCCCAAAGACCCCCAAGAGGCCAAAGGAGGCCCCCAAGAGGCCTCAAAGAAACTCCCAGGAAGCTCCCAGGAGGCCCCAAGAATGACCCAAAAAGCTCCCAAGAGATCTCCTCATCCTTCTCCTCATCCTCATATTTCCTCCCCCTCCTCATCATCCTCTTCCTCCCCCATGTGTCCTCCAAAGAGTTTCCACAACGGCTGGGGGAATGCATGGTCCAATACTGTGGCCAAACTTTGCCCAAACATCTGGCCACATAGGCGTACTCTGAAAAGAAGGGGCGGCGGAGATTCGCCGTAGGCGTCTTCGATATGTCAATGCTGCGCCCGATCGCGCTGTACTATCCTGTGCGCTGGCTGGTGCGGCACGAATTCACACACAGGCTGGAACAATCCGATAGCAGATGCGCCGGCATGCCCAAAACCGCGGAGAGGCTGGTACACCCAAAGTTGCACTTGAACGTCGGTCAGTAAATTGTCGGGTGGATGGGCTGGCACGTCCAAACCCTGTCCTGCCAACATGGCCGAAACTCGGGGCGGGAATGCGGGCAAGTATTGCCCCTCGCCCGCAGTGCGGCCCGAGGGCCCTCTCCGACAAGATGGCCCCGAAGACCCCAGTATGCCCACAAGAGGCCCCAACAAAAACCGTCAGGGAGGCCCAAAAGGCCCCCAGGAACGTTCAACAGGCTTCCAGGAGGCCGCCCCCGAGGATTCCAAGAGCCCCCCCACGAAGCCCCGCAACAGTCACCAAGAGACTTCAACAAGGGCTCGTCATCGTCAACCTCCTCATCCTTCTCCTCCTCCTCCTCCTCCTCCTCTTTTCGTCCTGGGCCCTCGGGCCCGCGCCGCACGCAGCAACTGCACCTCATACATAAAACTGATACGCACCATCGGTTTCTATCCATCCTCTTCTGGTATGGGGTCGGCGGAATGACGCAAACCATCTGAATCACCCAGTGCACGGAGAAGATGTACTGCTCGGAGAGCGTCGCAGACTCCATGAGCGCTTCATCAGAAACCCATCCAGAGCTGCTGGCTTGGCCCACGCCGTACCAAATGCACGCGATGATGTGAATGCCGACGCATAGCCCAGCAGTCAACTTCAAAATGTTGACGACGATTGTGAGCCCGTCGGAGGCGTACTGCAACATATCATTGAGCATGTGAGAGAGTCGGCCAAGTCTAAGCAGACGAAGCACGCGCACAAACCGCAGTGCCCGCATGACTGGTATCGCCGTGAGGGCGGTGCTGTCCTTCTGTGAGACCACAAGCCAGTCTGACATGAGTATCAAGACGTCGAAGCAAAACCAAGAGTGGAGATATGCCAACGCGACAAGCTTGGGCCTCATCTCGATAGAGCCCTCCTTGTGGAAGCCAGTCACGAACGACAGCGGGATATCGAAGGTCCAGAAAAATCGAGCGACCCAGTCGAAGAATACGATCAAACCTGGGACACGGCTGAAGCTGTAGAAAGTGTACAGAGGCACGGTTATCGTGTCGTATGCAATCAGAAGAAGACTCAGAAAGCTCCAAAGTGTCCCAAACCACCGCGAGGGATGCACCATCAGCCACTCTGACACGAAACCTGACGACCTGAACACGACCACATCACAATCAGTCAGCTCCTCAAAGATCCTTGAGCTCGAGTTGATCTTGCGCAGCTCCAGGCTGGCCTCCTGGGGGTCGGCGAGGTGGAAGATCGGCACAACGCTCACCTGAGGGACAAAACCACCACCAACAGCGCGAGGCGCCAGGGTCCCCCTGGTGATGTGGTCCCCCTCCCCGCTCGAGACATTGCCCATCCCCAGCTCGGGGAACCATCGTGGACCTCCTCGATGGTGGCGGCACCCCTGGTGGTGGTGGTGGTGGTGTCGCTTCTACTTCCTCCGGGCAGAGGAGGGGCGGCGGCAGCAACAGCAGCAAGGGCACGGGGCAGGGGAGAAGGCGGAGGTGAGGGGCAGCGTCAGTGGGGGACAGTCTACGGGGGGGGGGGAATGTCGAGCTCGAATCGGCGATGCATCGACGATGGGTCGGTACTTTGCCCCCGACAGCGAATCTCGCAGGTTCCTGGGCGCAGGTGTGGCTGTCGGGCCTCCCATCGGCGGTGAAGTGGAAATCGGGGCCGATGCGCTCCCCCCCAGGAGACGATCCCCCCCTGACATTGCCCCTGACACTCCGCTCCCTGACCACAAGTCGGGCCTCTGGCGGCCGTTCGGGGCGATCCGGGCAGCCCTGGACGCCCCTCGGCAAGGCGAAGCTGCCGGAAAGCACCCCACGGCTGGAATGCCGCCGAGACATGACGAAAACGCGCGGAAACCTCAAATTTCGAACCTCGAAAGCTCGCCCCCCCCCTATCACCCAGCTCTCCAAGACGCTGAAAGTTGGACAGCTCGAGGCCGCCGACTCGCTCGTCTCCAGCGTGCCCAGCGACATGCGGCCCGACGTCGGCACCTGCTCCGGGCCTTCGGAGAGGTAGCTCTGCTCGGCAACCACCTCCGAGCGAGAGGGCTCGGACTCCAGCACGGACAACTTCTCAAAGACGTTCACCGTCTCGCTCTCGCGCCGCTGGTCGTCGAGCTCCCGCCTGCGCAGGATGGCTGAAGGTCGAATCGGGGCATCAGAGCGGCGGTCGAAACACACAGAATCGGTCAACGCAGTCGCGAAAAACAACCCCGTGAAACCCTTGATATCAAAACCCTCCTGCCTGTGCTGGTCAAGCAGGCGGGCCCTCAGCGAGTCGAGCTCCATCAGGAGGCCCTCGAAGCCAAGAGCCACAAGATTCTCGCTCGCCCGCGCGCGCGCCTCCACCTTTGGGGAATGTTCCGCCATGGCCGAGTCACTCGAGGCATCAGACAACCCACAGATGGCGGCTTGAGCCCAAGGCACAGTCACCCCGGTCAAAAGCATGAGCCCCTTCGCCAGAGGCTACAAGCCCAAACGAAGAGCGCGCCAAAAAGGATGACCCCGCAACGAAGAACATGAGTGTACCCGCACGCTGCTGCTGCGCGCGCGCACGTCTGCAGTGGACACATGAGCCAGCGCAGATCAGAACAATTGCCCGCGGCTCCGCCCCCATGCTTGCGCCCACCCCGCGTTGCTGGTACACTGCGCGGTGATCGTTGATCGCACGAGCCCAGCCAGCCCGCTCGGGCCCCCAGCGTTAGGTCGGCTGTGTCCCCCTACAAGGGGATTTTGGACGAAAAATAAGAAATAGTCAAGCAATACCCCCAAATGGTCAAACAATTACTCCAAAAATAGTCCCCAGACTATTTTTTGACTATTTTTGAACATTCCTCCTGTAGAGGGACAGGCCCGACTGAACCCCAGCGCCCCGCGGCCCATCACCTCGGCTGAAATACACGAGTGGGCACCAAAGCACGCAAGAAACAAACCGGCGTCGGAGGCCCTGGGGAGGAGGTCGAGGAGCAAGCGAAGGAAGAGGTGAGGATCGGGCGGGGGATGTCGAAGGAGACGATGGTGAAGAGGGCGGGGATGAGGCTGACGATTATGGAAAAAAAGGTGGTGATGACGATTCGGAGGTGGACAAGCACTGGAGATGAAAGCATGCGGAGCAGATTCGGGGCAAGGGGAAGGAGGATCATAGAACCGCTTGGGTTGAGCCCAAGTTATGCTTCAAATCACGTGTTGCCTCCGTGTTGTAACCAAAGTCGACTCCCAAAGCAAAACGGTTCTCTGAGGGGGAAGGAATGAGGGAGCCGTGGACGAGGCCCTCCTCCTCTCTCCTCCCTCTCAATTCCCTCCTTCCTTCATCCTCCCTGATGTCTCACACCTCCTCCCTGTGGCCTCCTGTCCCCCCCCCCTCCCTTCTCGCTCATCCTTCCTCCATCCCCCTCTTCCCTCTCCGCTTCCCCTCAAGCAACCCAGGCCCAGAGTTCCCTTGCCCCGGCCGGCTCCAGGACCTCCGCGCGGTGCTTGGGGGATCTCGTCGCAGCTGTCGGATGTTCGACCGCCTTTGACGTTAACAAACACTGGAGTTTCAAGCGGTGCTACGGGATGGGTGCCAGAGAGTCGCGGCCAAGGCCCACCCCGAAGGAGCGCAAAACCCGGCGGGCATGGGCACAGTGGTCGGCTGAGCGAGCCATCCACCGCCTCACCCGCGAGGTGGAGCAGCTCGGCAAGATGCAGTATGTGGACCCCAACGTCGTCAGCTACAGCGTTGGGAGCAGCGAGTGGGAACAATATGGACAGTGGGATCCTCCGCAGGACACGGCAAGAACGTGGAGTCAGAATGGCAGTGGCAGCAGCGAGGAGAGCCGGAAGCGAAGCACGATCCCAATGCCATCAGCTACAACGACGGGAGTGTGTCGCACGACGCGAAGGTCGATCCCGACGTCGCCAGCCACAGAACCGTGGACAACACATGCGAGAATTCTGGAATGGCGGCACTGGCAGTGACGAAGTACGAGCCCGATGCCATCAGCTACAACGACGAGGCTGTGTTAGCTGACGCGAAGGTCGACTCCGACGCCATCAGCTAAAGACCCGTGGGCGACACATGCGTGAAGTCTGGGATGGCGGCAGTGGCGGAGACGAAGCACGAGCACAATGCCATCAGCTACAACGACGGGGTTGCGTCGCGTGACGCCAAGGTCAAGCCCGACGTCATCAGCTACAGACCCGAGGACGGTGCATGCGAGAAGTCTTGGATGGTGGCAGTGGCGGAAGCAAAGCACCAGCCCAATG
The DNA here is from genome assembly GCA_963575745.1 of Prorocentrum cordatum. Classification (NCBI taxonomy): domain Eukaryota; class Dinophyceae; order Prorocentrales; family Prorocentraceae; genus Prorocentrum; species Prorocentrum cordatum. The sequence continues at coordinate 624,408 of CAUYUJ010000270.1, forward strand.
GCATCAGCTACAACGACGGTGCATGCGAGAAGACTTGGATGGCGGTAGTGTCAGTGACGAAGCACGAGTCCCATGCCATCAGCTACAACGACGAGGCTGTGTCGCGTGACGGGAAGGCCGAGCCAGACGTCATCAGCTACAGACCCGAGTACGGTGCATGCGAGAAGTCTTGGATAGCGGCAGTGGCAGTGACGAAGCACGAGGCCCATGCCATCAGCTACAACGACGAGGCTGTGTCGCATGACGGGAAGGCCGAGCCAGACGTCATCAGCTACAGACCCGAGTACGGTGCATGCGAGAAGTCTTGGATGGCGGCAGTGGCGGAGACGAAGCACGAGCCCATGCCATCAGCTACAATGACGGGGGCCGGACGCGCGGTGCGAAGTCGAGCCCGACGTCGTCAGCTACAGAATTGAAAATTACCCTGGCGACGTACCCAACCCCTGTTTGAAACCTGATATGCTCTCTCTGCTGTCGGGCTGGGCGCAGCTCCTTTTTTCCTCGAAGCCGAGAAGCGCCACAGGCTGGCGCCGATCCCGGGCGCAGGCCGCCCGGCACAGCTGAAACCTGGGGCCCCAGGCTTGGGCCCGCAGTAGTTGCGGGAGCACGGGAGATGGGCAGAGGAAGAGCAGAGAGGAAATGGATAGGCGGATTGAGGCGAGCCTGGAAATCTTCACACGCCCTCGAAAGGAGACGCCGAAAACCGCCTGGCTCCTCAATCTGCGATGTCCCGCATCTCACTAGCTCTCACGAGTTTGTCATTATGCCTCTTCTCCGTCTTCCTTGAATCGATGGCGGTCTTGCGGCTAGCACGTTGCATGCTCTTCCTCATCTTTAGCGCCGCCGCCGCCGGGCCCTGCACCGAGCGCCACTTGGCCTCCCGCGGCACTTTATACAGGTAGACCTTGCCCACCCCTAGCTTCGCCAGCACGTCGGCGATATTCTGCGAGCCGTCGATCCACCTGAGGCGGGTGTCCTCGCAGCGCAACACCTCTCTGAGCAGAGCGCCCTCGATCGCCATCCTCTTGTCCTTGCTCTTCGTCGAGCCCTCCTTCGTGAGGCGGTCGTAGACGGACTTCGCGTCCGTCGCCCAGAAGCGGGGAAGCCGCTGCACCTCCCCCTGCCAATTGAGCAAGTCCACCGAGACATTCATCGCCTCTCTGAACAGCACCGCCGCCCAGTCGACGGCCTCCACTGCGTCTACCAGGTGACTGGCCTCTGCCGCCAAGGTCGAGCGGCGCACTCGCTGAGTCATGCCACTCTTCCAGTCCAGCGCCGCCGCTGGTGCCTGATGTCCGGCCAAGATGCTGCCGGTCGTGAGGAGCACCACGTGGCCGCCTCAGCACTTGTAGCGCTCGATGTCGTCGTGCTCTGGGCCATTCGCATGGCCCGCGTCCACGGCCGCGCCGGCCGCAGCGCTGGACAGCCTCAAGTTGGCCGGGTAGACCAACGCGACCTCGGCGCCCTTCTTGGCCTCGGACACCGCCAGGTTCGCCTTCACCAGGTCCGCCACACACGGGGCCGCTCGGGCCCTCTGCAGCTCGCCCGCGAGGAAGGCCAGGTCGAGTCGGCACTGTCGACCTAGCCAGCCGGTCTCGCCGGAGACCCGCAGCAACTCCTTCGCCTCGTCCTCGTTCAGGTCCTCTTGCAACTGCTTCCTCCAGGCTGCCGGGATCTTGATCGGCTTGAGGGAAGTCGCGTAGTTCACCATCTTAACCACGAAACAACTCGGATAACTCGAGAACTCCCGGCCGCGGAAGGTGAAGGGCAGCTCGTTCCACTTCCGCTGGAACGTGCCCAGGACCTTCAGCGGGAGGTCCGGCAGCTGCATGTCCTTCATCCTCGCCACCAACACGTCGTCAACGTGCGAGACCGCCATGCCCTTCAGCTGCCCGTCCATGCGCTTGTAGAAGAGAGCCGGCTCCAGGCGCGATCGAAGCCAACCGTCGGCCAGCAAGGCATCACGCAGCGCTAGCCAGAATAGCCTCGCTGCCTCCGCGAAGCCGTAGATGGCCTTGCGGGCCCTCAACAGCTGGCCCGGGACAAGGCCAGGTGGGCCCCCTCGGGGCTGCTCCAGGTAGACCTCGCGCTGCAGGTCCTGCCCATTGAAATAGGCGTTCTTGACGTCGCCCAGGGAGAGGGCCATGCCCATGGCCGCCGCCAGCGTCAGGAGCATCGCCTCCGCCAGTCGCGAGGCAGCGGGGGCGTCCCGCCTGAACATGCCCAGCAAGCGGTCGCGAAAGCCCACCACGGCCAGGCGGCTCTTCGCGAGCAGCGGCAGAGGGGCTCCGGCCTCATCGTACTTCCCGTCGTTCTTGTCCGTGTCCACCCAGCGCATCGGGATGATGATGTTGGCCTTGTCCGAGCGAAGCGCCTCGCTCTCATCTGGCGGGACCGGCTCGGCTGCGTCGAAGTCCTGCCAGGAGCGCCACTCTGCGTCGCGGCTGCCACCTCGATCCAGGAACACCCGGCGCTGCTCCTCCGGAAGGCTGCCGAGCTTGATCTCCCTCCTCCCAGGCTTCTGCGTCAGGAAAGCGTGCTCGAACTCGTTCCGCGTCAGCCCGAAGATGAACTCCTCCCTGCCGATGCCCTCCTGGACAAAAAAAGGCCTCGTCCTGCTGGTACGTCTCCAAGCCTGCCTCCGAGAACTCGCCCAGGTCGTTGTCCAACACGAACGCCGCCGAGTCCATGGGCGCCTGGGAGCTGGATCCTGCAGTCCCCTGTCGGATTGAGACAGGGACATCATCCAGCAGGCGCCGACGCTTAGCCTCTCGCTCCCGGCGCTCCTCCGCCTCCTCTTCCTCCAGGAGGCTCCCTGGGCGCCTGCGCCGAGAGGCTCTCGGCTCGGGCTCCGAGTGCACCCCGTGGGTGTCTGGGTGCCAGCCGTCGTCGTCGTCCCTCATGATATCCTGCGTCGCTGCGTCAAACTCCGCCGCGTCGAAATCCAAGTCGGGCGGCGCGGGCACGTCCTCAGCCCCACTGCTGGGGCTGGCGCCGCGGGCGGCTCGGGCGCGGCTGGCGCCGCGCGGGGAGCCTCCGGCTCGGGCGGGGCCGGGGCGGGCTGCGGCTCCTCCGGCACCTCCGCCTGCGGCCCGACGTCCATGCCGCTCTCGTCGCCCTGCTCGGCGGGCTCCTGCCCCGCCGCTGCGGGGGGCTTGGGCCGGCCTCGCAGGTCCACGAAGCCGCTGCCGCCACTGACGGGCGTGTCGTGCACCAGCTCCTGCTCCTGCTCCTGCGCAATCGATCTCCAGGCGTGGATCTCGTGGCCCGTCGCTGCGGCCAGGTGCTCCGGGCTCGCAAGCACGGTGAGGCCACGGAAGGCGAGCCACACTCCATGCCGGCCCTCATGGCCGATCACACGCGCCAGCCCTCGCCAGTTGCCTGGATGCTCAGGCCGATGCTGATGCTTGGCTGGCTGCGCCTGGTCGTAGAAGAGCACCCACTGGCCCGCAAGGAACGGCCCCCTCGTCGGTCGTATTTGTCGAAGCTCCGCTCGTCGAAGTCGATCCTCCGTGTCGGTCTGGATGAAGGCCATCCTGCACTGGGTCCTGATCTCAACCTTGCGGGCGAAGCGCGAGCCCGGCGTAGCCGCTGCCACCTGCTCGCCCACGCGCTCCACCTCGGCGTCGTCCGCGAGGCTCGCCAGGAGGCGAACGTCCCGGCCGAGGACCCAGAGGTAGGGGCTGAAGCCAGCCCGCCGGGAGAACGTGTTCTTCGCCCTGTTGCACTTCGTCACTGCCGTCCTCATCTCCTCAAGGCCCGCCACCTGCTTGTCGTGCACCACCCTCGTGAGCATCGAATTCCAGATGCCGTCGCGACGCTCCATCTTGCCGATGTGCCACGGCGAAGCCAGAGCGGCCGAGTCCAGGCGCACGCCCTCCTGCTCCAGGTAGTCCGCGAACTCGCCTAGGAAGGACCGCGCGCGGTCCATCATGATCGCCTCCTCCGGTTGGCCAGCCCAGGAGACCCAGCAGAGCTCGTAGAACTTCCTAACCTCCGAGGCCTTGGGGTTCTTGCGAGTGTCCTCCAGCAGGCAGACCACGTGGAAATTCGTCCCCATACACATGACGCCCAGGAACTCCCAGTTGTTGCCGGCGCTGTCGACGTTCTCGAAGCAGTCCATCGCGAGCAGCACGTTAAACTCGTCGACCCTCGGGAGCTGGCTCGGGCGCGGGATGCCGGGTCGCTGCGCTCGCCGGCAGCTCTCGCAGACGAAGAGCCTCGCCGCCTTCAGCGCCAGCGCCGTCGCCTTGCCCAGGCGCAGCGCACTGAGCAGCGCTGGTCGCGAGGGGTGCCCGAGGTTCACGTGCGCCCTCTCGATCGCCCTCTTGACGGCCCTCGGCAACAGCTCCCGGCGTCGCTTCCTCTCCCGCGAGGCGTCCCGCTGCTGTGCAGCAGCCGGCCCCTCGGGCAGGTCGCCACGCTCGTAGCCTGCGAAGTAGAAGACCACAACGTCGTTCTCGAGTAGATGTCTCGGCAACCAGCGCCGCCGTGCCTGCAGGGACTGCTGCGACCAGTCCTCGAAGTCTAGCCTGAAGAGCTGGTCGCCCTTGAGCGCGGTGACCATCCTGAGCGGGGCGTCTGCGGCGTGCAGCTGCGGCTGCACCGTCTGGGGCCGCTGACCTCCGCGTCTGGCCTTCACCATCTTCAGCGGCTCGCTGATGACTCCTCCCAGCTCCTCCAGGAAGAGGTCCGAGCCCCAGATGATCGTCTCGATATCATCGCCCATCTTCTCCAGCAGCCTCCTGTGCCAGCTCCGAAACGCGTCCAGCTCAGCACGCAGCTCCACCGTCAACAGCTCGAACTCGCCGTGTTGCGCACGCCGCCCCCGGCGAAAGCCCAGCGGGCGTCCGCCGGGAGGCGCGCCGCGCTCGCGGCGAGCAAGCGCTCGGCTGCGCCTGGGCCCAGCGGGCACCTCGGCCGGTGCCTCTGGGGCCTCCGCCGCCGCCTCGGCAGGCGGCGCGTCCTCTCCGAGAGGCGGGCCCTCCTGGTGCACCTCCTCTGGCACAGGCTCTCCCCGCGGCGGGCTCCGCGATCGCGAACGCTCGCGAGGGAAAGCATCCTCCACCAGGAAGGCCGCATCCATGACCAGCGAGCTGCGGTAGTCGATCTGCATCTGCTGGAGCACGCCGCGACAGAAGGCCTTCGCGAGGCCCACAGGGTAGCTGCCGCCTGCTGCGCCCTTAGCCACCCGAGTTCCTCCCGAGCAACTGCTGGTGGGCGCCGGGCGGACATGTGCTGTGCTTGCTCAGGTGGTTCGCCACCGCCGCGCTGTTCGTGACCCACCCTGTCGGCTTCATGATCGGCTTGCCCGTGTCTTTGTCGCAGGCTCCGTGGGCGCATTGATCTCCACGCACAAACACAACGCCTTCCAAATCCCACAAACGTATCAGGATGTCATCGTACTTCCAAGAAAGTGCTGTCAACGGCTGCTCTATCAAGACATACCGTCCTCTCCCATGCACGCATCGAGATACCCGCCGAACAAGCAGAAAATAACGGCGAGCACTCCTGCGGACTTCCCCCCAGTCGGTGAGCTTGTTCATGTTGGTCATCAGGGACCACGGATGACAAGGAAAAGCCAGCACTGTGACGTAAGGCCAGTGCAGGTCGAGGATCCAGTAGAGCAAGGCCCGTCCAGGGCCCTTGAGCAGGTCGTAGTCGGGGGAGTGGTCCACATCCAACGGCTGAGACTGCATCCAACCGTACTCCTTCGCACCGTAGCGCGTCAGGATGTGCTCATCACCGAACGGCTCAAACACCACCGTCGTCTGGAAGTCGGCGGTCACGAAACGCTCCGCCTCGAACCTCGGCCGAAGTAGCTCTCCTCGTAGGCGTCGATCCTCTCCGCGAAGCTCTCGCCGGGTGGACTCGAGCTTCTTCCGAGTCGCCTTGGAGAGGATCCCTGTCGCATCGGTGGCGAGCGCGCCGCGATCCTTCGACGGGAAGGCGTGGCCAACCTCCTCCTCGACCCGGATTTCCTCGCCGTCGGAGCCCTCGAAGGCCGACTCCTTCTGCGCCTGCGCGAAGAAGAACTCCGAGCCCCGATTCTCCGGGGCCGCCGTCGCGGGCCCCGAACGTCGCGGGCCCCGAACTCGAAGTCACTGCCGATCGGTGACCATCACCACCCCAGTCATCGAGTCAAACTGCCAAGTGACCGCCCACCTTGAGCAGCTGCACGTCCACCGCGAGCGTGCAGCTCCATCCGCATCTCCTTCAGGTGGAGCACGGCGCCCAGCGCCTCCTGCGACGCCAGGCTGACCAAGAGCGGGGTGTCGCAGTCCTCCATCTCCGCGCTGAAGATCACCCCGCGGCGGCCGCCGAGGGCGACCAGGATCTCGACCACGCGCCCCTCCTGCCTCTTGCCGAAGGCCGAGGAGAAGCTCCTCGAGCGGCCCGTCATCTTGATCTCCAGGCCACGGGGGTGCAAGCACCTCTTCTCGAACAACTCCCGCCAGCGCTTGCCGTGCGTACATCTTGCGCAACCGGTGTCGATGAGCGCCACTAGTACGTCAGACGAGTCACTGTCTTCACTCACCATAAGCACCATCTCCAAAGATCCTTCCCCGGGTAATGGGCGCACATGGCGCCCACGATGGGGCCCCTCTGGGCCCCGGGGTGGAGGGTGCTCAAGCCGAAGACGGCGGCGGCCGCGCCTCGCGCAGCCGCTGCTCGCCCTCGTTGTAGTTCAGCGCGGTCCGGGAACCAGCTGCACCCGAAGAACCAGCCGCCTGCCCGATGGTTCTGACGAGCCACCAGCGCCTGGGAGCACTTCGGGCACGGTAGCACCTCGTCGTCCTTCACCGTCGGCGGGGCCGTGCTGAAGCTGTCGCTGACCACACTCGTGCTGTCGCCGACGTCGCTGCCCACGAGCTTGAAGGAGCCGAGGTCGGAGCCACGGTCCGAGCTCACCAGGAAGGCAGAGTCATGCTCCACGTCGTCCAGCACGAAGAGGGTCACGTCCTTCCGCTTCTTGGCGCTGGTGCTGCTTAGTGGGTGCGGGCTGCTGCCTGAGGCCGAAGAGCTGCTCCAGGCCGGGCGCGAGAGCGCCGCTGCTCGCCCGCGTGGGTCTGCTCGGCCCTTCGGCTTTGCTGACGGCTTCGGCTTCTTCGGGCCCATAGGACACTCCGGGTCCCCGGCCCAGTGGCCGAGCTTGCCACGCGCCCCGCAGTGCGTGCGCTGCTTGTCCTTCGCGATCTCCGCCTTGCGCTCCTCGAAGGTCAGCGCCCCCTCAGCCTTGAAGAAGCCACGCTTCCTCTGGAGGTCCCGAACCTTGGCCCGTGCGGTGTCGTAGGCGGCGCACGCACTGCTGATCGCCTCGTCCTGGCTCGCGCCAGCGTCGCTGGCGAAGTCGCCCTCCGCGTCGCCGTCCTCGTAGGCCTCGTAGACCTCGTCGTCGTAGTCCTCGTGCTGCTCCTCCTCCTCGTCGTCGATGTCGTCCGTCTCGATGTAGTACGCCCTCGGCTGCCTCTTGGACTTGTCCTTGCCCCTGCCTCCGCCCTTCGGGCGCCCGGCTGAATGGGGTGGCGGCGGCCGAGGAGTCTCCTCCTGCAGGTGGAGGTCGTGGTAGTTCGTCTTCAACGTGTTCTCGAAAGCCTTCGTCTCGTACTTGTTGTCCGCCACCATCGTGACCAGCCGCTTCTGGTTGTCCGTCAGCATCGCCCCCTCGCGGAGGAAGTGCGCGTAGAGGTCGTCGCTGAGCTTCGTCCCGGCGTCGAGCTCCGTCAGCTCGTTGTACTTGTTGTGGAAAGTCCTCAAGTACTCAACGATATCCTGGCCGCGCTTGCGGCGAGACCGTTTGAAGAAGTCGTCGAACTTCTGCTGCTTGCGTACAACTGCTACCTTGTCCAGGCGGTCGAGAGCCTCGATGATCCTCTGGTGCGAGCCGTCCTGTGTGAGCGCCGTCGTGTCGTCCAGGAGAGGCTCCACCGCCTTCCACGCCCGGCCTGCGAGGCCGCGCGTCGGGCGCAAGCCCAAGTTCGCTCGCTTCTCCCTGCCGGCCTCCGTTGCGCTCGACTGCGTGCTGTATTCCACCATCACTCTCATTCGATATTCCCGTAGAAGAGCTATGTTCTCACCATCCCAATGCGGGATGCCCTCTTTGTCGACAAAGAGCTCCTCCGCGGACTCGTCTGTCATTCGGGCCATCCTTGCCGCCGTAAATCGAAAACCTTGCTCCGCGACCAGTTTGAACCCAGATCTGCTCTCTCTGCTGTCAGGCTGGGCGCAGCTCCTGTTTCTCGAAGCCGAGAAGCGCCACAGGCTGGCGCCGATCCCGGGCGCAGGCCGCCCAGCACAGCTGAAACCTGGGGCCCCAGGCTTGGGCCCACAGCGGTTGCGGGAGCACGGGAGAAGGGCAGAGGGAAAGCAGAGAGGAAGGGAATAGGCGGGTTGAGGCGAGCCTGGAAATCTTCACACCCTGCGCAACGCGGGGCATGAGTCGATTGGGAGTCGTTATACGGAGGTGATGACGTGGCATGGGCGCATATACTTCTGCGAGCGGCATTCGTGAAGCTCGCAGCCCCCCAAGGATTGCGATGTCCCGCTCAGATCTGCCTGGTTCCTCGCTCCAGGTCCGCGCGGTGCCTCACTCCGCAGGACCCACCAGCAGCCCTCGAAAGTGGCGACAGTTTCGCAGATCGCAGCCCCCCCAGGGACGGCGAGGTCCCGCTCAGATCCGCGCGGTGCCTCACTCCACAGGACCTACCAGCAGCCCTCAAAAGTGGAAACAGCTTCGCAGATCGCACCCCCTCAGGGACGGCGAGGTCCCGCTCAGATCCGCGCGGTGCCTCACTCCGCAGGACCCACCAGCAGCGCTCGAAAGTGGCGACAGTTTCGCAGATCGCAGCCCCCCAGGGACGGCTAGGTCCCGCCCAGGTCCGCGCGGTGCCTCACTCCGCAGGACCCACCAGCAGCCCTCGAAGCGGCGACAGTTTCGCAAATCGCAGCCCCCCAGGGTCGGCGAGGTCCCGCTGATGTCCGCGCGGTGCCTCACTCCGCAGGACCCACAGGCAGCCCTCGAAAGTGGCGACAATCTCGCAGATCGCAGCCCCCCAGGGACGGCGAGGTCCCGCTCAGATCCGCGCGGTGCCTCACTCCGCAGGGCCCACCAGCAGCCCTCGAAAGTGTCGACAATTTCGCAGATCGCAGCCCCCCAGGGACGGCGAGGTCCTGTTCAGGTCCGCGCGGTGCCTCATTCCGCAGGACCCACCGGCAGCCCTCGAAAGCGGCGACAGTTTCGCAGATCGCACCCCCCCAGGGACGGCGAGGTCCCGCTCAGGTCCGCGCGGTGCCCACTCCGCAGCACCCACCAGCAGCCCTCGAAAGCGGCGACAGTTTCGCAGATCGCAGCCCCCCCAGGGACGGCGAAGTCCAACTCGAATCCGCGCGGTGCCTCACTCCGCAGGACCCACCAGCAGCGCTCGAAAGTGGCGACAGTTTCGCAGATCGCAGCCCCTCAGGGTCGGCGAGGTCCCGCTGATGTCCGCGCGGTGCCTCACTCCGCAGGACCCACAGGCAGCCCTCGAAAGCGGCGACAATCTCGCAGATCGCAGCCCCCCAAGGACGGCTGGGTCCGGCTCAGGTCCGCGCGGTGCTTCGCTCCGCAGGACCCACCAGCAGCCGTCGAAAACGGCGACAGTTTCGCAGATCACAGCCCCCCAGGGGCGGCGAGGTCCCGCTCGTGTCCGCGCGGTGCCTCACCCCGCAGGATCCACCAGCAGCCTTCGAAAGTGGCGCCCCTATCAGAACTGGTCACTATGTTCCCAATTCCCGCCCGCTCCTTTGCCCTGCCCCTCCCCCGTTTCTCCTCTACTTGCCGCCCTCCATTTCCCCGAGCGTTTCCCAATTGCCCCTGGCCCCTGCGCGGCAAACGCCCGCGCCCCCCCGCAGCTGAAAGACTCGCCTTGCGCTCATTCTCCAATCCACTCGCGAGGCGCATGGCTTGATTCCACATTGATACTGGCAAGCGACGTCGAAGCCACGGCAAATCCGACAGGCGCGATCGGCCCCCTCGAATGGCGGGCGAACCGACACGTAAGACGATGTCGCAAAAGTAAGTTTGGAATTGTGGGATCCGCACAAGAAGCTAACCCACTCGCCCAAAGTGTAGTTATGTGCCTGTCCGATCCTCGTTATCCCAAACCCCCCTCCCCCCGCCGCCCCACCCCTGCTCCTCCCCCCTCCTCGAAAGAAGCCCAAAACCCATCATGATCTCCATGGGCCCTCTTCTGAGGGCCCCAACTGAAAAATCCAACGCCAAGGAAACCACGCTCACAACAACTAGTCTCCTCTCTCATTTATCCTCCCCCCCCCTCCTCCCACACTCACCCCTCTTCCTCTTTCATCCCCCTTCTCGATCCTCCTACTCCTCCTATTCCTCCTCCTCTTCCTCCTCCTCCTCCTCCTCATCAGCATCATCCTCACTGCGGTCGTCAGCATCGGCAGCCGCATCAGCATCAACAGCAGCACCAACATGATAATCAGATCCTGCTGCACCCCAGGCCACTCTAAACATGTCTGCGCGGCGGGCGCCCGAGGCGATTCCAGCGAAGGCGCAGCAGCGAGCGAACGAGACAGACGTGAGAGAGAGAGAGAGAGAGAGAAACAAAAAAGAGGAGGAGGAGGACCCAACGCACCCACACAACACCGAGGAGGAGAGAAAGAGAAGAGGGAGAGGGAGGCGGGCCAGCAAAAGGCTTGAGCCGACGCGGTCGCGGCGAGATGCGCGACCACGACGGCCTGCGGCCCCGCCTGAGATGAAATGTGCAAACACGGCCAGATCCTGCTACACCCAAGGCCACCCTAAACATGTCTGCGCGGCGGGCGCCCCGGGCGATTCCACCGAAGGCGCAGCAGCGAGCGAACGAGACACACGGGAGAGAGAGAGAGAGAGAGAGAGAGGAGGAGGAGGAGGAGGAGGACCCAACGCACCCACACAACACCGAGGAGACCCGAGCCCGAGAGGAGAAGTGGCGACGGCAAGACGGCGCCGAAAGTGCATAAACTTAAAGAGGAGCACACATAATATCAACTAGGGTACTTACCAGAGACAGGACAGGCAAGAAAAACCGAACGCTTGAAACCTTGAGCTCCTGTTTGTCTTGCAGTTGAATCAGAAAAACATGCACAACTTGACAGGATGAGGTCCGGCAAGGCGGGTCCACAAGATCCCCGAAACAGGGTCAAGGCCAGAGAGGACTATGAGGGGCTTACCAGAATAAGAACATAGGCCCTTTCTATAGCTGCACCGCGGCCTCACGAGAACGTCAGGGTGGCGACGGGCCCAGCAGGCCACGCGCGTGAACTTCCTCCAACGGGCCCCAAACGAACACATGTCGACGTCGAACGACGCGGCGTCGCTGGCCCCCAGTAGGGCCTTCATCGCAAGAGCACTCCAGACCCATGAGCCTCCCGGGTTCTCCAGGTAGACGGGGCCCCCGAGAGCGCGACGCAGTGAGATCAGGACCACGGCGAATCGGAGCTGCTGGTTCCCGAGGTCGACGGCCGCCGGCGGCCTGGCTGCAAGGTTCGGCAGCCCCCAGACGCGGCCTTTCGAGCGGATAGTACACCAAGAAAACCCAGGCGGCCCGCGTCCGGCCAGGCTCCAAGATGAACGCGGCCCAGCGATCCAGACAGCCGAAGCGACTCCGCCTCGCACCCGCCCTCGCACGACCTGGCGGACAACAGGATTGTCGAAATCAAACCACCGCTTCGATGCGAAATCCATCGGCAGCGCGGCGAGCCCGCGGAGGCGCAGCGCTGCTGACAGGCGGCCAGTCCCGGCGAATAACCAGGACAGCGGTCCGAAGGGGGACCTTGTGAAGCCTGAAGCTTTCGTGAAGCTTGTTGAGGAGGTGGCGACGGATCGACGTCGTCGAAGGGCCCCCCTCACATGGGCCGGCGAGCTCTACCGCCCGCGCGAGGTCCGGCAGAGCTCGGGCAGCGGCGCCACCAGCAGGAAGACGCGGCATCGCAGCGCCCCTCCGCTGGCCGACGGAGAGCACGCGCTGGCCGACGAGCCGCAGCTCGGTGATGATGCGAGCGCGCTTGGCGCACTGCCAGAAGTTCTTGTCTGAGGCCCAGCCGCCGCGCAGCTGGACGTCGAGGGCGGCTTGACTCTTGGCCAAGGGGCCGTCCGAAGCTCCCCCGTGGCGCAGCCCGCAGTCTGGGGCTGGGAAGTCGCTCGGGCCCAGCGCGCTGGCAGCCTCCTTCGTGCTCGTGACGAACCAGCCTGGAGGGAAAGACCAGATCCGCGAAGATCCCGACGGCGCTCGGCGCCCCAGGCCGAGGAGCGCCGGAACCAGGAAGACAAGGGGGTCGATCACCACGGTGGAGTCCCAGAGGCCCCTCTTCCCTGGCCGTCCCAGCTCACCTGGAGACAGCAGCAGCGAGGCGAGCCCCGCGCCCTCAGCGTCCGCCACGAGGGGGGGGGGCGACCTACATGGTCGTCAGCTGGTCGCGCTCCGACGGCCGGGGGTGGCGCGTGAAGCTCTGGATGGATCATGGCGAGTTCCTCCTCGATCTGGCCGCGGCGCAGCGTCGCGCCAGCCGGCGCCGCCGCCAGCGGCCGCGGCAGCGGCGCGCGCGCGCCGCGGGGGGCGCACTTCCCCCACCCCACCAGGCTGCGGGAGGCCCAGCAGAGCGCCCGGCCGCCCCAGCGGCGCAGCGGCGGCAGGAAGAACTTCTGGGCAGCCAATAGAAGCGAAGCGTCATCGCCGCTGTGACCGCGGAGATACAGGCACTCGAAATAAGCCACCACGATGCCGCCCCGTTGGTCCCAGCGGCTCCAGCCCAGAACGAGCTGCGAGCACCGCCCGATGAGGTCCCCCGCCGACCTCCGGCCTCAGCGTGGCCTTGCTGATAGACCGCGGCTCGAGGTGGGCGATCCCCGCTAGGAGGCTCCCCTGCAAGGCCTCGCGATGGCAGGCGGCTGCCGCCGGCGGAACAGCGGCTGTCAGGATCCCAGCGCCAACAGCCCGGGGGGCGGGCTGGACCTGGGGCCTGCCCAGTCGGCAACGGGGGCCAGGCGGATCGGCCCCGCATCCTCGCGGGAGTCTCGATGATCACGGAGGCGGTCACCAACCAAGAGCCATAGCCACCTCGGCGTCGATGCCCTTGATGTAGCTGAGGCCGCACGAGGGCGCGTCCGCGGGGTTGAGCTCGCCGGGGGCCCACCTCGCAATGGCGCGCAGTCTGCAGGCCGAGGAGTAGGCGCAGATCTCTCGCAGGACGCTGCGCTGCTGCGGCGAGGACCCGCGGCCCCCCCCCGATGGCGAGGGCGAGGGGCACGTTGTCGACCAGGCACGCGATCCTCTTCCCGCGGGCGCCCGCGGCCCTGAGCTGGCGGCGCAGCGCGGGCGCGACGGCGAGCCCCTCCGCGCGGTCGATGTCGAAGGAGTCCCTCCACGGGAACGGGTGGGCGACAGCCCGGCCGTCCTCGGCGCGCAGGTTCGAGGCGACCTCGCCGACGGACTTGTCCCAGTTCTTGGCCTCGCCCGTTGGCAGACAGCCAGGATCGCGAAGTACTGCGCCAGGAGAGCCATTCCAATCGCGCGGTCGCGGGCGCCCGCCGACTCCTCGAAAAGGCGGCGCCACCTCTCGGCAGCGCGGCTAATCTCGGCCACAGTCTCGCGGTCGCAGCGGCGGCGGCAGACCCCGCAGCCCCAGCCCGAGACGTCGCTGGCGGCGATCTCGCTGCGCCAGTCCGAGTCAGCGAAGACGGCGAAGAGCGGCAGCGGAGAGCGGACGTGCCAGAGCTCGCGACGCACCGAGGGCCGGAGCGGCATCGCCTCGCCCTTCGCCGCCAGGACGCAGGCGTAGACCGAGTCGAAGATGGCCGGCGAACATCTCTTGAGCAGCGCGACCCAGGTGCAGTGGCCGACGACGACATCCATAATGGGCCCGCGAATGTTCGGGCGTCGGAGGAGCTCCGCGACGGCGCGGCGAGGAGCCAGGCTCGCCGCGCAGAGACCCGCGCGGAGCGGCGATATCCATCAAGCTCGAGGCCCACGAAGCTAGTGGACCTGGTAGCCCCCACCTGCTCGTGGACGACAAAGCCGAGTGAGGAGAGCCCCCGCTCGACCTTGCGGCCCACGGCCTGAGCCTTGGCGCGCTGCGGGCCAGCAACGAAGTAGTTGCCCACGTTCGCGGCGCCAGCGGCAGACAGCTTGGGCGCGAGCACCGCGCCGCGGCAGCGGTCGCGGACCTGCCGCGCGGGGCCGACGCGGGCCCGGGCGAGCGCGGCCTCAGGGGCGCACTGCCAGAGGTGCAGGGCCCAGGGCCAGCCCATCGGCAAGATCGCGAGCTCGGGGAGCAACCAGTCGGACTCGCGTATCGCGAAACCGCCCAACTCAGGAACCCCAGCCAGCCCAGCGCGCGCCGGCGCCAGCGAGAAGTACTCGCAGAGGTCCTCGGGCACCTGCGTCGCGTAGAAGGCTTGCGTCTCCATGCGAACGAACGCGGAGCCGGAGGGCAGCTCGGTGCAGGGCGGCGGCTTGAATCGCGCGTTGCAGACCCGGGCGTCGAAGATGAGCTGCTGCTGGCCCGACTTCTTCGCGACCGCGAAGACCCCGGGAGCCCGCGACGGCCGCGGGCAGGAGAGAGGCGCAGCATGCCCCTGCCCAGGTGTTCGCTGATGAACTCCCCGTAGGTGGCAGGGCGTCGTAGTTTAGGATCAGCGAAGGGTTGAGTGAGTCCGAGATCTCGTCGAAACGCCGCTGCTTCACCAGGTGGGCGTAGCGCGCGGGCCTTCCCACCCTGCAGCCACAAACGGTCAGCCTCCAGAAGTGCGTCATAAAGCGCCACCAGCGCCGAGCCGCCAGCAGGCCAGGACGCGAGGTCCGTGCTGCAGGAGACCACGTTGCCGCGCCCCGCAGAGAAGAGCGGGCAGATGGAGCAGATGTCGGAGAGCGAGCTCGCGCGAGAGATGTCAGATGGCGGGCCGCCGAACTTGACATGCTGCGCAGCGATGTAGTCGAGCGACCGCTGCTGCAAAACTGCGGGGCGCTTCCGCATCGGTGGCGCCCCGCCCCCGCCGAGCCAGTTGAGCGCCCTGATGCCGTCGTTGGCCCAATCAATCCGAGCC
This sequence comes from Prorocentrum cordatum, assembly GCA_963575745.1. Classification (NCBI taxonomy): domain Eukaryota; class Dinophyceae; order Prorocentrales; family Prorocentraceae; genus Prorocentrum; species Prorocentrum cordatum. Next base: position 639,493 of record CAUYUJ010000270.1, read on the forward strand.
AGAGCACCGGCGCGACCGCCGGCATCGCGGGGGGCGTCGCGAAGAAGAAATGGAATATGGAAAACGTTTCGCTGACGACTGACAGCCACGGTGCGACGGCCACGATGTCAGGGGCGAGAGGCCAGAGGGGAGCCCTCCAGGATGGCCAAAGTCCTGGCAGCCGCCGCAAGCACGATGAAGAGCGCAGGCTCAGACTTGCCAGCGTTGCCCGCGACGCCGCCCTGTCCGCCGCCTCGGCCGCCCGCGGGTGGGTGGAGCAGCTGCCGCTCTTCACGCGCCTTGCGGCGCTCCTTCGTGATGGCCGAGTCGGCGGCAAACTGCGTGGAAGTTCCACTCCGGCAGGGCCGGCCATGTCATGAACCCACGGGCGGGCTGCACTCCCGCGAAGAAAAACTGCTCGTGGCCTCCGCTGCCGGGGGAACGAAAGCACACCAGCTTGTCCTTGTAGCTTTTCTCGCGGAGGTGGGGCCGTCGGGCAACGAGCTCCATCGCTGCCAAATTCGATCCGTCGACCTGATCGTGCGACAGGGCCACCTGCATGATCTTCGAGAACTCGTGATGCAACGAAACGATGGGGTCGTCCACAGGCACAGTCGACCCGAGAGCAGCCTTCCAAGCCGGGGGATGTCCCATCGGCGAATCTCCGTTCTCCACCTGGTAAGTCGCGACCCAGTGGTACGCGGAGGGGCTAGGCACGTACCGATCGGGAAGGCTCGTCGGCCGCATGAGCTGGACGCAGTTCCTGAACTCCCGAAGGCGCGGCCCCTGCACGTCGCACGCGGTCGCGAGAGTCCGAAGGTCTCCAAGCCTGGCGGCGGCTCCGCCATCGACTGCAAGGGGTGCGGCGGCGACAGCACCGTCACCTCCAGCGGCGGACGGGGCAGCAACCAGCGCAGCGGGCCACGTCAGCCCTCCTCCAGCGGCGGGAGCGCTCGCCGCGCCAGCAGCGGCTGCCGGGGCGGGGGCGGGGGCGGCAGCAGCGGTGCCGCCTGCGGCAGTCGTCTCCCGAGGGGGCTCCGCGTGCAGCCGCGGCGAGGACACGAAGTGCACCAGGAGCAGGAGCGGCCGCAGCGGAACCCGCACCAGTGTCACGTTCTTGCTTGGCCATATTCGCGGTTCCGCGGGCGCAGGCCTGCGCCAGCGGGGCGACCGTCGGCATCGCGGCGAGGTCGGAGTGCCGCAGTCCAGCTGGAGTGACGGCGCCCAACGGCGCGGCGGCGGGGCCCCACTACTTCCGCCAGTTGCGGACGCCAGCGTCCCCTGCATCGTACTCCCCGACTTACACGTCAAAGTCGGGCGTGAGGTCAGCGTAGTGCTCCAGCCCGCGAGACGAGAACGCAACCACGAAGAGCTTGCGCGCCAGGCGAGTCCCCGCAGCGGAAGGCAGGCCGCACCGCGCCGCTTCCCCGGCCAGGGAGGGCCGAGGCCCGCTGCCCGCCTCGCACGAGGGGCGCGGTCGACAAGGCGAGGGGCAGGCGCGCGTTGCCTCCCTCGCGTCCAGGGCGGGGGCTCGGCAATCAGCCAGCGGCACCAAGAGCTCGGCGGCCTCACCCGGCGCCGGGAGCGGGCCCGCCTCGAACGGCGGGAAGGGCGCGGGCGCCGGCGCGGCCGCCGCGGGCCCCGGGCGCGCCTGGGGATGCGGGCTCAGCGGGCGGCAACCACCAGCGAGCCAGGAGCAGCAGAATCGAGTTGCTTGCGAGCGGGAGGCCGACCCCGGAACCCGTGAAGCGCATCCGGGTGGAGGCCTCGCCCTCCAGCAAAAGACTTGAGCCGACGCGGTCGCGGCGAGATGCGTGACCACGGCGGCCTTCGGTTCCACCTGAGATGAGATGTGCAAATACGGCCATCATCAGCAGCATCATCATCAGCATCGTCATCATCATCACCATCATCATCATCATCATCATCATCATCATCATCATCATCATCATCATCATCAGCATCATCATCATCACCTTCACCCCCCCCTTCCTTCTCATATAGAACACCGCCCTTCCCCTTCCTCCCCATCCTCCACCCCCTCCCCCTCCCCTTCCTCCCCCCTCCTTCTCTTCCCGCTCCTCTCCTCTCTCCTCCCGACCACCCCCCCTACTGCCCATCCACCCGTCCCTTCTCCTAAGATAGCGACGCTGACGACGCCGTCGAAGCCGTGGTAGCAGAAGACGAAGACCACCACGACGACGATGACGCCGACGACGACGAAGCCGACGACGACAGCGGCGGCGGCGACGGTGGCGGCGGCGGCGGCGGCGGCGACGGCGGCGGTGACGACGACGACGTCAAGGCCGACGAAAACGACGACGGCGACGCTGGCGACGTCAGCAACGACGACGGCGGCGACACCGACGACGACAACAGCGACGACAGTGGGCGACGTCTGGGCCTGGCTCCGAGCTTGGCGCCAGGGACGGCCTGCCCGCGGTGCATGGAGGGGGATAGGGCTCCCGCTCGTCCCTCGTCATCGTCCCTGTCCTCCTCCTCCTCCTCCTCCTCCTCCTCCTCCCTCTCCTCCTCCTCCTCCTCCTCCTCCTCCTCTCTCCTCCTCCTCCTCCTCCTCCTCCTCCTCCTCCTCCTCCTCCTCCTCCTCCTCCTCCTCCTCCTCCTCCTCCTCATACTCCATCTCTTTTCCTTCCACGTCAGCGCCGTCTTCGTCGCCGACGCCGCCGTCGTGTTCGTCTTCCCCCTTTCGGGTCGGCGGCACTGGCCGCGTAGCCTTCCCAATAACTCTTACCTGTCGCACCCCGAGACGTGTCGGTAGGGCGGGCCGGGCGTTTCGCCTGAGACTTCCTTACCAGTTATAATCCTTAACCTTAAGAGTTGCTACATTTTCACGGATGGAGGCGTCTTTAACATGTTGCAAGAACTTCACGGATGGGTGGCGGGTGAAATGAAACATGTTGCTCTCGCAGTAGCGCCGCGCACATTCGTCTTAAAAGGTCGCAAGAACTTCCAGGCTGGATGCAGGGTGATGTTCAAAATGTTGCTACCCCTGTAGCGCAGCGCACAGTCGTTAAAACATGCAAGAGATTCACTGATGGAGGGCGGTACCTCTTCAACATGTGGGTCTCGCCTTAGCCCCGCGCACAGCCGTCCCAAGAGTTTACAACACATTCAGGCAGTCCTACAGCTGACGTCCCAGGAATTGCTTTTGGGAGCGATCTAGGACTGTCAGGGCGTGACAGTCACGTTAATTCGCGATGTTGAAGTCCAAGGTATGATGTTCTGGCACGAATCAGGATCGTAAGGACGCAACAGTAACGTTGGTTCGCGGCGTTTGAATCCCAGGAAAAATGTTCTGGCACAGTTCAGGATGTCCAAACGGTTGTCCTCCAACGGGGGATTTCCCTCTGAAAAAAAACCTCGTAAGGGGCCAATGCTGAGGGAATTCGGAGGGAAAGGTTATTGCAACATCGCTGGTGGGTCTTGAGTTTGCACTGGACCTCCTTCTCCTCGCGTATTTCATCTCCTCGCTCTCCGCCTCCACAAATGTTCCTCCCTCTGCTCCCCTCCTCGTCATCCTCCTCCTCTCCTCCCACCTCCTCAAGCAACATGGGCTTGAGATTTGTTTGGCAGGGAGCCCGAGTCCGTCCCACCTCCACGTGGTACTTGAGGGGCACGCAGCCAGTGTCCATCCTTCGTCACATTGTTGTGTTGGCTGAGAGGACGGAATGGGAGGCAGCAAGGAAGCAAATGACAAGTCTGGTGTAGCCGCAATGTCGCAGGGGAGTTAAGTTTGGACCAAGTGCGAGAAGTGTGGCGCATGTGATTGGAACAATATTCTAGAGGCGCGGTGGCAGAAGTGCAACTGCGGGGCTCATGGTCGTTTGTTCCCTCCGTCAATCAAGGAGGGTCAGAACCAACCAACCTGCAGGTGGGTCAGCCCCATTCGCAGCAGGCCCCTCTCACATTCTAGAGCAGGCTCTTCAGGTGGTGGCGGGATCCTCGCAGAAAATTGGTTACGACATCAACAAATCAACTATATGAAGCCGGCGTCTACATCCCCAGCGAGTCTGACCCAAGAGAAGGCCATACGACAGAGGGTGGCAGCGGTCAGGGACACCAACTACAAACACGACCAGGTCGTCAACACGATTGTCAAATTGACGCAGCAGTACAGAAAGCAGAAGAGAAGGAGCGCCTTGCAGCCATCACTTGCGCCGAGAACGCCAAGAAGATAGCAGCCAGAGCTCGCAGTGCAAGAGAGCCTAGCAGTTTCACAAGATTCTCGAGGCGCAGAGGTGGCAGTACTAACAGTGGCGGAGCAGGGCAGCAGCAATCGAGTGAGGAGATGCTGTTCAACCTGTCGTGGGACGAGGGCTTCTTCAGCACCGTTGGCGAGAATGTGGAGCCCGAGGAGAACGAGCGCGCTGAGTTCAAGAAAGTGCATTGGGGTTTGGTCAAGGTCAAAGCATCCATCGACAGGAAGTCGAACGTAGTCCAGCGCACGTTCGACAAGAAGAAGCAGATTTAAGAGGCGCTTCTGCAGAAGCGGCTCAACTAGAAGCGCAAGGTCACCACCGACGGCGCGCAGGGCGTAGGCGCGGCTGCAGGTGGTGGCGCGGGTGGTGCGTCAAATGCGGCTGCAACGGGCAATGGCAATAGTGGCGACAGTACTGGTGAGGCTGCCGTCCGCGTCGAAGCAGAGCGACTAAGCGCAGCCAACTTGCAGGCGCCGACAGCAGCAGAGGCGGCGGCAGCGGCGGCCGTGCGCGGGCAGTGGGCCGTCGCCAGCGTATTCGGCTACCAAGTCTGCTTCGATTTCGCCCTCTGGTGAGCCACCGCCAGCAACGTGAGTCTTCGGTTGAGCAATAACCCGAGGGAGCTCGTAAGGTGCGTCCCAATATGTTATTTCAACCAGGCGCGACCGTCCTGGCGAGAGGTCTGTCGAGCGCGAATGTGAGCCGGGAGGCATTCTTCCTTCAGTCCCGCAGGGATTCTTGTCGGGTCGGATCACCAGCCGAGCGTCCTGATGTTAGCGTGTCATCGTGTAGCACGTTTGCTGGGTTCCTTCCCATTCTAGTTGATATACAGGGTTACGCTGTGGCCATCGTGTTATGGGTGTGCTCCCAAGGGTTCACTGGAGAGAGCGCGCGTATGACAGTAGGGCTCGAAACGGTTCGCAACGCTCTTGAAATCCCATGGGCTACGTTAGCGGATTTCAGCGATTCCCCGCAGCAGCTTTCCCGGAGTCGGCTTTCTGAACGTATGAATGGCTTGGTGCGCCAAGCCGCTCTAGAGCACGCTTGCGCCACTGGGTCAGGGAGCTCGCACATCGACCATGTTGTTCTTAGTCAGGCCGCCCAGGGGCACTTCAGAGGATTCTCGGCCGTGCTCGACGTCCCTTGGCGGACTCACTGCGAGGTAGTGCTTAACTCTGGCAGGGGAAGGCAGACAGTTGCTCGCCAGGAGCCCCGTCGCCAGGTCCCCAGACCAACCCCACAGCCAGTGCCAGGCAGCAAGCCGAGTCAGACCAAGGCCAAGCGGGCTCAGGTCAAGCAGCAGGCTGAGAGTAAGTTCAAGCAATCGTGATAGACAGCCTTCGGCGATTTATTGAGCGTGGCCGCTTAGACACCAGAGGGAGACGGCACTTTGGACGAAGGCTCCCCGCCACCGAGTCATGAAGCGTCTAGAGATGCTGACAGGCTCTGGTCGGAGGGTTCAGAGTGTCTCCTGGAACCTGAGTCGACTGAGTTCGTCAAAGTTGCCTGAAGCCCAATCATCCACCCCATTGTTGGACCTCCCAGATGTGGCTTCCCTGTCCTCCACGCTGGACCTTTTTTCGCCTGGGGCTGACCCAGGAGTAGCGTTACCAGTAGGAGTACCTAAACAATGATTAGATTGCTGGATTCGGCACCTGCGTATTCGGGCCGGGATTGCAAGGATGGGTTAAGGTTGGTCAGACGTCTCGGAGCATTGCGTTGAACCAACTCTCGAAGCACATGAAGGGACCAACGGCAGCCACAAGTTCGCACCTTCTTCGAGCAGCATGGAACCCTGCATCTCCCTCAGAATGGCACGGACCAGCGTCGCTTTCGGGAGATCCGTTTTTCGAGTGGCAGTGTAACTCAGACGGGCTGGCGGATGCGTCTGAAGCCCAAGACCTAGTTACTCGGGACATGGGGAGGATTCAATGGCAGGAGGCATTCAAACACTCTGTGACTCAGGTCTGGGGTGGGGTGGATAACGTGTCTCTGCGTCGACTCCTTGAGAAGTTCGAGCGTGTGCAAAGAGGCCGTAAGTTGGCCGCAATGCTTCTCAGCATAGCCGTCGGGGAGTCTTGGGTCCAAGACAGGAAGTGTGGGCTCGGCCGTGGTTCATCGGACTTGTGTCCGCGTTGTTTGGAGAAGGCTGGGACTCCGTTACACCATAATTGGACCTGCGAATGCAATCAGGGGCATCATATTAGTAATCAAACTGACGAGATGTTACCACCTGCCATTGCTAAGGAGGACGCCGAATTCTGATTATGGTATGGGGCTTATTGCCAGCAGGGTGGACGCAGATTGATGACCCCTGCAAGAGGAGTAGTGAGGATTTTCTAGGACCGTTCGCTACAATCTGGAAGCAGGCGCGTTCGGCAAAGGCTCTGAGATGAATCCGCTGCCAATATTCGGGGATGCTCCAAGGCAAGGACGGTTCAGAATCCAGGCTTAGGCGGTCTGATTTAGCCATCGGACTTGCCGTTTCCCTCTGACCTTTTATCTTGGGACCCGTGGTCGCACCGGCACCCCGCGTGTTTAAGTCATTCGTTTTCGGTTTGGTTTGGTTTCAAGGGATTCGGGGTGGACCGTTTAAGTCAGCCGTGCCTTCCCGCATCTCCACTTCCCTACCTCATCAATTTCTTTCTCCTCATCCTCCGTCTCTGCGTTCGTCTGCGGGGGGGACCACCGATTCCGCTTTGTGGACGAAGTAACATGCACTTCTCAAGTTGGCGGCGGGCAGCCAAAAAACGCAAAGACCAACCAACAAAACCCACAGGACACTGAAGTGCTGGAGGCTGGAACCCTGGGAAAAATTGGGAACACACACAAAAATGCGTTCCCCCCTGACGACGTTCCTTTGGAATCTGGGTTGGTTGGTTGTTTTCGGTTTGTTCCCACTGTTCTTCCAGCACTTCAGTTTCGTTGCTTTTCGTGCACTCCTGGGGGTGTTCCCAATGTTCTGGCACTCCTCTAGAAGGAGGAGCAGGAAGAAGAAGAAGAAGAAGAAGAAGGGAGAGAGATGGAGGAAACGGAGTGGGAGGAGGAGGATGGGGGAGGAGGACGAGGAGGAGCAGATAGCAATGCGAGCATGAGCGCACATATGGCAGGAGGGGGCATCTAAAAATGGATGCCCCGTCTGCCATATGCGGAACAGCCCGCTAACAGTCAAATGGTGCTGCTGACACGTGCCTCCTCCTTCGTCCGCGGGGCCACAGCACGGGGCACCAGGAGGCACGGGAGGACAACGCGGGACAAGGCGGGGGACTCGATGATGCTGGAGGCGATCGCAGGGAGAGCGGTATGAGGCAGAAAAGAATGGGCCCAAGAGGCGGATTACGTGCAGGAAGATGAGGGGGTGGATGAGAATAGCGGGGCGGGACGGATGAGGATGATGCCGGGACTGCGGCAGACAATCTGTATGATTAGGAAACGGAAGATGGTGAGGATGATGGCGATGTGGAAAACTATACATATGGCGATGAGTAACCTTTACATCTCCTAATCACCGCTATCGTCATGATCCCATCGCTCCTTCCTCCTCCTGGTCCTCCTCCCCCTCAAGTAACTCATATTCTTCCTCCTCCTATCCCACACTTGAAAGGAGAACGAATGAGTGATAGGATGAGGGGGAAAAGGAGGGAGAGAAGGCGTGATATGAAGAAAACGAGGAGTGTGATGATGACGAGAGCGTTCAGTAAGCGCGCCGTCTCCTGATACTGCTCCTGCCAGCCCTCGTACTCATCAGCACCCTTCTGTTTGTATCATTCCTGTTCATCCTCGCCGTCCTCGCCATACCTCTCCTACAGGGGGAGGGGGGAGGGGGAGAAGACAAGAGGAGGAGAACGATGAGGAAGATGAGGGGGAGTGGCCCTTCAAGCACTTCCCCATGGTCCTCCTCATAATCCGCCTCCTCTGGCAACTTCTCATCCCCCCTCTCACCCCTGTGAGTATTCTCCCTCCGTTTCCTCCCTCCTCCTCCGCCTCTTATGTGAAAGGTATGAGGAGGGCGCGGAGCATGACTGATAGAAGGAGGAGGACGAGGAGGAGGACTGTTGGGAGCAAGAGGATGAGCAGGATGAGGAGGCGGAGAGGGTGCTGCTTATGGGCAGGATGTGGATGACGATGAGGAAGAGGAAATGAACAGCACCGAGCACGGAGTAGAGCCGAAAGCACCACATGCCCATCCAGTCTGGCGCCATGCAGCAGATGAGTGGGCAGAGGATGCGGGTGAGGTGTAGGAGTAGGCGAACTAAGACAATGAGGAGGATAACTCGGAAGCTGGCGAGGGGGAGTGGTAAAAGGAGCATCAGGAGACGTACGATGAGGAGAATGAGGAGGAGGGGGAGGAGGATGACGACAGTGTGGTGGACACTTGGCAGGGTGAGGGTAATCAAGATATTCGTGGGGAGGAGGAGGAGGAGGAGGAGGAGGAGGAGGAGGAAGGAAACGATGATGTGGAAGAAACATGAAACTAATCTTCATTATCACCATCGTCGTGATCCCACCACCACCACCACCCTTCCTCATGATCATCCGTGTTATCCTCTTCACATGTGGAAAAAAAAAGGAGGGGAACCAACACTAGAATGAGGAGGGGCGTCGAGGAGGAGTGCTTGGAGGAGCAGCAGGACATGTAGGATTAAGACAAGGAGGAGGAGGAGGCGGAGGAGGAGGAGGAGGAGGGGAAAGTGATAATACTGTGGCGGATAATATATAGCATGAAGAATTACAACTCATCACCCCTCAACTGAACGTGGCGGCGCGCCAGGCCAATGTGCGCCCGTACCCGAGAGCCCGAGATAGTAAGCGTCATCGGCGACGTCATCCTCTGCATCACCGAGAGCCCCAAACATCGTCATCATCGATGCCATCATCCTCGGCAATCGGACAAACTTCATAACGCGGGGTGCAGTAATGCCCCCCATCCTGGTGCTGGGACCTTTGGCGGTGAGGAAGCAGGCGGTCGTTCGGGAAACATGTAGGATTGCCAACAACGGCGAAGCAGTTAGCGGTCGGCATGCGCGTATGTTTCTCCATCATGTGGTGAGCAATCGGAGTTGTGGAGAACCATCGGCACCATTCTGAAATAGAGCTGTCGTTCGCATAGTCAGATCGTGGTGTTGAAAATCCAGTCCCTCATTGGCATGTTGGTGGATTGTGGGGAACCGTGCAGTCGACAAGTTAGCTGACTTGGTGGCTGAAGAAGCACGGTTACTAGCTGATTGGAGGTTCCAAAATTTTGGATGTCGAAAGGAAGGTGGCTTTGGGCCCGAAACTTTTAATGAGATCGTCGTTGGAGGCTACGGCTGCAAGCTTATGCCTCGCCAGGAAGGGACAACAATATAAGCCCTCGTCCTGCAACGCTCTCGCTGCTGTTGTGCCTTCGCCACCTTCTTCAGGCCCCTTGCCCGCAGGGGCTGGGTCACCTGCTCCATCGGTAGAGCCATGCTTCAGTCCGCCCGTTCTCTGTCCGAGGAAGGCCTGCGATGCCAGGTGTACAGGACTTCGGCTTTCGCGGCCACTCGCACGGAGCGGTTGTCAACCCCGTGCTCTACACGGGAGGCGGCTGGGGGGCAGGGATTGTTTAGACCACCTCGGTCCCATGGGACCCAGCAGATTCGATCGTTGGCCTCTGCATGTGACCCCTGCGAAGTCGCTAAGCAGCGGCGCGAGTGCATCGACAGATTTTGCCGTGGGCTTCGACCCAAGGCGGATGTTGTTGCCACCTAAGATCGAGGATCGAGGGTGGATAATCGGGGATCGAAGTCTCTGAACGTGTTCGTCCTTCCGGAAGGCTTCTTGTCGCCATGGCCAGATCCGACCCGAAATCCTGGCCCGTGGTTGATGTGGGACAGGGGCAGCAGCCGCCCATGGCCGTGCTGAGCAGTTCGTGTCTGGCCGGGACAACGACCACCGAACGCCTGGGTGCGCCAAGCTCGCTGTGCGTCTGGCCGCGAGCCGTGGGGACACGGCAACGGACGTGCCGAAGTGGCGGCGGCGGTGCGGGAGTGGCAGCGGCGACACAGGTTCTCAGAATCGCGGCGCGGCCCGCCAATGCGGAGCGGGGGTAAGCACAACGAAGTCAACCGTTATTGACGAGAGGAACACCCACACAGGGGTATTCCTCCTCCTCTTCCTCCGACACGCAATGCGGTAGCCTGAGCGGGGTGTGATTCGGCCGGCGGCCTCACCTGAACAAAAACACCCCCTCCTCCTCCTCCCGCTCCTCCTCCTCCTCCTCCTCCTCCTCATCCTCCTCCTCCTCCTCGGCATCCTCCTCCATCTCTCACTCTTCCACCCCCTGATCATCCTCCGCATCCTCCTTCTCCTAAACCTCCTCCTCCTCCTCCTGTTCCTCCTCCTCCTGCTCCTCCGCCTGCTGCTGCTCATCGTCCTCCTCCTTCTCCTCCTCCTCATCATCATCAGCACCCTCATGCTACTTTGCAGACTGATATGTCTCAGCACAATCACCATCGCAGCCAACATCATGAGCAACATAATCCGTATCGTCGACATCATCACCATCATCATGAACACCACCATCATCATCATCGTCCTCACCATCATCATCAACAACGTCAGCATCATCAGTATTATCAATATCACCATCATACTCGTCATCGTCATCATCATAACCACCATCAACAGCACCATCAGTATCATCACCATCATCCGCAACAGCGTCATCATCATCCATCATTACCCAACTTAAGCCCAACAGGGTTCAAATCATCAGGTAGTACTGGTCGTAAGGTCGGGGTCCATAGTAGCGGATCCAAGGACATGGCGGAAAGTGAAGGTGATAAGGTCCGTTAAGCAATGTGGAAGGGAAAATGTGTTGTACATTCGATACGCGCGCGGGGCACGCGCGCGGCCTTCTTTCAATCCGAAATAGCTATGGTCAACTATCAGTACATGCAAGGTTTGATATGTACATGAACGGCGGCAGGGAGCGCATGGCAACGACTCCCCCCGCGGCGGCCCGGCCGCAGCGGCCGGCCAGGGCCGACGAAGCACCATCGGGACCCTACGTTCCCGACGGCGCCGAATCAAGGCGGGCGCGGGCGCGGGGCTCTCACAGCCGCCAGCAGCCCCGCCAGCCACGTGGTGTGCACCATTCGGCCCCGAGAGTGTCAGATGTGCATGGGCGCGAGGCTCTCACAGCCGCCAGCTGCCCCGCCTGGCACTTGTGGTACACCGTGCGGCCATGGGCCGGGAATGCGTGCACCGGCCTAGCCTCCAGAGCGCCATGGGCGCATGGGCGTCTGGAGATTACCAGTGCCATCCGCCGTCGCGGCGCCATTGGTCTCGGCCGTCGTAGCGGCGATCCGCCCAGCTGTCGCAACCGCCCTTGCCACGGTTATCTTTGCCCGGTCCTTTGCTTCCGGCGCGGCTGGGGGCGCCCCTCCACGCACTCCAGGCGCGGTCGATGGGGGTCGGCTTTGCCCCCGTTCGCGCTATGGGCGGTGAGCGGACTCAGGAACCTGCTGGGGAGATGACGACGCGGCGCCACTTTGCTCTGACTGGCGGATGTCGGTCTAGCGGCGCGGACGCACCGAGGGAGGGGAAGCTGTGCGACAGGCCCCCTTCTCTCGGGGTCGTTTGCCCTCCCCCATTCCCGCAGCTTCTGGAGGCGGCGGGGCAGCGCCGCTCGACGCGCTGCCCCTGCCGTCAGTCGCGCGCGGGAACGCAGCCGCCTGAAACGCAGCCGCTCTGTCCCCTGATATAGACGAGGGGCTGAGCGGGCGCTCGCGGCTGACGGAACGGGCAGCCCTGGCGGTCGTCGCCGGGGGCTGGCGACGCCGTGCTTCATGAGCTTTTTGCACTTAGCTACTTACTAAATCGGTTATACCAGGCTACGTGTTATGTACTTATAACAACTTAACATAACTCCCGCTAAGTTCTAACATTTTTGTATTTGCAAAAAGCTAACTCATCCTAAATCGAAGTTAAGTGTCGGAAGTTAAGCGTAAGGTTACTTGGAAACGCCGCGGCGAAAACTCACTGCAAGGCGCCAGATACACACGCACACACGCAAACGCACACACACACACACACGCACACACGCACACGCACACGCACACATACACGCACGCACACACGCACACGCACACACACATGCACACGCACACACACGCCCACACACACATACGCGCACACACACACACACACACACACGCACACGCACACGCACACGCACACGCACACGCACACGCACACGCACACGCACACGCACACGCACACGCACACGCACACGCACACGCACACGCACACGCACACGCACACGCACACGCACACGCACACGCACACGCACACGCACACGCACGCACGCACGCACGCACACACACACACACACACAGACGCACACACACACACACACGCGCGCACACACACACGCACGGAACATAAGAAACGGTGAATGCGTGAGTGCGCGCGCGTGGAAGGCCAGAAAAGAACGCAGGATGGATTCCTCGAAGTACGGCGGAGATGAGGGCGAGAGCCCGGACACGGAATGTAGGAAAATGTGAGTGCGCGCGTGCGTGCACGGACGGCCAAAAGGTCAGACCTAGAAGGCAGGAGGGATCGATGGGGCGGCGGAATTGAGGGCGAGAGCCCGAACACGGAATACAAGAACGTATGAGCGCGTGAGTGCGCGTGCGTGGAAGGCCACAAAATCTGACCTAGAAGGCAGGAGGGATCGAGGGGCGGCGGAACTGAGGGCGAGAGCCCGATCACAGAATACAGGAAAAGGGGAACTTCGCCCCTCTCCTCCTCCCTCCTCCCCCCCCTGCTCCTCCCCCCATCCCCAGACCTCCGACGCTATGATATGTTCAAGCCAGCGTTTCGTCGATTCGGCCCTGGGGGCCGTTTGAAGGCTCTGGTACCATTTCCTCCTCTCCCATCCTTCTCCTCCTCCTTCTTATCCCCAGACCTCCGACGATGTGGCGTTTTCAATCGAATAGCGTTTCCTCCGACCACTTTTGTTTTGTTGTGCCGTGCCGTGCCGTGCCTTTCCGTTCGTGCCCTCCCCGCTCTCCTCCCCTCCTTGTCTTTTTCCTCCTCCTCTGCTTTGTTCCCCTCCCTCTCCTCCCCAATGTTCTCGATCTCTCCCCGTTCGAATCATTATCGGCCTACCCGATCATGTCTTCGAGCTCGGCGTCCGTGAAAACAGGCCTGGGTCTGAACATCGTGCGCCACCACATGCATTCCTCATCGCCACCGACAGGAAAAACGTTGCATCCTAAATCTAACAACCGCGGGCCCGTTTCTACCGCGGGCCCGTTTCTGACGGCCCCGGGGCCCGAAAAAGGCCTCCAGGGGACCCGGGGAATGATTTGGTTTTCCCCCGTTGGAGCCCCTGCGACTCCAGGATTTCAAGTGCGATCCTCTTCTCCTGGGGGACTGGGGGTAGCCCTTTAGGCCCTGACTGCGCTGCCCCAGGGGGTTGGGGGCAGCAGCAGCGGAACGGCGGGCCGCGTTGGAGCGGAAGCCCCATGGGGCCATCGGCGGGGGGCGGAGGGGGCGGAAGCCCTACAGCCCCATAGGGCCAACGGCGGGGGGCGGAGGGGGCGGAAGCCCTAAAGCCCATATAGGGCCAGCGGCGGGGGGCGGAGGGGGCGGAAGCCCTTAAGCCCCATAGGGCCAGCGGCGGGGGGCGGAGGTGGCGGAAGCCCTCAAGCCCCATAGGGCCAGCGGCGGGGGGCGGAGGGGGCGGAAGCCCTAAAGCCCCATAGGGCCAGCGGCGGGGGGCGGAGGGGGCGGAAGCCCTCAAGCCCCATAGGGCCAACGGCGGGGGGCGGAGGGGGCGGAAGCCCTCGAGCCCCATAGGGCCAGCGGCGGGGGGCGGAGGGGGCGGAAGCCCTAAAGCCCCATAGGGCCAGCGGCGGGGGGCGGAGGGGGCGGAAACCCTCAAGCCCCATAGGGCCAACGGCGGGGGGCGGATGGGGGCGGAAGCCCTCAAGCCCCATAGGGCCAGCGGCGGGGGGCGGAGGGGGCGGAAGCCCTAAAGCCCCATGGGGCCAGCGGCGGGGGGGGCGGAGGGGGCGGAAGCCCTAAAGCCCCTAGCTATGGGGCCAGCGGCGGGGGGCGGAAGGGGCGGAAGCCCTAAGGCCCCTACGGGGCCAGTGGCGGGGGGCGGAGGGGGCGGCCAACTCGTGCCGAGCATGAGCGGCTCGGCCCCCTCCCCCTCCATTCCCCCAATGGCGGGGGCAGGGAAACAACGGAGGGGGGGGGGTAGACAATGTTTGCGGCCGTGGGGGTGGGTTTCGGGGCTCATTCAGAGTTATTTACATCGTGCGCGTGAGCTGTGATGTAATTTGTTATTGTTAGAGTTCCTTGCTCTTATGGGAACGCTGACCGTGGGGGGGGAGGGGGATGGGGACCAAGGGGAGGATGATCTTGGTTTCAGCCTCGCTGGCACGGCGGGTTCGTTGTTTCGGAGATCCAAAGAGGGAGTGAAGGACTGCCCGCAGGAGGGGGAGGAGGAGGACGAGGAGGGTGATGAAATCAGGAGCTGCCACTTGTCTCAATCGCGGCGTAGCCGTCGCTACAGCTCGCAGCAGCTGCAGATACAACTCCCAACATGCAGCTGTCGAGCCCCTGCCCCACGAAGCACTCAAACCTTGTACTTCTTGCATACCCACTCCTGCAAGGCCTGCCAAGCCTTGGAGGGCCGGGCTGTCTTCCAGAAGAACGCCTTGTCCGTCCTGACCCCGCACTCGCGGAAGCGGTAGGCGCCCTTTTTCGTATCAGTGTAGATAATGAAAGCGTTCTTCACCTTCATGGGGGCGGCGACCTCGACCGGGTCGCCAGGGTAGTGCATGGCCTTGTCGATGTCAGTTTTCGTCAACTTCGGCCTGGCGTCGGCCGCGGGCACCTTTGCCTTCCCCACTGGCGCGGGCGTTGCAGCCAGAACGCGCACAGAAGACTTGGGCGTCAGGGGCTCCTGGACCTTGTCCTTGCCTGCACCCTTGCCCTTCTTCGCCGCCTTCGCCCCGGTGCTCTTGGTGGGCTGCCCCTTGCCTCCTCCCTTGACCTTCGCAGCCTTGCGCCTCTTCTCCTGGTCCTCTGCTTCCTCGACCTCGGCCGTCTCCTTCGAGTTCTTGTCCTGGCC
Source organism: Prorocentrum cordatum (assembly GCA_963575745.1). Lineage (NCBI taxonomy): Eukaryota > Dinophyceae > Prorocentrales > Prorocentraceae > Prorocentrum > Prorocentrum cordatum. The sequence goes on from CAUYUJ010000270.1 coordinate 654,808, forward strand.
CCCGCTGCCTGCTGCCTCGCGCCTCTCCTCCTCGCCCTCCGCGGCCTTGTCCTCAGGGCCTGCGCCAGCGACTGCCGCCACGTTGGGATCCTGCTCGCTCGTTTCTGCGCCGGCGACCGCCGCCAGCGGCTCGCCATCAGAACTCATGTCCCAGGCACCAAGAGGCCTCTTCCTCGGGGGAACCTCCGCTTTCTTGATCTTCGCGTCGCCCTTCTCGTTGCAGCCGTCCTTGACGCCAGGCGTCGACGACGAGACAGCGACTTCTTTCTTGCTCTGCTTCGCCTTCGATTCAGTTTGTCTCGCAGCGGGCCGCTTGCAAAGACGCTTCTCCTCGGAAGCGTTGTCGTCGTCCTCTTCGTCGGTGCCCTCCTTCGGCTCCTTCGTAGTCACTTTTTTCTTCAGCATATCCATCATCGCCTTCTCCATCGCCTCCAATGGCGTCTCCCTCTTCGACTCCTCGGGAGCGGGCGCCGCCTGCCCGGCCTCCTTGGGCTCCTCTCGAGCGCTCGCCACCTGCCCGGCCTCCTTGGACTCCTCAGGAACGCTCGCCACCTGCCTGGCCTCCTTGGACTCCTCGGGAGCGGTCACCACCTGCCCGGCCTCCTTTGGCTCCTCGGGAGCGGTCGCCGCCTGCCCTGCCTCGGGAGCGGGCGCCGCCTGCCGGGCCTCCTTGGACTCCTCGGGAGCGCTCGCCACCTGCCCGGCCTCCTTGGACTCCTCAGGAACGCTCGCCACCTGCCCGGCCTCCTTGGACTCCTCGGGAGCGGTCACCACCTGCCCGGCCTCCTTGGGCTCCTCGGGAGCGGTCGCCGCCTGCCCTGCCTCGGGAGCGGTCGCCGCCTGCTCAGCCGCGGTCTGGGATCCTCCTTCGGCCGGGGCTGGCAAAGCCAGGGGCCCCGGGGCTAAAGCCAGCTGACTCTGCGGCGCGGCGGCCCCAGCGGCGCCGAGTGCCGGGGTGAACGTTGGCTGCGAGCCGTTCGGAGCAGGCAAGGCGAGCTGGGGCTGGGGGGCCCCTAGCGCCAGCTGCCCACGCGGCTGGCGCGGCCTGTCGAAGATGACCAAGTTTGAAACGCCGCCGCGAGTCTGCTGCAAGCTGCGATGGGTCTTCCTCGCAGGCAGCCTGGACCTGAGAGAGATCCGCACACGCCCAAGTGGGCGCCCACGCGCGCAGACCCCGACAGCCTGAAAAACAAAGGAGCAGGAGGAGGGGGGGCAAGAAAGGGAGGAGGAGCATGGGGAGGAAGTGGGGGTGCAGGGCTGGACCTAAACACTGGTTTTTCAAATGTTTTAATGTATTGTTCCGCTTGCCCCCCTGAACCTTTCTAGAAGCGAAACCCGAAATCGGCCTAAACGGCGTTTAAATCCAGGAGGTGGGTCTGTCAGCGCACGTTCGAGACGGCGGGGGAGGTGGTAACCGGCGGATGAGAAAGAGTTCGTCGATGGGGCACGTCATGGGGCCGTTCGCGCCCGTCAGCGGGTCGAACAGGGGGCATGCGGCGTCGAACACGACCCCGAAGTTCTGACGCAGGACATCCGGAGTGGGGGGCAGCCGCCGCACGAGGCCATGGTGGCCCATCCTATAGCAGTCGGCGGATGAGAAGGAGCAGGGTGGAGGGAGACGGGAGAGGGAGGGTAGAAGCGGAGGATGAGGAAGGCAAGGAGGAGCGGGGGAGGGGGCAGAGAGAGGGCGGAGGCGGATGATCAGGACGAGGCAAGTGGAATTGAATGGGGAAGGAGGAGAAGGAGAAGGATAAAGGAAAGCAATGGGAGGATGGAGGAGGAGGGATTCAGGAGGAGGATTCGGGGTTGGACAGAACCCCCAACAATGACACGTCGATTAGTGAATTGTCCGTTTTCGGTTCTCGAGAGGGCGCCGTGGCCGTCATTTTCCAGGCTTGCGCCCACCAGGTTCGGGCCTCAGGTCGTTTTCACTAAACCACGTTTTGCTAAAGGGGGGTCTGTCCATCCCCGAAGGATGTGGAGGAGGAGGGTGTTTTTTTGTTTGCAGTGCCGCCCTGGTGTCCTTCCACGGGCGCGAACGATCCTGATCTGGTCCTTCAAGTCCTGCAGCATCTGGAGCCCATCAGAGGCTTGCATGTTCAGAGTCTGCCGCTGGTTCGCAGCGACCACCATGATGGCCACAGCGTTCACGATGCTCGCCTCGTTGAGGAAGGTGAGACCCAGGCGGGACACCGCGAACGTGGCAAGGGAGTCGACCTTCGCCACGTAAGAGACAATCGGATCCATGAGGATTTGCCAGACGTCCTGCGTCAGGTAGTGCTGAAGACTCGTGGCGCCCTGGGAATTCTGATTGCCAGTCCTCTGGGCGCCCCCTGCGTTGAAGCCAACGGCCGTGGTAATGGCCGCGCCCAGTTCGCGGCGCGACCCTGCCGGGTACTGGCTGTTCAAGAGGAATTGGAGCGCCTGGTTGCCGTCAGAGACAGAGAGTCCGCCAGAGTTGCTGAGGTGAACCAGCAGCTCGTTCTTGCGGGCGTCCAACATAGTCTGAAAGGCGTCTGGGCCGAGTGCCCCGGTCAAGGACACAGTATCTAGGTAGCTGACGGTCTGCTGCAGTTGCTGCAAAAAGGTTGGTTGCGCCATGCGGGGCAAGACGTGAGTTGCCAGCTGCAGAGTCCTTATGTAGTCCTGGGGCGAGCCCGCTCTGGACCAAATGGCTGTGGAACGGGAAGGGCGCCGATGGATGCGCCTAGCGCGCCAGGGGTGGCGCCAGAGGCGCCGGGGGGGGGGGGGGGTCCATGCGCCGATCGAAGATGCAACGATCAGGCGCACCCATCGGACAGGAGGGGGAGGATGTGAGATGAGCATCGGAATGGCGGAAGGAGGAGGACCATGCAGGGTGGAGGGGGAACCTTCCTCACCCTCCTTGGCCCGGCCCGCTGCTGTCCCCACTTGCTCAACTCATGCTTATTTGCTTTCATTCGTCCTTCCTACTTTGGCTCATTCTGTTTGTCGCTGTCCTCATCCTCGCTCTCTGGGCTGGTGGGGACACGCGGAGTGTCAAACACTGGCCCCGAGGGCCGCCTTTGCATACTTTGGGCTGTTCTGGGCGCCAAAGGGCCCTACGAAAGGTTGTTTTGGTGAAAACTGGTTGTAAATCCCTTTGGGGGCCACGGGATGGTCTCATCCTTTCGAAGGAAATAAAAATTCGTAGGCCCGCCGCCCCCGCCTGCTCTAGCCAATGCCCGACGCAACAGCTGAAAGCCGACCAAGATGACACTTCGGCTGAGCCGTCGTTGTGTCCGAACGTCTCGGCGCGGGTCGCTCAGACCCGTGCGGAGCAAGCCGCCAGCCTTCATGCGGCGCAGATGGTGTTCCTCCAACCCCCCTTCTTCCCCTTCGGGCCCCAAGAAGCGAGTAACCCTGGATGCTACTGCGACCCCCCGGGTGTCCACGGGCCCTTTTTGGACTCCCCCTGGCCTCCTTGTAAGGGCCCAAGAGGGCCCCGAGACGGCTCCAAGAGAGTCCAGGACGTCTCCAAGAAGGGTCCAAGGGCACCAAGCCCGAACTACCCGGGGGAAACCTAAGACTGGGCATCGTTTTGTGGATGGGCTGGCGCGGATGCGCACGCGAAGCGTCGAGAATATGGAGGTGTCCCCGAGGCGAGCCTATGGGAGCAAAAGACATGGACCTAATCTGACTCGTTCCGGCGGCGCTTGCGTTGCGGCTGCGCTGCCTCAATTGCGCGCCTAATGTGCTGGGGCAAGTGCTGGACACGCTGTAAAGTGCCCTTGCTACACGGGCGCGCTGGAATCAAGTCGCTGGGCTTGATCATGCGGAGCGCCGGCAACAAGGTCGCAGCGATCAGCTGCGGGGGGTACGCGTTGTCACGCGCGAGTTTCAGGATCCCTTCGGGAAGCTTCATGATCGTCTCTGCTGGGAACCCCTGTGCTTGAAATAATTCTACCAGGCTCGGGCGCCGAAAATATTTGCGAGACTGGTCAGGGACATTGTTCACCACCTCGTCCACAGAAGCCACGAATATATAGATTTGTGTGGCATGTAATCGTAGGAAACATGTTCACCGAGTAGCTAGCAGCGAACACTCGCCCTGGGCCCCTGTCCACGTTAAATGTCACGATGTCGGTGTTGTCAAGCCACCCATCCTTGTAGTCCTTCTTGATCTGCATCTCGTAGTACTTGAGGTTTTGCTGCTGCGAAACCGTTAGATCAGCCCTTTTCGTGATGGACAGCTTGCACAAGAGCTCATTGATGTCGAATCGGCCGAAAGGTGGCAGTACAGGTGGCATTGCAGGACATAAGCTTCTCCGAATCCCTCGGAGGAAGACCCGAACCCTGGCTTGTGGCAAACGGTAGCCTCGTGCCATTATCTTATCAACTTGCCTGTGGAACTCGGGTGCCTCGCGGCGAAGGATTGCCAAGAACACGTCCATGGTGGATCTCGTAGCGCCGTTCACCTTGTGCGTAATGCCCACGACATTCTCCAATATCACTCCGAGCAAGCCTGCGAACTTTATGTACCATATAGTCCATTGTAAAACACGAACGAACACCGAACCTCGAATATCAGTAGTGCCACCGCGAGTTCCTGCAACTGAAAAGCTAGGACAGGGCGGTCCAGCCACCAAAAAGTCCATCGGCTTGGTGAGTCGTGAGAAAGGCACTTGAAGAACGTCTCCTGCTGTCTGTCCAAGGTTCAGCACAATCTTGGTAGGCGTCATGCCTAAGTCGCGGAGGTGCTGCTTCAGGAACTGTTCGTATCGTGGTTGTAGATCGAAAGCGTCGTAGATCTCTGCCTTCACCCCCATCTCCATCAGAGCGTGGCCGCACCCTGAAATACCGATACATGGGCACGAGAAGCGGAGCGGCCTCGCAAAACGAGGGATGTCCCCTAAGAGATTCGCCCATGATGGCGAGGGCCTGGCGACTCGAACTTGATGGGCCAGGTCGTCCTCCCAAGCGGCGCCAACCAGGCCCATCGACGCGAGGAGCGCCAGGAGGAACGCGCCCCAAGGGCCCGCCATCGTGACGCAAGGCCGCTCAAACAGCCCGAAGTCCGACTAGGGCCAAACGGTTATGGCGACAAGAAGCAACAACGCAGAGGGTGATATGGCCACCCGTGTTTTTTCACAGATGGCGAGTCCTCTTAAATAAAGCCAAAGCGTGATAGCCGCTCGAGACTTCCTCGCAATTGCGCTGAGCCCGGAGGGCCCCCGGTTCAAGCAAGCCCCTGACGCCCCGAATTCCTCCGGCCTCCTGCTCCTCCTCGCCCTCCTCCCCCCCGCACCCCCAGCTAGCAGGGGTGTAGGAGGACTTGTCGCGTCTTGCGTCAGGCCTCCAACGCCTGAGGAAAGGCGGGCGACGACGAGGAGGGGAAGGGGGATGAGTGGAAGGAGGCCCCCCCCAGCGTCGCCGGGCTTGCGCGCGCCGGCTTGCGGGCGGGCAGGACCGCCCCCTCCCCGCTTCCTCCCCTCCACTCCCCATCCCCTCCTCCTCCCCTGCACGGGGTATGCACGGGGTATGCACGGGGTATGCACGGGGTATGCACGGGGTATGCACGGGGCATGCACGGGGGGGTGCGTTCGCCCCCCAGACGGCCCAAGAGGGCATCAGGGCGGCCCAAGAGGCATGCAAGAAAGCCGAAGAGACCATAGCCATCTCATTTGATTCGGTGTTCCGAGAAGGTCCCAGCGGGGGCCCAAGAGGGGCCCCTAAACAGTTGAAGACGAGCTGAGGAGGAGGAACGGAGGGATGTGGAGGATAGGATGGCACTTGTGGCTCAAGTGCGCTCATGGTTCAAAGTTTTCTCGATGCTGACTGCTTTCACTCGATCGGCATCTGCAGGCGAGCCTGCGACGTACAATAAACGTGAGATGGCGATTGTAGAACAACTCCCTCGAACTACACTGCGTTGCAACAGCCCCAATGCTGCCGACTCCAGGCATGTTCGCCACCTGTGGCACGCTACCCTCAGAAGCGAGGGCCCCAATAATCACGCCTCCACACCGTCCTAATCCCCCGCCTTCCCTTCCTCGATCTGGGTTTTGATCTTGTTGGTGTAGTCCTTGTTGGTTGCCTTCGCCTCCTTGAAGCCATCCCACACCGCCTTCAGCGACGCGGGCGAGGCTGTGTTAGTCTGCTTGATGACTGCGATATTCTTGAGGACGGTGTCGATGGCGGTCAGCAACTGTTTCGCGCCCTTGAGGTGCTTGGGGGCGATGTTCCCCACCATGTCGGCGGCCGAGGCTTCGGATACGAGCGTGCTCATGTTCATGTGCATCTGTTCGAGTTGGATCTGGCAACCATCCAGGCGGGTCTTGTGCGTTACCGTGATCGGCCTCTCTGCAGGCACGCGAGGCGCGGCTTTTGCCTTTGCTCTGCCCTTGCCGCATCTGCCCTTGCCGCCAGCCTTGCCACGGCCGGCGTCCTCCTCTCCTTCCTCAGCAGCCTCGCCTCCCTCGTGTGCGCCGTCGCCCTGGAGATCCTCCAACTGCCTCCTTGGCTTCTTCGGCACCCTCTCCTCGCCCTCAATCTTGCGCCTCTCCTCCAGCGACTCCGAGTTCTCGTTTGTGATGGTCAGCGACCACTCGGGCTTCCAGATCTGCGGCTTGTTGTAGATGGGGCAAGTGATCTTGGGCGCATTCATGTAGTACTCATCCCAAGCTGCCTGCCCCTCCTTCTCGATGAACGCGTCCTTGATGTCTGCGATGTTCACGAAATTGCCGGCCCCCTCGAACTTCTCGCCCCGCTTTTGGACGCGGTTGCGATGGATAGCCGTGAGCAAGACCTTCTTAAGAGCCTCTCCTGCAAGCCGGTTCGCGATGCGACACAAGCCGATCTTCACGTCTGGTCCCATTTCCGCAAAGCCATTTTTGATGAAGTCGTCCTGCTTGCACATGCGGTACAGACGCCCCCTCAAACCGTTGCAGTCCAGGCACCTGCATTGAAGCTTCGCACCTGGACAGGGAGCGACATCGTAGGATATATCCTCCAGCAAGGCGAACCGCATATGCTGGGGAATCTGTCTTGACATGCACGGCTGAGGCGTGATATTAAAGGGCCTTTGCGAGAGCGCGTGCCAACTAGGCTAGCTCCCTGAACGTCTACAAGAGACAAGTATGGACACACGTTCCCCGACGGTCACAAACAGACACCTGCATTGAAGCTTCGCACCTGGACAGGGAGCGACATCGTAGGATATATCCTCCAGCAAGGCGAACCGCATATGCTGGGGAATCTGTCTTGACATGCACGGCTGAGGCGTGATATTAAAGGGCCTTTGCGAGAGCGCGTGCCAACTAGGCTAGCTCCCTGAACGTCTACAAGAGACAAGTATGGACACACGTTCCCCGACGGTCACAAACAGACATACACATGCGGTATGCGTGCATGTGCGTATGTGTATATCTAAATATACATACATATATATGTATATATGTGTATATATATACACATACACGCTCACGTGTGTGTGCGCGTGGAGCTGTACGTGGTGAGATATGAGGCATCGGGTTTTCCCCGTGGCTCACCTGTAGCGGCATCTGCCTCGGTGATTTTCATTTCCGCCTTCAACTTCATCACCCCGCACGTGCAGCACTTCCCGCGTTCCTCTCCTGCTGGCTCGCCCGCAGCGGCTGAATCCGTCGGGGCGCTTGCGTCTGGGGCTGCGCCTGCGGGCCCAACTGCCTCGTGCGCGGCGCCAGGGGCGCCCCCGGGGGCCTGCTGCGTGTCCTGGGGCAGGGCGGGCGGGGCTCCACTGGGAAACGTCCCGTCGGGGACCGTCTCGGGGTCCGAGGGGGAGTCCACGCGGCAGTCATATTCAGCCTCGTCTTGGCGGGACATCGACTTCGAAGCCAAATCAAGTTGAGTGCAATACGTGGTGCGCGGCGAGCCGGTTCACTGTCTCAACCTAAATAGCTATGGCAGGAGGAAAAGAATTAAACGCACCAGCGCCGATCTGGGACATCCCCGGGAGCCGCGATCTGGACGGCGCGCCCCCCGGGCGGTCAGAGGGGTCGACGCCGAAGCCTGGGCCCAATGATTGCCCGAGAGAGTCCCGAGCCCCTTCGGCGCCCCGGGGCCTTCTTAGGGCCCCTTCGGCGCCCCGGGGCTTTCTTGGGCGCCCAAGAAGGGGCGAGAGGCCCCCAAGAGGTCCCGAAGAGGGCCCCGAGATGGCAAAGGGCTTCCAAAGCAACTCCAAGATGCCCCGCGAAGACTCCAGAGGACTTCAAGAGGCTC
>CAUYUJ010000271.1:5000-115000 GCA_963575745.1 Prorocentrum cordatum
ACCGAACGCTCCGTGTGCTACCCCGCTCGTCCTTAGGCAGGGCCCAAAGCTACTTGATCCTGCGCATCACAGCTTCATGTCGGCCCCCTTACTTCCCCTCCTCCTGCGATCCCCGACCCCGATCACTGGCTTTGGACCCACCGAGCATCTGGCAGACGCCGGCATTGCTGTCGACGCCCGCGCTCGTATCCTAAAGCTTCGCGACGCTCCAAAGCGCGTCATCCCCCTTCGGGGGCTGGTGCATATTGTTTATATGTTTTAGATTATTATGGCCGGCTCGTGAAACAGTGAAACAAGGGACAGCGAGAAGCGATGGTGAAAAAAGGGCCAGGTGGCCAGGCGCACAAAGGACGAAAGTCTAGCTCAAGCGAACGCCCCGCCACTCGGGGGGGACGTTGCCGCCGAGCACGGCCAGGTCTCCGCGCTGCCACGGCGGGTGTCTGGGCTGCGGGGGGGCCGCCGGGGCGGGCGGCTCCGGCGCGCGCTGGGCCCGCTCCTCCACGACGAGGTGATGGAAGCGCGACCGCGCGTTCCACATTGGGTCCCGTCGCGGGTCGGGGGCGCCAGGCGGCAGACCCAGGCGCTGGCCTGGGGCGGCGCGCAGCGCGCCGAGCGCCGAAGCCGCCGGAAGGGGGGCGGGGCTTCGGGGGGCGGCGCAGGGGCCGGCCGCCGCCGCTTCGCGGCGGACGCGCTGGCTGCCGTCCTGGCCTTCGTCCGCGCGCGCGCGCGGCGGGCGGCGCGCTCGGCCGCCAGGGCGAGCAGCCTGTCCCGCCGGGCGTAGCCGTCGCCCGCGGGGGCCCCTGGTGGGGCTGGGCCCACCAGCGCGAGGTCGGCCTGGCGCCTCCGCCGCAGCTCCCGCAGCGTCTCGCCCAGGTAGCTGAGCAGGCTGGCGGAGGGCCCGGCCAGGTAGGCCCACTGGTGGACGAGGACCGCCTGGAACACCGCATCCGCCAGGGACGTGTTCACGCCCCTGTGGGAACCGCCCCGACGGAGGTTGCGCCAGTGCCCGTCGACGGTTTGGGTGCCCCCCTTCCGCCACGTCCACTCGCCCAGCTGCCCGTCGGGGCCGCCCCACTGGCCCGCGCGCGGGTCCGCCTGCGCCACCGCCGCCGAGTCCTCGGGGTGGACGTGCACCAGCCGCATGGCCACGAACTCGCGCTCCACGCGGCCAGCCAGCTTCCGCGAGTGGCACACCGAGGTGTGGCACAGGCGCAAGTGGCGGTACTGGGCCGCCCACTCCTCCGAGCGGTCGCGCCAGCCCCGTCTCTCGGCGGCGCACCCGGCCAGGCACTCGCGAAAAGTTTCGCGGCGCCACACGCCTGGCCACAGGATGCTGGCGGTCACCGCGTCCTCCGCGGAAGGGGCTGGCGGGGCGTCGTGCGCCTCCCGCCAGTCCAAGCTCCGGTACGCCCTGGCGTCGTCCGTGTGGACGATCGCCCCGGGGCGGAGCAGGGGCGGGGCGTCCGTGCCGGGGCGGAGGATGAACTCGCGGATCTCCTCGTGGGACAGGGCGCCGCCGCCGCCCTGGCCCTGCCCCGAGGCGAACCGCGGGGGCAGCGCCTGGAGCACCAGCGGGCCCCCGTGGCGCTCGTGGGCCGCGATGTACCTGTGCCACTCGCGGCCCCAGGCGCCGCCATCGCCCAACGCCCACCGCGCGCGGAAGCAGATCTCGTCGATCTCGACCTCCACACCAGGCCCCCCGAGCTACACGGTGCCGTTGCGCCAGGACTGGAAGTCGGCCACGGTGCACCGGGCGTCCTTGAGCCAGCCCGAGACGAGGCGCTTGTGGTCGAGCCAGCAATCCAGCGCCAGCTCCTCGCTCGAGGGCTCCAAGCTCTTCGCCCACCGGCAAAGAAGCCCGGCATTCTGGCGCAGGGAATATTTCCCGCACCAGATCTCGGCGTCGAGCCCGACGGCGCGGGTGCCCTGGCACCGCCCGCACCGGTAGGTCGCCGTTTCGTGGCGCACGCGAACCTCCCGGCCCCCGATGTTCACGGCCTGCGGCCCTGCGCCGCGCCCCGCCCCCCGCGGGGCCTCAGCGCGGGCCGCGCGCGTGCCCGCCCGGACGCGCACGTCCTGCTGCGCCCCCGGCGCGCCGCAGTCGGGCGCGTCGCAGGCGGCCTTCTCGGGGAGGATGCCGCAGTCCTCCAGGACCTCCACGACGTTGCGGCCCTCCATGTCGGAAAGGACCTGCAGGCACAAAGCCCGGGCGCGCAGCCCCGAACGCGCCAGGTGGCGATGGCGCACGCGCCCCTCGGCCGCCGGCCCGCCGTACGGCACCTTGTCCGCGTGCGGGCGGATGAGCCGGCGGGGCTCGATGGACGCGCGGGCGGCCTCCACCGCCGCCCGGTGCTCGTCGGGCACGGCATCGGCCGGCTTGTCGAGCAGCGCGACCACCTCCAGGGGGATGGCATCGTCGGGGTGGACTTCGCCTTGGCCCTCGTCCAGCCCCTCGGCCTCCTCCCCCACGAGCGCTGCCCGCCGCTTCTGGGCCCCCCTCCAGCCGCCCTGGCCGCTGTGGCGGGGCAAGGCGGCGGCGGCCTCGCCCCACGCGGCAGCAATGTCGGCCAGGGCGTCGTCGCCGCTGTCCTCGTCGAGGCCGCCCGCCGGCCCCCCCGCCGCCGCCGCCTCGCGAGCGGACGGCCCGATCTCGAGGACGTCGTCCTCGCGACTGGCGCCTGTGCGCGCCGGCCGGTCCAGCGGCCTCCGCCCGCTCATGGCCCCGCGGGCTCGGCCCTTCTCGGCGGCGGCGAGGCCCCGGCGGAGGCGGCGCCGATGCGGCGGGGTTGCGGCCGCGGCGCCAGCCTTGGCCCTGGCTCTGGCCTTTGCCTCGGCCTTCGCCTTGGCCGTGGCCTTCGGCGCCGCCGCGCTCGGCGCCGCGCCCGGGCCGTCCGCGCCCAGGTCGTCTGCGGGGCTGAAGTCGCCGAAGACGTCGGCCATCGGATCGACCTCTGCCACGGCGGCGGCCGCCGCCGCCACGTCCACGGCCGACGGCCGGCCCTCCAGGCCATCCGCCGCCCCATCCTCCGTGGTTGCCTGTGGCGCGGGGTCGTCGGCCATGTCGACGGCCTCCCGCACCGCCAGCGGCAGCGGCAGGCTGTCGCTGTCGCTGGCCGCGGGCGCGGCGCCGGGCGGCGCGGCGGCAAAGTCCACGGCGGCAGCCGCGCAGCCGCGGTACATCAGCGCCCCGCAGGGCTCGCAGTGCTGCAGCCAGCCGCCCCTGGCCCTCTCGTGGCACTTGCCGCAGGCCTCCCTGGAAGAGGTCCGCACCGCGCGGAGCGGGCGCTGGCATGCTGGGCAGGCCAGCGAAGCCCCCGAGGCCGCTGGGCTCCCCCGGCCGCACTGATGCCCAGACATGAGGCCCAGGATAGCAGCGCGCGAGGTCACCGAGAGCGCGAGCGGGGAGACGACCCCCGCCGCGCGAGCCCGGAGCCAAGATGGGCACGGAAAAGCGATGGTGATGGCGATCGCCAAGTCGGCTGCGCAGTGCAAAGCAATGCCAACAACCCCGAGCAATGCTACGCAATGCAGAGCAATCAAACGCAATCACGAACACAGAGGCGCAAAACAGGCGCCTCGCAGCAGCGCGACGACACGCAAGGCGGCGCAGTCAAGTGAGTCCGAACGCGCGGGCGCGAGGGGCGCTTATTCTGGGGGAATCTAAGGCCCGCGCATGCCCCCAGCCTGGGCCTCTGCGCAGTTTTGGCCACGGCCTCGGGCCCGCGCAGAAGTCGAGAAGCCAGGCCTCGGACGGGGGCCCAGGTGCGGGCTCAGAGCTAGTAGGACGCCTGCGCGGTAGACGGCGGCGGGCCTGGGGCAGGCCTGGGCAAGGGGCAAGCCAAAGGGCAGGCCCACGGGGGCCCACTGGCAAGGCCACGGTAGGCTTGGACGGGAAAGCCCTGCTGCAGGCCCCTGGGTGAGCCTAGAAGTAGTAGCAGTAGTAGCAGTAGTAGTGGTAGTGGTGCTAGTAGTTGTAGTAGTAGTAGTAGTAGTAGTAGTAGTAGTAGTAGTAGTAGTAGTAGTAGTAGTAGTAGTGGTAGTAGTAGTAGCAATAGTAGTAGTAGTAGTAGTAGTAGTAGTAGCTGCAGTAGTAGTAGTAGTAGTAGTAGTAGTAGTAGTAGTAGTAGTGGTAGCAGTAGTAGTAGTAGTTGTAGTAGTAGTAGTGGCAGTAGTAGTAGTAGTAGTAGTAGTAGTAGTAGTAGTGGCGGTAGTAGTAGCAGTAGAAGTACTAGTAGTAGTGGCGGCAGTGGTGGTAGAAGTAGTAGTGGTGGTAGTGGCAGGAGTAGTAGAAGTAGTAGTGGTAGTAGTGGCAGTAGTGGCGGCGGTGGTAGTAGTAGTAGTGGTGGCAGTGGCGGCGCAGTGGCAGTGGTAGTAGTAGTAGCAGCAGTCGCAGTGGTAGTAGTAGTGGCAGTAGTCGCAACAGCGGCGGCGGCAGTGTTAGTAGTGGTAGCGGGGGTGGCAGCCGCGGCATCAGTAGTAGCAGTAACAGCGGTCGTGGAAGCAGCAGGGGCGGCCGCTGCAGTGGCAAAAAGCGGCAGCGGAGGCGGACCTTGGTCAGAGTGGCGGTGGCGGCGGCGGTGGTCGTGCTCGCGGTGGCGGCGGTGGTGGCAGTGGCATGGCGCATTCGTGGATGCACTGGCGGTCGCAGCGGCAGCGGCGGCGGCAGCTGTGGGCCTGCGAGCCCTCGCGCAGCCCCAGGCGGGGGGCGCCCGCAGCAGCGGTACCCCCAGCAGCGCTGCCCCCAGCCATCCCGGGCTGGCTCGCGCGGGCGCGCCTTCTGTGGAGGCAGGGGTCGCCTCCACGGGGGCCAGGGCCACAAAATGCAAGATATCGACGGGGCGATATAATCTTCTGGACTGTATGGCCTGACCGATAAGGCGTTAGGACAGAATCTGCACTTCACAGGATCAAATCCCAGGAGTACTTCACGCAGGTCTCAGTTGAAAAAACATTGAGCTAATCTCCTTGAAAAACTGCGGGCATTTTTTTGTCAGCCCGCACTTCGAAGGAGGGCGGGCATTTTTTTTCCGGCCCGCAGAGCTAATCTCGTTGAAAAACTGCGGGCAGTTTTTTTCCTGCCCGCATTTCGATTGCCCAGAGGTGGCAGGGGGGCGCGGGCACTTTTTTTCCAGCCCACAGAGCTAAACTCCTTGAAAACTGCGGGCATTTTTTTTCGCGCCCGCAGTTCGATTGCCCTGAGGGGATTGGGGCGTCTGCGCCCCTGTGGCCTCCATAGAGCCAGGGCCTTGGCGGATTTGCGGCTTGCGAGGAGGCCCTGGGGCGATGGCGCCAGGGCGCTTAGGGCCTCATGGCCTTCACTCCTGGGAATTTGCCGGGAGCCTGTTTCTCGGAATCTGCTGGTAATGTAATGAAATGACACAATTCAGTGGAATGGAGCAGGCGAAATATGCCCAACCCTCCCTGATAAAATAGTGGTAATGTAGTGAAATGGGGCATCCTCATTCTCACAATCTGACCTTCTTGGGTTCAATTCCTGGCGGGGCCTGAGCAGCTTGCTTGGGAGGAAGTGTTCTAGTATTGCCATTGTCATTGCAGGGGAAATCACTGTAGAAAGGATTATGTGCAAGTAAGGCCGTTTACATGTGTTTAGAGCTTTGCATACTGAGGAATTCTGAAATTTAGAATTGCCTTCGCCCCCATTGCGAAAGCCACCGCCACTGCTGCCGCCGCGGCCGCCAACCCTGCCGCTGCCTCTGGTATTGCCAACCAGGCCCACCACCGCCGCCGCTGCTGCGCCGAAAGCCACCACCCCCGCCGCACCCCCCCCCAGCGCGACCCAGCCACCCACCGCCACTATCCAGCAAGCAAGCAAACGCGCCTGCCCCAGGCACGCCGCAGCCAATACCATCACCGCGGCCACCGCCCCCCCCCGCCCCCCGCCCAGCATTGCCCCACCACTATCGTTGTCCCCGTCGCTGCTGTTGCCGCCCCCACCAAAGGCACCGCCGCCCACACCACGCTCACTCCCACTGCCACTGGCTGCCCAGCCGCCACCGCCCCGGCCGCTGCTTGCTTGACGCACCCAACGCCGCGGCTGCCAAGACCTTTTCAGCCCCCACAGCGGCCGCGCTCGCCGCCGCCGCTGTTGTCGCCACTGCCACCGCCCATGCAAAGTCACTACCAACACTACGACGACCACAGCCGCCGCCCCCCCCCCACTTCCCCCCCTCACGGTTGCGCTCACCGCTGCCGCCGCACTGCCACCGCTACCCCCGCCACCACCACCACCACAACGACGACGACGACCACCACCACCACTACTAGAATAGGGGACGTGCCATAGAATAGGGCAACGATATGCCCTCCTTCCTGTGCATGTGCTGGAATTGTAGTAAAATGGGGAACACCCCTTCCCACAATCTGACTTTCTTGGGTTCAATTCCTAATGGTGCCTTTGGGGCCTGCTTGGGGGTAGGGTTTCCAGCGAGCTGCGGATTGCCCGTGCACCTCCCGCCCCCTGGGGGAAACCGGAGCTTCGTGGGGGCTGGGCTGGCTCTGGTGGGGCGGGGCCTGCAGGGGCTGGGCGCGGCCCTGAGGCAGCTGCGGGGCCAGCCACGCATCTGGAAGCGGAAGCGGGGGCAACGCAAACAAAAGACAAAAAAACATCGAACAGCCGGGCTTGTAAGACCACGCCCGGCTATAATTTGCCCTGGCTCTTGCACGAAGGAGCTGCGAAGGACAGGAGGCCTCCGCTTTCGTCTTTCAAGAGGACTTTGCGAAGAACCAGAAAGAAAGTGGAGGAGGAGGACGAGGACGACGACGACGACGAGGACAACAACGACGAAGACGACGACCACGACAGTCGTCGGCGGCGCCACGCCGCGCAGCTCTCCGCCCGCGGTCGCCCGGCGGCGCCGCCGCGGGGGGGGAGAGCAGTCCGGGGAGGCTCGGGAGAGGGGAGGTCACGGCCCAGGGGAGCCAGAGGGGGCCCAGGTGGACGAACCACAACGACGAAAATAAACGAGTTCGAGCTCTAGAACACATTTTTGCAAGAGAATAAACGGTTCCGTAGCCCAGAGGGGGCTGGCTGCCCTGGGAGGCTCGGGAGGGGGCCCGGGGCAGGGGGATCCTGGGAGGCTCGGGGGAGGAGGGTGGTCCAGGGACGACGAACCACGAACGAACCACGAAAATAAAGGCTTCGGTGGCCCAGGGACTGCCCTGGGAAGCTCGGTGGAAGGCTCGGGGCAGGGGGATCCTGGGAGGTTCGGGGGAGGGGCGGGATCCAGGAACGACGAACCACGAACGAACCACGAAAATAAAGGCTTCGGCGGCCCAGGGGGGCGCCACGAAAATAAAGGCTTTGGCGGCCCAGGGGGGCTGCCCTGGGAGGCCCTGGGAGGCTCGGGGGAGCTGCCCTGGGAGGCTCGGGGGGAAGCTCAGCGGCCTAGGAAGGCTGCTCTGGGAGGCTCGGGAGAGCTGCCTTGGGAAGCTCGGGAGGGGGCTCCGGGCAGGGGGATCCGGGAGAGGAGAGGGGTCCAGGGACGGCGAACCACGAACGAACCAGGAAAATAAAGGCTTCGGCGGCCCAGGGGGGCTGCCCTGGGAAGCTCGGTGGGAGGCTCGGGGCAGGGGGATCCTGGGAGGCTCGGGAGAGGAGGGGGGTCCAGGGACGACGAACCACGAACGAACCACGAAAATACAAGCTTCGGCGGCCCAGGGGGGCCTCGGGGGGAAGCTCGGGGCAGGGGGATCCTGGGAGGCTCGGGAGAGAGGCGGGTGTCCAGGGACGACGAACCACGATCGAACCACGAAAATAAAGGCTTCGGCGGCCCAGGGGGGCCGGGGAGGCTCGGGGGAGGAGGGGGTCCAGGGACGACGAACCACGAACAAACCACGAAAATAAAGAGGTCCGAACTCTAGAGCACAGCTGTACAAGAGAATAAACAATTCAACGTTCAAAATTTCTTCCCTTCCTGCCTCAAAATTACGTTTCAATTCCAATCAATTTGCAAAATTCTGTTTCTCTCGCATGTGTTCCCATTCGCAAATAAAGAAACGAATTTTTACATACGTATTTCAGTTAATCACAATTTCGCGGTGGCGGCGGGAAAAAATACTAAGGTTGATTCAATATTTCTTCTTCCGGATAATGTCAAATCCATGTATTGATGGTATGTTGTCAAGTTGTACGTATCCAAAAAAACATTTCAAAATTATATGCGTACATGTGTGTTCAATGCTTTCATGAATCAAAATTTGTTTGGTCAATGTTTTGTGTTGCATGCGTTTTTGCAGTCTACCGACGCGCATCCAGCCAAAACCTTTATGTATAGTAAGTTTGTTTGTGGGCGTCGAGTAATCGTTTGTGAGACATTTCGGGGGGGGGAATCTGAGAAAATGATTTTGTTTTAAGAAGTTCTACGCACCTAATCTCTATGTAATGTATTTTCCCCGGTGGGCTTATTCATTAAAATTAATGATACAGATTTCTGCTGTAAAACATATACACGGCCATGAGCACCACGTATCAAAAATCATCACAAAAAGATATATGATAATGATATTTGAGACCCGTATTGGATCCCACGGGGAATTTATTCTGAAATATTTGTTGCGTCAACGGTAATTTCAACAAATTTGCAATAATGACAATAATGAAACAAGCCCGGTATATTCCGCCGCCGACGTACATAACGTCTGGATGGGTATCTCACACGGTTGCCCAAAAAAACGCAGCCTCACAATCTTGCGTACGTCCACTTCTATGCTCCATCGTGATAAATACCATAAAATCATCCGGAACGGATTCCCGAATTCGTTTTTCCCCTCCACGCATAATTGTGTGGCACTGCTTCTCCCGATGCTCACGGTTCGGACCGCACATACATTCAGAATTGTTTTCAGTTTGTATTTCAGAAATACGCATTATATTGAACGACATGAGATGATTTACCAGCGCTGCCTGCTGCAAGTTCGATGCCCGTTCCGTTTAGGGGGATATTATTTAAAATAATTTTGCGCAGACAGCTCACGCCGCATATGGGCGAAATAATAATTGCGTAAAGCCCTTCCTGGTCTTCATCACCGATCCCGAGCTTCCCCCATGGCACGCTAAAAAGTCTGAAATTAGACCAGCACGTCTCATTAAATTGTGTTACACAAAAAAAAAAAAAAAAAAAAAAAAAAAAAAAACTAGTGCAAATACGAATTTCACGTGTCGATTCTTCAGGAAAAATGTTTAATATGAGTTGGAACTGTGTCTTTCCCGCGAAGTTCACGTGCGAACGTTGCACTTACAAAGAAAAGTCGGTTACTGTTTGGAAAAATCTTTGCGCGATTACATGACGCATAATATGTCTACGAATTGTTGCACCGTTGTGTCCGAATGATTTTTGTGTGTGTGCAATGCGCAAATGGTTGGATATTGCAATTGTGTTCGATTGTCCAGTCCAAGCTTGGTTCTAAGGACGGGAGACGGCTCACTACAAGACATGCGGGAGTTTTGGTTGGTTGGGACCAAATGAGGGTCGAAGATGGAGGGACCATCCCAGACTGTCTTAGCTGACAATCAACGACGTCCTCATACAGCTTGGTTTCTGTCGCTCCCAGCCCTCTGTTACATTGTGATGTGACAATTGTACCATCTGACACATGCAGGGGCCGAGAACATAGACACCGACCACGAGGCATACGAAAATATATTGGGTCGGTTTCTGTGCTTAGGTGTACGGGAAATGAAGGTCACAACCTGTTGAATTAGTGGCAATTCTGGCGCGAAAGCAAAAACACACGAGGTTTACACGGTCGCGTCCGTAGAGGAGCAGCGTCAATACAGTTGTATCAATGATAAGAGAATTTGGGCACGACCTTACAGAAGGCCGTTGCCAGCGCAGTTTTTCACGCGGCTGGGGATCTCCCAACCACGCTCCTCGAGCCGCCGTGACTGGTGGATGACCTGGAATGCGTTGGCCTGGAATGCGTTTGATCAATGTGGGTTCCTCTTCCTCGAAGCTGCTTGGCTTGCAACGCCGCGTCTATATTGCCTTGCCTGGTGCCGTTTGCGTGGGCGCACCTTCGATGCTGTATGAATTCAACGTGGCAAATCGTCCATCAAACATTGAAATATCGGCATTAGTTCTCTTGTTGCCACGGTTACTTTTGCACCAACCGTCCAGTCTGGAACTGGCGTTGTAGTTTGACGATGGCCACTAAGAGAAATTCTTGGACTCGGCCGGTATGGCTATACCAAAATCAACTGCTAAACGTTGCAACCACGTCCTGAAAACAAAAAATAGACTAAATCTTGCGGCTAGTACTACTCGGCACATTAAGCCATGCTGCTCGCTTGAGATCTCATAATGGTATAACTCTCGACACCGACGCTACGCTACAAAAATTTACACATCCGCGCCTTCGACCACAACAGCATGTTCAAGCTTACCCTGCCGACCTACAAACATTCCAGCTTGTCACGTTGGTGGAGTTGGATCGCAACACTTTCGAGAATGTATTAACTCCAGCAAGCTAGACGTGGGTTATCTGCAGGTTCGTGGGGCATTACAAAATATGCCTAGAGCGGTATGTTGCTCTGAAGCCTTTTGTGCTGCTGCTGAGTGAGTCGGCCGTGCACAACTGCCCGAACCCATTCTGAAAAACATGCACCATGCACGTCGCATCCATTACCGCACTCAAGAAGCCGAACAACAAAAGCAGAGAAATATCTTCTGGCGACTCCTTTCGGCGATTGGTGGCGAAAACAATAGCACGGCAATACCAATAATATTTCTGCACCGTTGTTTCTTTCACCTTTGAACTTATGCAACAAAAGCGACACGGATACAGCAATGCACCTCGGTATCTATCACAAGCATACCCACACAAAATGATCATGAGTATCGACAGAACGGGTGCCTTCGATCACGTCCGCAGGGCTGCGATGTTCGAACAACTGTTGGGCGTGCCAGTCGGAGATTTTATGGACGGATGACAACCGAAAAAGCGCACACCATCACACAAGCAGATGGCGGAGAACAAGGAAACAGGCTCATGCCCGCACTGTTCTGCCTTGCCCTCCACCCAGCACTCACTCAAATCCGACACCACCTCCCCCCAGATATTGAAATGATGGCATGTCTTGACGACTTTTGCATTGTGCGCGAACCAGAATAGTGTGCAGATTTGTTGGGCTACGTCAAACAAATGCTGTGGGACTATTGCCGCATCAACACGAACTTGGGGAAACTGGTGGTGTGGGGTGCGACGCCGGCCGCGTGCCCAAACGACCTTCGAGCATGTGCGCCGGACGCTTGGCGGTCCGATCAGCCGCTCCCGGAACGCGGGATGAAGATATCGGGGTCGCCTGCTGGGAGCGCTGCCTACATTATCCTCCTCCTCCTCCCCCTCCTCCTCCTCCTGCTCCTCCTCCTCCGCCTCCTCCTCCTCCTCCTCCCCTCCGCTCCCGGAACGCGGGATGAAGATGTCGGGGTCGCCTTCTGGGAGCGCTGCCTACATTGATACTTCTGGGGCCGCGCTGGCTGAAACGAGGACGAAGCTGCTTCACTATTTACCCAAGTTCACCTTGTTGCAAGTCATTTGGCTCTTACTGTATTTTTGTGCCGCGCCCAGAATGATGCACGTGCTCCGCACCACTCCACCGGCGCTCGCATACCTTAGCCGAGACACACGACACGACCATCTTACGTACTTTTCCCGAAATCTTCAACATACCGCCAGAGGATTCGTGGAGGACAGAATTTCACGGGATTGTATACGACACTTGGTTGGAACAAGCGAGGTTGCCTTTGAGGCTGGCAGTTGCGGGCTTACGTGACGCGCGTTGGACAAGTCCAGGCGCATACTGGGCAAGCTGGGCAGAAGCACTACCGGAACTCTTGCGCAGATTCCCGACTGTTGCGGATCACGTCTTATTCCACCGCACCACGCTTTCCAGAGATGCCCGCGACGCAGCCCTGAGCAGCCTTACGTGTTTGAGTGCCGCTGAACAAGCCGTCCACCTCTGCGAAGACGCTAGTTGTAGCACTCGCCCTACTTGGTTGGAAGTGGCATCTGGCATTCAACCCACTACTGTGGACGACTGTGTAATGCTGGAGGAGTGGAAACATGGCTGGCAATACCACGCCTCCAACGCTCGGGAACTGGCCGCCCACAGGCGTCTCCTTCGCAACTTAGCCCCTCCAGGTGCACGCTCGAACGCAGCATCCCAAGGGAAAGCCAGGGTTCACTCTAGTATGGGTCCATTCGCAGCGGCATTGCCACTGATGGGTCCTACTACGCTAGCGCTTCGTTCCAAAACGCGGATATGCGGTGTGAAATGTGTCGACGACTAGGGGTAGCAGTGTCCTTCGATGGCCCAAATCCACATGGGTACGCTCGCTTAGTGGAAGGACTGGGCGGCCGGTTGCACACCCGCCACAGAGAAATGCCGCATAGAGGCAAGTGCTACAGATCAGAATGCGGAGCGGCTTTTTACAACAACAAATATCCCGGTACCTCCAGACGATCTGCGCCGATTGGATCTGGCAGTTCCTGGCTTACGCAGTCGCCAGGGGCTCCCACTATTCTGCGATGCCACAGCGGTCAGCCATGATTATATCTGGGACCGGCACGCTGCGATCAGGAACCAGCAACCAGGGTGGATAATTAGTGCAACGGGCAGAAACTAGGACTAGGAACGACAACGACTACCCAGAAGTACTTTCTAGTGTGTTGGGTGTGCTCTTGTGCCTCGACACGGAAATCAGCCGATCCAGCGTGTGAGTTTCAAAGGCCCTCAGAACAGCCTGAGCCTCAATTCCTGAGCTTCAGCTCCACTGGGGGGTGGGTGCCGGTGTGGCTCTGCCGGGGCAGGGGGGCGGGGGGGGTGATTCGATGTAATTCCCGGGCCGGAATCGGAGCTCCAGCTCACTCCGGGACGGCCCCCTCGCCCAGGAGGGCCCCAACATGGGCCAAGAGGACCCCGAGTCGCCGAACGCTCGCTACAATACGCCCAAGATGTCCCCAAGACGGCTCCAGAAGCCTCTATGATGCCCTCAGAAGCCCTGAAAAAAAAGGCCTCCAAAAGAAGGCCCAAAAAGCAAAAAGTCTCGCATTCCCTAAGGAAAACATGCAATGTAAGCATATTCGCCTCCTGGGTCTTCAGAGCGTTGCTGACGCCCCAGGAGAGCTCCAAAACCGCCCAAGAAGCCGCCAAGAGGGCTCCAAAACGGCCCAAGAAGGGCCCAAGACGGCCCAGGAGGCCCCCAGAAAGGCCCAAGAGGGCCCCAGGACGGGCCCAAGAAGCGCCAAGACGGCGGAAGAAGTGCCGAAGACGGCCCAAGAAGCCCCCAGCAGGCCCCCAGAGGCCCCCAAGAGGCCTGAAGAGGCCCCAAAACGCTTCCAACTGGCCCTGAAGCGGCCCCCTGAAGTCCCCGAAAGGCCCCCGAGAGTCTCAAACAATGCATCCAAGACGCCTTCTAGAGGCCTCCAAGCTGCCTCCAGGAAACCCCCGAGAAGCCAAAAAACAGGCCCCGATGCTTACCCATCCTCGTCATGCTCCTCCTTCTCCCCCTCCCCTTCTTCCACTTCCCGCTTCCTCCTGCTCCTCCTCATCCTCAGCATCATGCTACTCCTGCCCCTCCCCCCTCCACCCCCCTCCACCTCATCATGATCCTCCTCCTCCTCCTCCTCCTCCTCCTCCTCCTCCTCCTCCTCCTCCTCCTCCTCCTCATCACACCCCGTTGTCTCCATTCCAAATTCTCATCATCATCACCGCTCGCCGTCGTCGCCGGTCATGACCGCCATCGTGCGCTTCCGGCAGCACAGGCCGGAGGCCACTACACTATGCGGGCGATGGGGCGCCAGGCAATTCATTCTGTGCCGGAACTGGCTTCTGCCCGCGTGGAAGGTATGCACAAAAGGGGGTCTACAACATCGCTGGTGGGGAATATCGGGGTGGCATTGCAAGCAGCTGTCGCCCGGGCCGTGCGACATGACGCTGCAGATCTGCTAGTCACTCAACTGGAGCCGTCGCCCCCCTCGGGCACCTGGAGGTTAGCCAGCAGTGAGTGAGGTGGTGCTCTCCTCCTCCTCCTCCTCCTCCTCCTCCTCCTCCTCCTCCTCCTCCTCCTCCTGACGTGGCCTCAGGTCACGTTTGAAGTCGGCTTAAGGCGACCCTTGCGCCCTCTGTTGCTAGATAGGCCCACACCAGGGGCGAGGCTTGGCGCCGTCCTGGCGTTCTCTACGCCAGGAGTAGCTGTGCCTCGTCATCCTGGCATCGCCACGTGACTATCTCGTGCGTGTGCATGTGCGTGCGCGCGCTGTGTCTGCACGTGTGTCAGGCACCCCGCCTCAGGGGGAAGGTCGTTCTCCCGGACAAGGCCCTTCATTGCCCTTTTCAGCGTCGGCAGCGATCTGCCGTCTCTGTGGCTCTGGCTCTGCCTCGGCCGCAGTGGATCAGATAAGTGGTTCAGCGCCACGAGGTTTCGGATTAGGGTCGGGTCAGACAACCCTTAGCCTCCCTCATCATCCAAATGATGGTCCTCCTCCTCCTCCTCCTTCTACTCCTCCTCCTCCTCCTCCTCTTTCTCCTCCTCCTCCTCCTCCTCCTCCCGTTACTCTGCTTAGCCGTGCGCTCTGGCTTCACAGTGCTTCACCCTGTGCTGGTTTGCGGGGCGGCGCTTAGAGAAGCGGGATCGATGCTGCGGTCGCCGCGGAACAAAGAACAAACTCTGGTCGTGTGGCTTACGCGTTGTGCCGCAAATGGTTTCTAAGTGTTTGACTACCTACCAGACCACCCCAACCCAACCCGAAGACCCGAATTTCGGGTTGGGGGGCTTAAGGGTTCCACCTGTGTTTTTTCGATGTTTCGCGACACCCCCACCACTGGAAATCGAGGGTAAATCTGAACCTTCGGGTTGGGTTGGGGTGGTTTGGTGGGTGGTGAGATTTTTGGCTCAACTTGCGGCCTTCTGATCCCGCTTACCCTCCTAATCCTCCTCCGAACAGCCCCGTGCGTGAGCACCTCCTGCTTGTCGGACGCGGTTGGAGGCCATGCAACTCCACATGGGGATGTCCACATCGGGATGGCCGAAATGACGGGGGGGGCGGCGACAGGCCGCCACTTTTGCAAGACAACCGACGCTCAAAACATTACCAAACCACCGTCTCAGCTCAAATTCTAGCTCAATTTGCTTCAACTCGGGCGCAATGGCGCGCGCTTCTAAGATGAACGGGCGGGGGAGAGCCTCCCGGGTAGCACGGGGTTCGCTTCCCTCCTGGCCCTCGCTTCCAAGGTCACGAAAGGGAAAGCGCGTGGTCCTTTTGTGGGGTTCCGCTCGCAGGCTGAGGGCCACCCCGCTGCGGACGCCCGTCGCATCATCGAGGGTGGGGCTAGGGCACCTGTCAGCCGCTGCCCACAGAGCTGGCCACCAGCTAGCCACGCTCAACATGCGGCGCGTGCTGCGCACCGCCTGCTAAGCCCGGAAGTGCGGCGGCTGGTGCTGCCCCTACGGGCTCGGGGGTTCCAACCGCCCAACCCACGCAGGTAGCCAGCCTCCGATTTGGCTGGCCGCGCCCGCCATGGCAGTGTGAAACCATGCGCGGTCCATATCATGCGGCCACGGGGCGCGCTTCAGACCTCCTGCAGGGCAACCGCAGCACTTGGTTCGAGTTTCGCGGGGCTGGGAGGCGAAGATTGCGGAGCCACCCGGAAAACCGCTTCGACTGAACCTACAGTCTAAGATACACAAGCTACATGGTAGCCAGCGCGGCACCTAAACAATATACGTGTGTTCTAACACGTTATGGTTTGCCATGCATGTTGTAGTATGTGAAGTACAATGAGAGGTGCAATGCGTATTGTGCATTGTGCGTCGTGCAATATATGTGGTGCAATCTGTATTATGCAATCTATGGTATGCAAAATATGTTGTTCACTGTATCGGCGCTGCCCAATCTATATTGTGCAGTCTGTGTGGTGCGCATTGTATACGTTGCAATCGATGTGGTGCAGAGTAATTGGTGCAACCCGTGTTGTGCATTCAATGCCGTGCACAGACGTGGTGCAAGATGGGTTGTCCAATCTATACTATACGATGTACGCTGAGCAATCTACCAACGCCCAAATTGATGTTCACAACTCCACCGCTCGCGCAACCATCCCGAGCACCCACCACAACTTGGTTCGAAAACGCCATGCGGAGGCGATTGCCATGATTGCTTGCTTGGTATTGGCTGGTGCATCTCTGCGGCCGCGCCAGCCCGCGCATGCACGCGCGCGCAACGGCCGGGGCGGCGGTGACCACTGGGCATACCCCAGCGGGCACTTCAATGCGAGTCGGCGAGTCGAGCGGGCGCGGTATCATGGCAACGTCGACAACGGTAGCCACGATGATGATAGCAACGATGCTGGTGGCGATGTTGACAGCGACGACGGCACGGCCAGTGACGGCACCGATGCTGATCACGCCGACGACGATGACGGCGTCCTCGCGTCGGTGATGAAGGTTTTCGAAGGAGTTCGACATGCGCGCAAGGCCGACGCGCGAGAGCGGCCTGCATGGTGTAATTTGGCACGGATCGTGCCCCCCCGAACACGCGCGCAAGGGCGTTCGAATAGTTTCGGCATGCGGCGCGAGTCCCGTTTGGCAGGAATTAATGAACAGGTTAAACAACCTAAAGATTCGCAAGAGCGCGGGCGCAGGTCTTTTGGAAAACTGCTGTTGGGGATGTCTTGCTCTAAAACGAAACAATCGGGACGCTGGAGTTTGACATCCTTACGCAAACTGGGGTTTTTGATGGGCTTCGGCATGCGCGCGCGCGAGGACGCGCGGGTGTGCACTTTGTCCCGTTTTTTGTACAAGGATCCTTGTGACAGCACGCGCGCAAGGGCGCATGAACGATTTTGACATGCGCGCGCGAAACCCTTTGTGGTAGCATTCTATGAAAATGAAAGAATGCGCAAAGAGCGCGAGCGCGAGCTTTCGTAAACAGCACTTTTTGAAACCATGTGCTGGGGGGCAAACTTGCGACATTGCCCGGAGTTCGCCAGTCGAGCCTCCGGGCTGCTGGACGGCCACCCGTCGGGGGCTCTGCCCGCAGAGCCTCCTGATCCCATCGGAGCGGCGGCCACAATGCTTTCGGTGGTGCTTGTATGTTTTTGTCCCCCCTCCCCCCGCGCTTTGCATGTGTACTGGGCGGTCCTGCGTTATGCTTCTGTGCCCTCGGGCTTCTGCCCAGGCGTCGTTTCCCGACCGTTAACTCTTGTCCCAGGCTCCCATGCTGGAGTGGTCCTCTGTCCCGGGTAGCCGCCGTTGCCACTCCCACCTGCGCCTCGCATGTCAAGTGGTACTGCCGCAGTGTTTCGTCATTCCCTCCTTTGTCTCTTACCAGCCTGGAACATATCCCTATCCCTATGCTGGGCACCTCCTCATCACGATGCCAACCTTAGGGATTCCCTTATTTTTTGAGGGCGGATCCCTAAGATTGTCATCGCCTTTCGGCGTGTCATATCTTAGGGATAGGGATACGTTCGAGGCTGGTAAGTCTCCTGGTCTTTCCCTCTTTTTCCCCCGTCTGTCCCCTCACGGTTGCCCCCCCCCTGTGAATGTCGCTGGCGATCGATCCCCTGATGGGTGGATCCAGCGTCTCCCCGCAGCGTGGAGTGGGCCGGCCCGCGCGCTTCCTCGACCCTCTCTACGCCGCGACACCGTGCGACGGCAAAATGTGTGTATGTGCGTGTGTCCCTTGAGGGGCAGGCAGCGTGCGCGTCTCTCGTTTGGGGACGTTCTCCGCCTCGTCGCTGCACACGGGGCCGCGATCGCCAAAAAGTGTGTGTGTATACATATATATATATATATATAGATGTGTGTGTATGTATATGTGTGTGGACTTGCCCTACGCTGTGTGTAATGGCGTCCAACTGCATCGACCTTTGCATCTGTACCGCTCGACTGGTGTCTCGTCGGGCCGCTGACGCGAAATGTGTGCACTGAGGAGGAGGAGGACTCGAGCTCCAATGACTCCACCGAGAAAACGAAGGAGCGACGACTTAACATGAAAAAAAGCGGTAGTCTAGAGCCGCGTGGGATGTCACCGCTTAGGGGGATCCCAGTTCGAGGGTGGCCTGCGAAGCGGGGGACGAGGGAGAGGGAAAGCAGGAAGGGGGGGCATCATCATCGGGGACGAACTGCCGACATAAACATGCGCTCTTCCGAAGGCCCGCGCGGATGCCCTGGATCGGTGCTGGACCCCCCTCCCTGGCGCGCGCAACGCGCAAAAAGGCCAGCGCCGGAGGCGCTGCCACGGAGCTCCGGCGCCGACCCGAGAAATCCGCGCGGACCTCCGCCTCCTCCTCCTCCTCCTCCTCCTCCTCCTCCTCCTCCTCCTCCGCCATGCCGCTGATCCCCGGCCTCGCCAGGGGTGCGTCTGGACGCGGACTTCGAGGCGACTCCGGCCGCGTCGACGAGAGCCTGCCAGGAGGCCCCGGAGGAGCGAAGCCGGGGGAAGAGCCGCGGAAACGACGACGAGGGCAAGTTGAGCAGGGGCCGACCGTCCCAGCACTCCTATAGTCCTACCACGAAATGTTCTTAGAACCCAAAGATGTTACAAGAACAAGAACAGTGTCCTCAGAGCATTCACCCGATGTCTTAAAACAAAACGCTCCCAGCCAGAAATGCTCTAAGAACATGTTGTGGAAGCCTCAAAAGGTTCTTAGAACATTGCTTGGTAGGGCTACAGGCGAGCCAGGACGCTTCGCCACTGCTTGATGGCGAGGGAGCCGGACAGGGGGAGGGCGAGGCGGGCGCCCAGGTGACCCCCGGAGCCCGCGGGCGCACGCGACGGGCGCACGCGGAGCCGGAGCGGAGGGGGGGGCGAGGAGGAGGAGGAGGCTGAGGAGGAGGAGGAGGAAGAGGAGGCGGAGGGAGGAGGGAGGAGGGAGGAGGGAGTAGGGAGGAGGGAGGGAGGAGGAGGAGGAGGCGGAGGAGGAGGAGGAGGAGGAGGAGGCGGAGGAGGAGGAGGAGGCCGTCTGGGCGAGGCCGCGCGCAGCCACGCGTGCGGGGCGTCACGACTGGCTCTCCCACTGCTCCTCCCAGGGAGGGAACGGCCCAGGCGCCATCCACAGCAAGTTAGGAGGCAGCTGCTGGGAGGTTTTCGTCGGGAGGACTAGGGAGGATGCCGGATTAGACGGGATTAAGTGGGATTAAGCCGGATGAAGCGGGATAAAGCGGGATTAAGCCGGATTAAACGGGATTCCGGACAAGGGCTAAATCAGAATTTGACCTCCAAGGACTTGCATCCGAAAGCAAGGATGCAAGATGAGGGAAAAGGCCATCAGAAGTCCCGGTTGCGATTGGCAGTTCCTCGGATATCAGCATGGGCCCGGGTGGGCCGAAGAGGCAAGGATGCAGGGTAGTCTTGATGAAGCAGCACCTCCTTAACATGGATTTTGACTGTAGGGGGGACCAGCTCAGAGGGGGAAGCATCGAACGGGAATCGGCGATACATCGCCGATAGATCGGCGACAGGCCCCCGATGGCGAATCCGCTCGCTCCTGGGCGGGGTGGGCGATCGGGGCCCCATCGGCGATGAGTTATTGGGGGTCGATGCATCTCCCCCTCCTCCTCCTCCTCCTCCTCCTCCTCCTCCTCCTCCTCCTCCTCCTCCTGCTCCTCCTCCTCCTCCTCCTCCTCCTCCCCCTGAGCCGATCCCTCCCAACGTTGCCCCTGACCTCCACACGGGCCCTCTTCTTGATCTGCGTCCAGAACACGACGGCCACGGGGTAGGACAACATGAAGAACAGCGCCGCCCCGAACAGAGCGGGGTCCTCTCAGGGATACGCCAAAGAGTGGGGGGGGGTCAGCGAATCAGCCGCGCGCAGCTGCTCTCCCCGCCGCCTCCAGCGCCTCAGGGCGGCTACGGATCGAGGAAGCTGCCTGGCGGCAGAGCCAGAACCAGCTGCGCGCAACAACGTTCGTAACACTCCCTCCGTTTCCTCCCCCCCTCTTTCGTCCACCCCGATCCTTTCTGACGAAGCCCATCAGAGCTTCGGATCCGCCCTCCACGAACTTGAAGTGGCAGCCAGCCGCTGCAGCGACCGCGACGTACTCGAAAACCCGCAGCCCGACCAGGAAGTTGGCGAATTCCTCTCGCTCCTCGTCGCGCTGAAAGAAGTTTACGTTCACCATCAGGGAGACAACCGCGAGGGAGAGGCACGCGAGAAGCCTCGTGGCCACACCCGTCAGCCTCGCCAAGGCCGCCGTGCAAACGAAATCTGCCAATGCCACGGCCGGAACCACGAAGATCCCTGCGTCGCCCAGCTCATCCCGGCAGAACTCGTGCAGGAGCAAGCCGCAGAGCAGACGTGCAGTGATCTCCGTCATCCTGAATATGCCCACCATCTCCTTCCAAACAGGGTTCTGTACCAGCCTGCAAAGCACGGAGCTTTCGGTGCCATCGAGGCTGGACGCGGCATTGCCTATACATCGAATCGAGCAGATCGCGGACAACAGCCTGCCCCGATAAGCCCAAGTGGTTCTCACCCTTTCGTTGTCTACAACTAAGGCTAGAGTGGTGATGCCAATGGGTGTGGCCTGCAAGGTCGCATGTATCGTTTTGACGATGCGCAGCTGTTCCAATGCAAGGTATTTGTTTCGGTATGCAGCATACGCCTTCCATGCAAAAATCCGCTCCCCCATCCAGCGAGGGTTTGCGATGGAAAGGCGGTGCCGCACATCCCCATCGACGTGTGCCTTCTTTCCACGCGTAAGCCCAGATTTGGACCAAAGGTGAGGTGACTGGCGGGATGGGCCTTAGGTGCGTTCCCCCCCGGCCTTCTCTCATTCCTGGTTGTGCAACACATTTCCCTTCTAGACGTTCCTGCTGTTGTTGCTAACTTCTGAATAGTATGTGTTCGCCTTCTGGTTTTCAAGTTTATCATCCGTGACGTCGAGAATGCTGAACGCCGTGCGACCCTAACTTTCTAGACGCCTCGAGAGAAACACACACACACACATATTTTAGACAGCAGCGCTCTGAACAGCGAACCTCCAGGAATCTGCGTGGGGCCCAGGACCAGTCGGATAGACCCATCGCCACTTCCAAGCATCGAACGTGTCGCTTTCGGCAGGCTGAAGCTGGGTGGTCGGCGCGGCTGTTAGCGACCATCTATGAAGAGAGGCCTTCGGGGTCGGCCCACGTGCCATGCACATGGTCGCCGCGCATTTTGATGTCCCGCGCGGGCAGAGATAACATTCGAAAGCACGGGTTTACGAAGACGGCTACCATGACCACGTCTTGGGAACTGATGGTTTCGAAGAGGCTACATCACTGCTACACCGCAAGCAGTAACATCTCGCTCGCTGGGGGGCCGCGACTCCTCTCAGGAGCCCGTTGCCAGAAGCACTACAAAGTAATTCGCCTTCGGCCCGAGCGTCACCAGAGGGGCTTTTCACTGCCCAGTCGAGCGCGTGGGCGCAGCGGTCCAAGGCGCACCTAGCCGTGAAGACCAGACGCCCCTCCAGGTGCAGTAACTCGAACTCGGCACTGTCTGATACATCGATTGGTTTCCGTTCGCAGCGTGCTGGGTGCTGGAGCCAGCCCTGGACGGAGTTTTCGCACGCGGGAACGGCGCGCTTCCCTGAGACGCGGACCCTGGCATCCTCGGATCGATGGAAGCCGTGACCTTGCTGTGGGCGCGGTGCGTGGCCGCGGCAACGCGCTCACCTTGCGCAGGAGCCTGGGCTCGCCGTCCTCACGAGGTCGAAGGCGTCGAGCCCCAGCTCGAAACCTACGACCCCCGCCGACCTGAGATCAGACTCGCGGCCCAGGCTGTGATGTGGTGGCGTGGCGTATCGGTGGCGTCCGCTGCCGACGGCTTCCTCTGCGAGGTGACGTAGAGAGGCCGAGCGAAAACGGCTTCCCGCGCTCGCGCTGCGCCGCAGCAACCCTGCGGCGCGCAGGGCAGCCGCGGTGCAGCGGCAGCCACTGACGGGGAGGGGGAGAAGGAGGAGGAGGAGGAGGAGGAGGAGGAGGAGGAGGAGGCGGAGGACGAGGAGGAGGAGGACGACGAGGAGGAGCAGGAGGAGGAGAAGCAGGAGGAGGAAGAGGAGGAGGAGGAAGAGGAGGAGGAGGAGGGGCCGAGCGAAAACCGCTGCGCGTCGGCGCAGGCCATCCGAGCAGCCCCGGCTGCCCTTGCCCTGCTCGAGCTGCCGGGGCGGCGCTGCCCCGCGCCGCACTGCCCTGGGCGAGGCTGCCCGCGCTGGGCCGCCCGCCCCCCGAGCCCCTGCAGGCGGGGGGCGTTGGCAAACGGGCCGGTGGCTGAGGCTGCGTCTCCCCAAGGGTGCTTCCAAAAAACTGACTTGCAGCGCACGAGTGCGAGGCAAACTCCCCCCGCTCAGAGTTGTGGCGATGTGTCGACGCCTTCGTCGCTCCGATGTAGCACGCACTGGTGCAAGAAAAAGGCTCTGTCGCCCCGTTCTGGCTTGAAGAGGCCCTTTAGCTACCACCCCGTTTACTAACGCCCCGTCTGCCCGGGCTCGGCCGCTGGCCCCTCCGCAAGACGCCGCCCCGCCGGCCCACCGCTCCCTCCCAACCGTGGGTGGGCTGGCAGGGGATTCGCCGCGGCGCGGGCGTTGGAAGCTGATGCGGGCGGCTCGCGCCCCCGCCGCTCGTCGATCCCGGGCCTCGCCGCCATAGCCCGTGGACGGGCGACGAGACCAGAGCGTCCCAGCACGCCGCCTGCAAACCGCATGCCGCCTTCAGCAAGCGCGCCTTCGGGAGGGAATGGGACAGGGCAGGGCCGATCAGTAGACGCCCGGAGCTGCTTCTCTGCATGACAGTAGTAGGGGTCGGCGTGCTGAGTTCCTCCTCGCTCGATGGATGACGGGGTCGACTTGGCGGCGAGCCACGGGGGGGAAGTGAGAAAGCGAATGCCTCCTCAGCAGGCCGCGGGGCTTCTCAGAAGCCCTCCGGCCTCCTAAAAGGTTTCCTGCGACTTCGGGGAAGGCTAAGAACACGATGGGCCTGTTTCCCACCACCACCACCACCATAAATTGGAGGGAGAGGGGGTCCTCCTCCTTCTCCTCCTCCTCCTCCTCCTCCACCTCCTCCTCCTCCACCTCCTCCTCCTTCTCCTCTTCGTCCCTCCTCCTCCTCCTCCTCCTCCTCCTCCTCCTCCTCCTCCTCCTCCTCCTCCTCCTCCTCCTCCTCCTTCTCCTCCTCCCCCTCCCCCCTCCAATTTATGGTGGTGGTGGTGGAAAACAAGCCCATCGGAACACTTCTCAGGAGGCGGGGGGACTTCCGAGCCTTCCGAGAAGGCCTTCTCCTGCTCGCCTTCCTCCCCCCGCACCCGCCGCCGATCGACGTGCGCGGCCGCCTCGGCCTGCGAAACCACGGCCCCGAGCGGGCGAGCGGGGGGGCCTGGGCGCGGCTCGGCTTCCCGCCGCGTGCTGCCTGGGGCGCGCCGCGGAGCACGCGCCGCGCACGGGGAGGGCCGCGCCTGCGTGGCGAGCAGCCCCTCCCCTGGAGGCAACCGCTGCCCCTGATGGCTGGCCCTCGAGCAGCCACGAAGTCGCCCAGGGACGCGCAAAAGGAACACCCACAAGTCACAGGGCCCCCACATCTTCCGACATCTCTTTGGGGTCGCCGTCGTCCCCCCACTTCCCGTGTTTTCTCATACTTTCCGGGGGGTCGACGACTCATTTTGTCCGTGTGTTTTGTCCTCTCCTGAGATCAAGGCCTGCGCGCACGATGCGCCGACGCCTGTTAAATGAGGGGCGGCGCCGCCGATTGAAGATGGAGACGTGGGTCCGATTCAGGTAGGTCTGCGGGGATAGGTGCACCAGTACTTGCCATAGTGAGCGCCTAGATGCAACTATCTGCGCGCTGAATGCAATAGCTGCGCGCGGATGCAAGTGTTAGTCTTTTTGTTCGCGCGCCTCGCCTGTCGCCCGTGCAATACTTCGCGCCCCCCCCCGCAGTAGTTGCGCACTGTTGCACGCCACCCTGCATCATTGCCAGACTATTGCGCCTCTCGCCGCCGACCCATCTGCGCCAGACCCCCTTATCGGGGATTCCCAAAACCGCACAGTGACAGACCGTGCGCTGAGCTCAAGATAGCAGTCGCCCGAGGCATCCTGGGAGAACGGCCCGAGTCCCCACATCGCACGGTGACCTCGGATCCCCGCTGGCTCACCACGCGGCGTGGTCACCACGCTGGTTGGGGCCCCCCGGCACTGCCCCAGCTTATAACCAGGGCGGGCCGCCGCCCAGAGGCTCAGCTCGCGCGAGGCGCGTGCGCGCGGCGGGCGCGCGTTACTCGGCGCCCCGCGTGAACGGTGGCGGGCCGCGGCAGCGGTGTTCGCCGCGCGCGCGCGCCTCTGCATGCTGGCGGTGCTCGTGCGCTCGCCTTGCCGATCCCTTTCTGGTGCGCACAGCTCGCGCGGGGTGGGCGCAACAACCACCGCGCAGATCGCTTCTGCATGGATCGTCGCCAGTTCGCCCGCGGCTATCATCAGGAACTATCTGCGCGGGCGTGGGTGAGAGCAACACCCAGACATGTTGTGTCCAGATTTTTCCATTGCCCCCAAATCGCACAGCGATTTGGGGGGCAGGAAAATCTTCAGGAAGGCCTTTGTGGGCCTCTCGGCAGCTTTGCCTACTGGCTTCTTGACCTCTCACAGCCTGGGCTGGGCGCCTGTGGCGCGGCGGGCACCTCACGGCCGTGCGCTGCAGCGTGGCAGGCGGGTTCTCACGGCCGTGCGCTGCATATTGCAGCAGGTGGTTCTCGTGGCCGTGCGCTGCAGGGCAGCAGGCGGTTCCTCCCTCCTCCCCCCGCTGGCTATTGGATTGCTTGGCGTGCAGGGTGCACTGTGGGCTCCGCTGCCGTGTTGCGGTCTGGCCGGTTGGTTGGATGGCCGGTCGCCGCGGATGCTGGATTGGCTCCGAACGGCGGTGTCGCAGGGGCTGTGCCACGCAAGTCCCCGGCACTGCAGCTATTTCCCGGGGTGCGTGCTGCGGGGCAGGGCCTGCGCTTGGATTGGCTCGAAACCCGCCCTCTTCCGCCCTCGCTGCTTGTGCAATTGCTGGGCGGCGCCCTTGCCAGGCTGGGCCCCTGGTGGATTCCAGTCTGGGCCAGCCTGGCTGCGCCAGGTGATTCATCTCGCCCAATGTTGGCGCGAGGGCGTCGCCCAACTTCGCGGTCGAACGGCCGTGCGTAGGAGATTTTCGATGCACGGTCTCCGGAAGTCCCGACCCCTTCCCAGGGGCCAGTGTCTCACCCTGGACCGTTGTTTGCTGGGCCCGGAGCGCAGCGAGGGCCCTCAGAGGCCAAAAAGCTGGCAGAAACCTCCCGCCCGGATGTGTTTACACGGCGCGAGCACGTCTGGGCACGATCTGCTCTCTCGCGGGCTGCTTTGGCGGGCAGAGCAGCGCACGCCGCGCCCATGGCAGGAGCGTAACCTGCCTGACGAGTGCGCGCCGCGTCGTGGGCGCGAGCAGCGCAGCTGCGCTCTGGCGCGCTGCCCCGCTGCCGACGGGATGAGCGGGCGAAGAGCAGAGGCATCGCCGGAGCGGCAGCGCTGCTCTTGGGGGAGACTTGCGGCGCCGAGACGGAAGGGACAAGGGGGTGGAGGGAGGGGGGAGGGCTTCTTAGAAGGAGGCTGCTTCTTAGAAGGCGCCATTCTTACATCTGTAGGTAAGGCCCGCGCCTTCTAAGAAGCAGGGGTGTTTCTAAGCAGCCCTCCCCCCTCCCCCCACCCCCCTCTGCGCGTGTAGGGGGCCACACGTGAAGCCTACCCCTGCCCCCCACGATTTCTGAGGGGGAGGGTGGGGTTCACTTCGACTGGGAGCTCCCAAACGAAGTGAACCCCACCCTCCTCCTCAGAAATCGTGGGGGGCAGGGGTAGGGTTCGCATGTGGCCCCCTAAGACGACTGCTCGGTGCCCGAGGGAACAGGCCATAAGCACCGAGGAACCAAGACCAGTAACCGGAGGAGCAATACGCAGCAAGGAACCGAGGAACCAATGCCAGGGAGCCAAGGAACCAGGACCAACGAACCCTGGCAACGCCCAAGGAAACAAGACCAAGGAACCCCAAGGAAAACCCTGGCAAGGAAACAAAAATAAGGAACCCCAGGAAAGGCCAGCACTAACTGGGGGACGCACCCACCCATTCTTAAAACACGAACACGACACCCTAGACATAACCTCATTGGGGAAGAAACGACACAACTTATGCAATGTTCCATTTATCCATGCGCGAAATGAGAATGTACAGGTCGTAGTATAGGGGAATAAATGATGTAACGGCACACTTGAGGTCTCTATCAGGGCAAGGGGAGGGCGCGCGTGGTATAGTAAGAGACAAACGTATGTGAGAGAAACAATGATATTATCATAAGTTCGGAGCAGTACTCGGAACGCGTCAAAGGAGGTGTTGTCAACTTGGGGTACAAGACATCCGAGCCCTCAGTGCAGGAGGCATGGATGACGAAGCTAGACACATGTGCGTTGCGTCAGGGCTCGGGAGAACAGCGGGCCTCTGGCCGAGGTGCCGCCCACGCTTCGGTGGCCCGAAGCCCGGCGTGGTCCGTTTCTGCAGTGCTCTGTTCCTGACAGGAGCACGCCCCGTTCTCTGCGCCCGTTCTCTGACTGACTAGCGGTCGAATGTGTGCTTCGATTCTTGAGTCCACGATTGGTGCGAGCTTTCGTGCCCACCACACCCGGGCGTGCTGCTGCAAAGCGCTGCGAATTAGGTGCAAGAACCCAAAAATTGGGCAGGCCAGCAATCTGAGGCACTGGTTCATCTTCTTCAGATCGTCATCCATCCATGAATAAATCGTTAGCAGCCACCCAGTCAACGCAATCGAGACTACGTACACTGTGCACGTTTTGATTTGGCCGTTGAGGTATAATGAAGTCGCAACGTAGATGTGCAAACACACGTCAGCCATATGGCTGACGATGTCCATGCCCAACGAAATAACACTGCTAGTTTCGACTTTCTTCCTACCGATCATAAACCCACGGGCCTCTTCTTTGCGTTCCTCGTCCTCCTCTGGGTCCTGGGCCCACCACAAGCAAATGCAATTTACCATGTTTGAGTCGTAAAGTAAAATCCGCCACCGTGCCCCCTCGCACGTTGAGGCGCATTAGGACACCGAGGGCTTCCTGGTAGAATTGCTGCGTTCCTCCAAATGACCCCCTCCTTTCGAATCGCAAAATGTTGCGTGCTCCGCCCCCCCTTGCCGAAACCACAATCGCCAAGAAAAAACAATGGATTCGCGATCCCGGGTTTCCAAGATGGCCCGAGCCAGAAGCCCCAGGCCTCCAATATGGCTCAAGATATCTCCACGACGGCCCAAGATGGCCCCAACGCGGCCTCAAACAGCATCAAATCGGCCCAAGATGCAAGATAAGGGGATCCCCCAGAGGGTCTGAAGATACACAAGTAATCGCTTTTACAGGAAACGTAATTTCGGCATTATCGTCGTTTCGGCCCAAGAAGTATCCAAGACGGCCCAGAAAGGCCTCCAGAAGGACCAAAGACGGCATTCGTCGGCCCTTCGACGGTCAAAGTCGGCGCCAAGATGGCTCCGCGACGGCCCCCAGACGCACCCCATACGGCCAACAGGACCCCAAGACGGCCCAAGGGAGCACCAAGACGGCCTAAGAGATCCCCAAGACGGCCAAAGACGGCCCGGGAACGACCCCAAGGGACCCCAAAGCATGCCCCGCAGGAGTCCAAGACAGCCTCAAGACGCCCCAGATGTGGTCCATGAGAGCTCCTCAGAAAGTGAAGACGACAAATGTCACGTGTGATGGCCTTCCTCCCCCTCCTCGTGCTCCTCCTCCTCCTCCTCCTCTTCCTCCTCCTCCTCCTCCTAATCGCCATCATCGAGGTGTCACACGCGACGGCCTCCCGTGCCTTCTCGAACATCTACCACCCAAAATGCCGGGCTGGCACGTTGGCGGGACTCGCCGCAGGCAGCTGGATAGTGATGCTGAATGCTAGGAAAACGTCAAGGGAATAATGGTATCTCGCGGCGATTGTGGCAAATGACGCTGAAATCGTATATGTCCACGTCAACACTCCGATAACAACACGGATGCACCGCCGGTGCCCATGGCATCGCCCCAGCAGGTCGTTAATCACGAGGGTGCTCAGCAGGAGAATGAAGCAATGCTTCGAATATATCATGTCACCGCAGTAGCGGCTGCCACCGACTTCCACACTAAGGACCTCCAGCAACGAGCCCCAGAAATCGTTGCGAAAATCTAGCAACTCCGCGTGGGTGCCCATGTCCTCAATGCCTCTCTTGTTCAACCTTTGCTGGCACTGCTCCCACCCGCTGGCGTCCGGAACCACTGTGAGGAGGCCACATGCGGCCCTGCCAGAGAGGAGCGCAGCAAAAACAAGCGCTGCCTTGCAGTAAACTAGCTTGTGCTTGCAGAGGAACATTGCGAGCAAAGCCATCATCGGCAATGGGACCACCGTCACGTCCCAGAACCACTGGGTGACCACCAGCGGCTCTTGCAGCCAGGACGCGGTTAAATCCTGGAGCTTCTGCGGGTAGTCGTGGTGATGAGTGCTGATCCACTCCCGATGCAGCGGGTTGGGCAACTGGGCGCTACCCAGACCCCCGGCAATCCTCGACCCTTCCCTGAGAGTCGGCTGTTCATCCCGAGTCACTCTCTGACGGACAGGGGCCCCAGCGGCTTCCAGGGGAGTTTTGTGAATCGCAAGACGAGGAGGGGGAGGAGGACAAGGGGGAGCAGGACGATGGAAGGAGGACGAGGGGGAAGAGGACGCCCTCCCCCTCCTCCTCCTCCTCGTCCTCCTACTCCTCCTCCTCCGCGTCCTCCTCCCCTCTGTCTATCCTCACTGGTACCATCGCCGGCGCTTCGCGCGCGCGAAGGTTCTAGAGCGGGCGGGGGGGAACCACCCACAGCGGCACCTGGTGATCGCGTGGGCAATCTGTGAGCACTGCCCTTGCGATTGTTGCGCTGGTTCTCCGACGCGGGGCGGATTTTTGCGCGGCGGTCGTACGTTTTGTCAAGAAATTCTGGGGAATTGACGTGGCGCAACCGTCCTGGTGGCGGTTCCCAGCCATTGCGATCAGTGCCTGACTGGGGCAGCGCTCGTGGGCGCAGTGGTGTGGGGGGGGAGGGCGTTTTGCGCGGTTCAACCTGTGCACGTCGCGCGGTCTTTCTGCGAAGCTGCCGTGCCGACCTTCGGATCCATGCGGGGGCGTTCCAGTGGCAGTGGCGGGACGTACTCCGAGCAGTTCTCTTCCACGCACCACAAGTTCTCTGTTCAAAATAAGAACAGACTCCACCACTGTCTCGAGCTCGAGGTTCACGCCCCCCCTGGAATAATTACATTGACATGCACTTCCGCCTTATCGTTCATTCTCCATGTGAAATCGCACCATCTCAGCCAGGCCGGTATCGAACCCACCGTCATCCCTGTCATACCATGCGCGCACTCGTCTATCTTGAAACAGATTCTCCAGTAGTCCTTTGTAGCAGATGCTATAAAGTCCAAACGCGAGCGTGCCGAAGTCATATCAAACGCATTCATTTCGCAAGCGTTTCAACATACACATGTTCAACACCATGGGGCTTCCAATGGACATTTTGCAAGTTCCTACTCGCGCGCTTGATGCTGGTTTTTAGCAATGCCGCACACAACTCACATCCTCATCTCATCACGCGGTGAATGTGCGTTGATCTGGCATGCGCCCAGTGCTTGAAAACGTAGCGAATAGCTCCATGCGGGCCACACGCGCGCGCAGCCACGCGCGCGTGCCGAAACCCTTCTGGAAACAATGGTGTTCGAAACATCTCAAATAATAAGCTCTTCGACAACATGTGAAGCCATATCGTACAACAGGGAACATGCATTTTCTTTTGAAGATCTGCGCGTGCGCACCTTCACATCACCCCCACCAGCGCCATCGCACCACCACCGACATCTTCATCGTCAAGCGCCGTCATGACTACCCTCATCGCCACAAACACTCTCATCACCGTCATATGGAGATCAGCACCGTCTTCGTCGTTACCAACATCGGCGCCGCCATAGGCCTTGCCGTCGTCGTCATCATCGCCACCGCCATCGTTATTATCGTTGCCACCGTTGTAGACGTCATCGTGACATGCACCCGACCGAGACACGATCCGCACGGAAGCGCCCGCGCGCCACCACGGCCTTTGAAGCGTGCTGCGGATGGCCCATCGGTAAGTGCCATCGCGGCCGCATCAGGCGTACCAAGCCACCCAGTCGATCTGCGCACAAGCGTGCGCGCGCCACTGTGGGTAGGTGGGATGCGTGCACGAGCAGTGGGCTCGACAACTTCAAGACGGTCGAAGGTAAATCTCCTTTTCGGAAAAAACAATAAGCCTTACCTCCGTCTCCCCCCGAAAGACTTTCTGGGCATTTGTACTTTAAATAAGGTTCGGCCCCGTCGTTCGTTTTGCAAATGACATCCAATGACATCCAACCGTTCTAAACGACCAGGTTTCGACACCCCCCCGTCTCTGGAAAATAATGCCGTACGCGTGCAGCCGTTCACCTCAAACAACCATTTCGCAATAATCCCTGGCATACTAAAGCTAGCAAATCCACACGCGCGCGCACAAGCCGAGACCATACCGGGCATGATAATTGGGCAATCCCTTCGACACTTGACATCCACAATCATCTTGCACAATTTCTGCCCGCGCGCCATTGCTGCAATCATGGGGGAACCACATGACTGTAGCAACGTGCTGAAACCGCAAGCTGGTTCCAAACTCACTTTCTCATCCCACCACGCGGCGCGCTGCGTTGATCTAGCATGCGCCCACTGCAGAACTCCGCATCACATGGCACCGTGCGGGCCACGTGCGCGCAGCGCCACGCCCGCGTCCAACTCCTTGCAGGAAGCACTGGCCCTCGAAGCGTTTCGGTAAACGGGCGTAAGCCACGCTGACGAAGCCATGTGGCGAGCGCCGTGTCCTGCAGGCTGCGCGGAGCGAGCCACTTTGTGAAAGCCACCCACGGGCGGCCACGGGCGTGCTCCAGGCAAGCCCTTGCTAGGGGAACAAAAAGTGACATAAACATAAAAACTCGGAGGTCCGCGCGAATTTCTCGGATCGGCGCTGGGGCCCCCCGGCGGGGCCTCCGGCGCCGCCCCCGCCGCGCTCCGCGCGCCAGGGCGGGGGGGGGGCCAGGCGCCGATCCGAGAGATCCGCGCGGACCTCCGAGCTTTTGTGTTTATGTCGCCGTTTGTTCCCCTACTTGCCCCACTTTTTTTTGGTCGGCGGCCGCGCGACTACGGTCTGGCGGCGACAAGCGTGTCCGGGACGGCGGTACAGGCGAATTGCACACAAGAGGTGCGGTGCACGTGCGCTGAGCAAGATGCTCCACATTCGCAGTGACGCACCTGGGCGCCGCCCGGTCCAGAAGAACGAGCGCACACCTACTTGCCCCACGCGAAAGACCGGCATTACCCCCCCAGCGCGGGGCGCCCGCGAGGCGCCCACGGGCGGGCGCCAGGCGAAGCCTCGGCATACCCCCCCCCCCCCCTGCGCGCGCGGGACGCCCGCGAGGCGCCCACGAGGCGCTCCACGGGCGGCCACCAGCTGGGCACCGGCCGAAGCCTCAACATACCCATCCAATTACCGTCGGGGCGTTGACCTAAGGAACCCGAAATAAGGAACGAGGCCCCTTCTCCAGAAGTTCAACTTCGACTTCCCATCGAAAATCCAAGTAAAGAAAGGGGGCGAAATGTGAAACGATGAAGGAACACGGAGCCCCTCCCCAACGAAAAGGGTTCCTTATTCAGAGCCCCGACTGTACTCTTAAGTCGGGCCTGTGCCCCCACAGGGGGATTGTCGACGAAGCCTAAAAAATACTCCACAAATGCCCCGAAAAGGTAAAAAAAATACTCCACAGATAGTCCCCAGGCTATGTTTGGACTATGTTTCGATTATCTTTGGGGTCGTTTGTGTTTTGCGACGAAAGCCCCCTGTAGGGGGACACGCCCGACTTGAGAGTACTCATCAACAGCGCAAGATCCTCTAGCGCAAACGCTGCTTTGGAAAAAGGAGATGCTCCCCCTGCCGAAACTGGACTTATCCCCTCGCCTTTCTTGTTTGGGGGTGTTGCTGTTGCCACCTGGCAGATTTTGGTAGCTGAATTCTTTAAGCTAAGAAGCCTCCCGACCCGCCACCCTGCACACCGCGGCCGCCAAACCCCCAAGACCACGGCTGGTCCCGCGGGGATCACTGTGTGGGCCGCCATATACCTCGGCCGCCAGATCCCCATGACCACCCGTGGTCCCGCGGGGATCCCTTTGTGGATCGCCACATACCGCGGACGCCAGATCCCCAGGCCTACTGGGGATCCAGCGGGGATCCCTTCGTGGGCCGTCACATAACATAACAAGACAGATGATAACTGAGCAGACGGGCGCATACCATGAACCGAACATCGCATAGCACGACATCATAGAAATGCGTATAATACTATGGCAAAAGAGCCGCCGTCAGGCATCATTTTAAGGCATGGTGGAATAACATATGTTACGACCAACTACTCTATACCAGAGCAGCCAATACTCGAATCGAACTGCATCAAGCCGCACATACGGTAGCGTAACACAACGGATCAGCAAATCATGAACCATATCACAACATCAAAGAAGATAAACGAAAACACGATACGATACAAACCATAACATCGCTGGGTCAAAATACCGCCCCCTCGCCGGGGTCCCGGGGTGGGGGCTCCCAGCAAGGATTCCGGGGGAGGTCCCGCCTTTAGGGTCGGCGGCACCAGCTGTAAGGAATTCGCAATGAGAAAACCGAAGCGATACGATACAACACATAGTATCGCTTAGCGTAAAGTAAGAATCCAGAAACCAGAACATAGCATTACATAATCGGTGACGTACCGAACGTGACAGGGGTCACGACGTCACGCCGGCCCGTCGAGAACAGAACATATAATCCTGGAGTATACATCCATGGAAGATGAATGACCAAACAGGAAATGAAGACCAATGAATGCAACAACGACCGACTCACTGCGCCCTACAAAACGCAACGTGCGCGCCAACGTAAGGCCGTGACAAAACAAATTTCCACAACATAATTACATGCACCAGTACAGCAGGGACTATACAATAACATCACACAAAATGTGACGTATCGAACGTGACAGACGTCACGACGTCACGCAGGCCCGCAGCACATAACATACAGTCATATCAATAAGTAGGGCAGAGTGCGGAGCATAGCGTAATACAGTATAAGACAACAGTGATTATAGCATCCTATGAATACACAGCAAGCGCTCCACGTTCACCCCTTCACACATCCCACGCTTTACGACGTC
Organism: Prorocentrum cordatum; assembly: GCA_963575745.1. Lineage (NCBI taxonomy): Eukaryota > Dinophyceae > Prorocentrales > Prorocentraceae > Prorocentrum > Prorocentrum cordatum. The sequence continues at coordinate 38,340 of CAUYUJ010000271.1, forward strand.
ACGCTGGCCCGGCATTGCCCGAAACGCATCCAGCAAGGTTGCAGTGGGGATCGCTCGAAACCATACAATTTGTTGTGTTGTCCACATGCAGCGTGCTGCTCTGCCAACTGGGAGATACGAGTAGCACGTGCGCGCGTATCAACATCATTTTAGAATCATCGCGCACCCGCCAACTCCGGCAAATGATCTCATGCGGGACGCACTCGCGCGTCTTCGCCCGACCACGGCGAAATCCTTTCCAAACCATTTGGTTTGTCTTAGCATTTGGACACGGAGCTCTTCATCGTCGCCAGCGACGTCATCATCACCATCATCTCCATCACCACCACCACCGTCATCATCCCCACCGCGGTAATTGGCATAGTCATCGACGTCGCCGTAGACGTCGTCAACGCCACATCATCGCTCGCCCGCTGGAGTCTCGGACCTGCACGAGAAGGGCCACTGCGTCACTACGTCAGATGGGGTTTGCTAACAAGTTGCGGGATGGTGGTTGGCATATTGGCTTGAGCTTTGGAGTCGGCGACGAGCCTAGGGGGTGGTCACTCGCCGTGGTGGCTAGTGGACTACTCATACCATACGGATGGCACCACAAGTTTAGGCACATACTGAATGCAACAACGCACTGGTTGTCGTCCACCAGTGGCGACCGCATACCCATACATACAACTTGTTATAGTCCACTGTGGGTACACGTGTAGAAATTGAGATGCACACTCTATTCAATATATATATATGGTTGTTTATGTCTGCTTGTGATCTGTATATACATAATTGCAAATTAAAAACGCATGCTTTAATGCACCTGCGAAGAAAAGGCCAATCGACTCTTCGATGTGCCGAGGAGGTCTGGGCGCGCCGCCGCCTGGCTGCCGGCATCACCCAGCAGCTCCTCCAACACCCGCATGTAGCGCACGTAGTACACGGTGGCGAGGCGGCTGGAGACCGACTCCTCTCGGAGGCGCCCCCGCCGCCGCCCACGCCCCGGCTGGCCCCGCGCCCCGCCTCGCCCCCCCCCCGCGCGGGGGCCGAGGAGGGCGGGGGGGGGGAAGGATGAGCGACGGGGAAGGGGGGAGGGACGGGAGGGAAGGAGGGGTGAGGATGAGGACGAGGGAGGGAAGGGAAGGGAACGATGAAGGATGAGGGAGGGAAGGGGAGGAGGGAAGGGAACGATGAAGGAGGGAAGGGGAGGATGAACGACGGGGAAGGGGGAGGGGACGGAGGGAAGGAGGACGAAGGGGGAGGGATAGGAGGATGCAAAAGAATGCGCGCATCCGCATGACATGACGTTCGAGTCTGATTCAAAAGTGCTGCGCGGCAGATGCTGCTTTTGCAGCAGTTGCGGGTATGTGGTGGATTTCCGCCACACACGCGCCGCACTGCATCTACACGACTTCGACGTGCACAATCCCTTCCCGTCTAACCCGGGTAAGTCTTCAGTTTTGTTCCCCTCCAATGAGAAGGGTTCGCATGGCACCGCCGCGCCCAGTTCAGCATACCCCATGCACGCTTCGCGGCCCCATAGGGAGCTCCACAGGAGGCTCCAATGGGAGGGTTCGCATGGCACTGCCGCGCCCAATTCGGCGCACCCCATGCACGCTTCCGCGGCCCCATGGGGAGCTCCACCGAAGGCTCCAATGGGAACGTTCGCATGGCGCCACCGCGCCCGATTCGGCACGCCCCTCGCACGGTTCGTGCCCGTAGGGAACTAGTCGGCACACCCCTCACACGGTTCGTGGCCTCATAGGGAGCTCCACCGAAGGCTCCAATGGGAGGTTTGGCATGACACCACCGCGCCCAATTCGGCACACTCGTCAGCGGCTCGTGGCCTCATAAAGGGGGGCTCCACCCAAGGTTCCAGTGGGGTTCGCATGGCACCACCGCGTCCAATTCTCGCACACCGCGCGCACGGCTCGTGGCCCCATAGGCAGCTCCACCGAAGGTTCCAGCGGATGGGTTCGCATGGCACCACCGCGCTCAGTTCGGCACACCCCTCACCCGGTTCGTGGCGCGAAGGCTCCAGTGGGGGGGGTTCGCATGGCGCCAGCGCGCCCACTTCGGCACGCCCCTCGCACGCCTCGTGGCCCCATAGAGAGCTCCACCGAAGGCTCCACTGGGAGGGCTCGCGTGACACCGCCGCGCCCACTTCGGCGCACCCCTCGCACGGTTCGTGGCCCCATAGGGAGCTCCACCGAAGGCTCGAGTCGGAGGGCTCGCATGGCACCACCGCGCTCGATTTTCGCACACCCCTCGCGCGCGTCGCGGCCCCATAGCGGGTTCCACCAAAGGCTCCAGTGGGAGGGTTCGCATGGCACCACCGCGCCCAATTCGGGGCACCCCTCACAGGGTTCGTGGCCCCACAAGGAACCCCCCGGAAGCGGCGCCAACAATGCAGCTGCATGGGTTGGGTCCCTTTCGTCAGGCGAATCCCACCAGCCCTCTGGGCGTAGGTGGTTCAGGGAGGTTCCTCTTCCACCTCCCTTCTTCCCCGTCGGGGAAAGGTTTACCCTTTCCCCCTACCCCCTCCCCTGGACATGGACGGGGCCGGTCGCGAGCGGTCAGGGCGTCCAGAACGGCCTCGGCGAGGAAGCCAAAATCACTGCCCCCCCCTTCTTTGATCAATGTCCTCCACAATGCCCCCAAGAAGCGCCAAGGAGACCCCAACAGGCCCCATAATGGCCCCAATACGGTTCCAAGCGGCCCCCAAGACGCCCCAGGAGGCCCCCAGGAGAACCCCCAAGCGGCCCCAAAAGGCCCCCACGAGGCACCCAAGACGCCCAAGACCGCCCAAAAAAACCCAAGGCGTCCCAAGAGGCCTCCAGGAAGCGCCCAAGAGATACCCCAAGAGGCTCCGAAAAGGCATCCAAGAGACCTCTGGCCCTTTTGCTTGCCTTCCTCCTCCTGCTCCTCCTTCCTCCTCCTGCCCCTTCTCCTCCTCCTCCTCCTCTTCCTCCTCCTCCTCCTCCTCCTCCTCCTCCTTCCTCCTCCTCCTCCTCCTCCTCCTCCTCCTCCTCCTCCTCCTCATCCTCCTCCTATCAACATCGTCATCAGCAGACTCATCTTCATCAGCAGCAGCAGTATCATCATCATCATCATCATCGTCATCATCATCACCACCATTACCATCATCATCAGCATCATCGTCGTCATCAGCGGATTATTATTCCTTCCCTCCACTCCCTCATCCATCCATCAAGCCTCCTCCTTATCCCCCTCCCTCCTTCGCACGGTTCGGCCGTCCACCTCTTTGCTCCCGCACCTTCCTGATGACCTCAACTCGCATGGACATCGTTTATGGATGGGCTGGTGGGGATACTTTTTAAAAACCGCAAGCGCACTGGAAGACGCCGGGCGCCGTCAGAACGAAGCGTCAATGCAACGGCCTAAATTACGCACCGGAGCGCTCAGGAGTGGGCTACGCTGCGGCTCAGGAAACGCTGAGGACCAGGCAGGGCCACAGGTCGACGTGCAGCGCCAAAATGGCGAAGAGCAAGTAGCCGACGAACTCGAAGACCGCCGTGACGCAGCCGAAGAAGGCGACGAACAGGGCGTGCAGGCGCTCAACGGAGAAGCTCCAGATCGCCAAGAGCAGGGGCGTGGAAGCGGCGGAAGCGCCACCACGGCGTGGGAACAGGAGAAGCCATGGCCAGGGCGGCACAGGAGCAGCAGAGGCGGGGAACCAGCGGAAGAAGGTCGCAGTCCTGCGCTAGAGGCAGCGCGAGCCAAAGCCAGGGATAATAGCCGACCTTGGGGTGGCGACGTGGGGGAGGACCGGGCGTCCGCCAACGCCGTGCGGGCAGAGGCAGCGGACTCCAGGCGAGTCGCAGGCCCGGGAGCCCAGGGGCGCCCCGAACTGGAAGGGCAAGCAGGCGAGCCTCAGGGGCGCCCATCGTGGCCGCGAGGAGAGGACGGCCTACAGCCCAGCGTCCAGGGTCGGGGGGGCTTCCCAGCGACCTCATGCGCAAGGCTGGGGCGGCGGGAAGGACAGTGACAGGCCGACGCAGTGCGGCAGTGCCCCACCTGCGGAGCCTACCCACAGAAAGCGAAGGGGCTCACCCCTGACGGGCCGAGGGGGCTTCCCTGCGGCCTCGCACGCAAGAGCGGTGCCGCCGAGCACCGACCGCGACGACCCCGACCAGCGGACAACGCGGAGCGTCTAGAACCTGTTCTTCCCAGCAGTCCTGTGGTGCTGGGTCCTCGTTTTGAAGAGACAGCGCCCCGCGTTCTCCTCCCGTCTCCCCCCTCCTCCCATCCCTGCCCCTGCCCTCCGCACGTCCACCATTCCGGCGCACCCCTCACGCGTGTCGTGGCCCCATAGGGGGATCCACCGAAGGCCCCAATGGGAGGGTTCGCATGGCACCGCCGCGCCCAATTCGGCACACCTCTCTCACAGTTCGTGGTCCCATCGGGAGCTCCACCGAAGGCTCCAATGGATGGGTTCGCATGACACCGCCGCATCCAATCTGACTTACCCCTCGCGCGGTTCGTGGCCCCGCAGGGAGCTCCACCGAAGGCTCCAGTGGGGGGGGGTGCATGGAACCACCGCGCCCATTTCGGCGCATCTCTCGCGCGTCTCGTGGCCCCATAAGGAGCTCCACTGAAGGCTCCAGTGGAAGGGTTCGCATGGCACCGCCGCGCCCAATTCGGCGCACCCCTAACACAGTTCGTGGCCCCATCGGGAGCTCCACCGAAGGCTTCAATGGGAGGGCTCGCATGGCAATGGCACCACCGCGCCCAATTCGGCACACACCTCGCGCGGTTCGTGGCTCCATAGGGAGCTCCGCCGAAGGCCCCAATGGGAGGGTTCGCATGACGCGCCGCACCTAAGTCGGCGCGCCCCTCACGCGGTTCGTGGCCCCACAGGGAGGTTCGCCGAGGGCTCCAGTGGGGGGTTCGCATGGCGTCACCGCACCCAATTCGGCACACCCCTCACACGGTTCGTGGCCCCATCGGGAGCGCCACCGAAGTCTCCAGTGGGAAGGTTCGCATGGCACCGCCGCACCCAAGTCGGCACACCCCGCACACGGTTCGTTCGTGGCCCCATAGGGAGCTCCGCCGAAGGCCCCAGTGGGAGTGTTCGCATGACGCCACCACGCCCAACTCGGTACATCCATCACACGTTTCGCGGCCCCATAGGGAGCTCCACCGAAGGCTCCAGTGGATGGGTTCGCATGGCACCACCGCGCTCACTTCGACGCACCCCTCACACGCGCTCACTTCGACGCACCCCCTCACACGCCTCGTGGCGCCATAGGGAGCTCCACCGAAAGCTCCAGCGGAGGGTTCGCATGGCGTCACCGCACCCATTTCGGCACACCCCTCACAGGGTTCGTGGCCCCATAGGGAGCTCCACCGAAGGCTCCAGTGGGAGGGTTCGCATGGCACCACCGCGCCCACTTCGGCACACCCCTCACACGGTTCGTGGCCCCATAAGGAGCTCCACCGAATGCGGCACCCACAACTCGGCACTCGCAGCTGGATATAATTGGGCCATTCGCCAGGCGAAGTTTACAACCATCTGGCGGTGTTGGGCATTCGCTTTCAAGAGACAACGCCCCGCGTTCCTCCTCCTCCTCCTCCTCCTCCTCCTCCTTCCGCTGCTTCCGCCCATCCTCCCATCCCTGCCTCTGCCCTCCGCACCAGTCAAAAATTTCAGCTCACTCATCACGCGCTTCGTGGCCCCATAGGGAGCTCCACCGAAGGCCCCAGTGGCTGCCCTTGCATAACGCCACCGCACACATTTCAGCACACCCCTCCCACGCTTCCTGGCCTCAGGAGCGCCATCGAGGGCCCCAATGGCTGCGCTCGTATGGCACCGCCGCGTTCGTGGCCCAGTAGGGAGCTCCACCGAGGGCCCCAGTGGGTGCGCCCGCATGGCACCACCGCGCCCATGTCGGTACACCCCTCGCAAGTTTCGTGGCCCCACAGGGGACTCCACCGAGGGCCCCAGTGGCTGCCCTCGCGTAACGCCACCGCGCACATTTCAGCACACCTCTCACTCGCTTCCTGGCCTCATAGGGAGCTCCATCGAGGGCCCCAATGGCTGCGCTCGTATGGCATCACCGCGCCAAATTCGGTACACACATGTTGGTTCCCCATAGGGAGCTTCACCGAGGGCCCCAGTGCCTGCGCTCGCAGGGCATCAGGGCGCTCGAGTGGCTGCGCTCGCACGGCATCAGGGCGCATGGCCATCAGAGCGCATGGCATCAGGGCGCCCCTTGCACGCTTCGTGGCCTCATAGTGAGCTCCACCGAAAGCCCCAATGGCCGCGCTCGCATGGCACCGCCGCACCCAAGTCGGCACACCCCTCACTGGCATCGTCACGCCCATGTTGGCACACTCCTCACACGGTTCGTGGCCCCATAGGGAGCTCTACCGAAAGCTCCGCGCCAATTTCGGCACCCCACACGTTTCGTGGCCACACAGGGAGATCCACCGATGGCCCCAGTGGCTGCGCGCACCACCGCGCCCATGTCGGCACACCCCTCACACGGCTCGTGGCCCCATAGGGAGCTCCACCGAAAACCCCAATGATTGCGTTCGCATGGCGCTACCGAGCCCACGTCGACACTCCCCTCACACGCTTCGTGGCCCCATAGGGAGATCCACCGAGGGCCCCAGTGGCTGCGCTCGCATAGCACCACCGTGCCCATGTCGGCACACCACTCACACGCGTTCGCATGCGCCCACCGCGCCCATTCCGGTACATCCCTCATACTTTGCGTGGCCTCATCGGGAACTCCATCGAAAACGATACTCACAACTGCGTTACCAACAACTGGGTATGGCTGGGTCTTTCGCCAGACTGATTTTTCATTCCGCGGGCCCCCCGAGGGCTCGGACACCCTCCCCGTGGAACGGCTTGGCACTCCGTGCCGCTTCTTGACGGCACCCGGGGGCCCTGGAACCTCGATCCTTGAGTTCTCGGAGGTCTGGGCATCGCGAGAGGGAAGCCAAGAGGTCCAGGGCCCCCTAAGTCCGGACATGCTAGACCAGGACATCCAAGATACCTCGGCTACGATTTGTCCCCACGGCGGCACGAACAACAGAACGACGGCACGGACAAACAACTGCACTGCCACATTCCTGGAATAAACCCGGATAGAGGCCATGAAAGCCTGCACAGCCTCCACTAGAACCGGTCAAAGACCCGAATCCTGCAGTGCAGCAACAGACAATGCACTGGACGACCAAGTGCAGCAACACAACATTTTCACTGGAAGACCTAAATCTGACTTTGGCAGGGAAGGATGTCGTTTTTCCGGCTTGCCAATGGCTAGTCCTTCTCCTGGTCTTGGGGTGGCTGGGAAGTGCTAACACCGCCCATCCCCGGACCTCTTCCAAGGGCGCCTTCTGACCAGCACTTCGAAGCGAATCCGGCCGTGGCGACGAGGGCCTTCCGGGAGGCCCAAGGAGGCGAGCACGAGGGCGGGCTGGCGGTATGGATACCTTCGCCCCCTCTGATGCTCCTGGTGGTGGCGGCCGTCCTCCGAGACAGGATGGTCAGTCGAGACAGCGACGGCTCTCCCGCCCAGCCCAAATCCGGTCGAAATCGGCCCCTCGCCCAAAGGCTCATCCTGACCCGTGCGTCGACGCGGATCCGGCTGTGGCGACGAGAAGCCTCCAGGAGGCCCAGAGAGGACGAGAACGAGAGAATGGCAGCGGCATGGTCCTCGGTGCATGTTTCATCCTCGCTCCCCTGCTTCGGATGATGATGATGCTGATGCTGCTGCTGATGATGATGACGATGATGATGATGATGATGAAGATGATGATGGTGATGATGAGGATGACGGTGATGACGATGATGCTGAAGATGCTGATGATAATGACGATGATGCTGCTGATGCTCCTGATGCTGCTGCTGATGATGATGATGAAGGGGGGAAGAGGAGGGTAAGGACGAGCATATCTGCCAGCCCAGAGCTTTGTGGTGGGCCCCCCCCCCGCAGCTGTCGAGACCCTCACTCCTCGCGCCTCGCCGGCGGCGAGAGCAGCGCCCGACGGGGCTGCCCCTGCGGGGCGCCGCGCCCGAGGCGGGTGAGGGCCCTGGGCAGGGCCTCGGCAGGCCCAGGCCTGCTCCACGCGTGCCGCGACAGGGAGCGGGCCTCACGCGAGATGACACCGGTTTCCTCCTCCTCCTCCTCCTCCTCCTCCTCCTCCTCCTCCTCCTCCTCCTCCTCCTCGACCCTCTGCGGTGGACCATCTGCTGAAGGGGCCCTGGGACACACAAGTAAATACACACGGATGTAAGGGATTCTCCATATTTTCCCATATCTTCTGGGTTTCTGTCTTCCCCCCCACTGCCCATATTTTCCCACATTTCCGGGGGAGTGCACGATTCATTGTGTCTGTGTTTTTCCCATCCTGACTCACGCGAGATGACACCAGCGACCCTACGCGGTGGCCTGCGCGGGCCGCGGGCCCGGCGCGCTGCGTTGGCAACGAGGGCGCTCCGCCGCGACCTCGCGCGAGCAGCTTGCGCGCCAACATCGGTGAAGACGGCCCCTCTTTTGTTTTGCGTCGCTTAGGATGATCGCCTCAGAGGGTCTCTCATACCCCCAAAAGATGGGAACATATGTTTGCGCGGGATTCTTGACGGACGGGGACCCCAACAACACTGGAACGACAAGTATTCCCCCGCGACGGCCACCGCTGATTATCGGGGGGGGGGGAGGACCCCTGATGATGATGATGATGATGACGATGATGATCATTTTTCTACCCCCGCGGGACCGATGGCGGCGGGCGATGACAACGTGAGGAAGTCCGTAAAAGAAGGAAAATACAAGTCCTGTGTGCGAGCCCCAGAGGAGGGGAGGGAGAAGGACCACGATCAGCAATTAAGCCAGTGACCACCATCTCGAATCTTTTCATGGCCCCTGGGCCATGGGACGCAAGAGGCACACGGCACAAAAGAGAGGGTGCCTTGCTGTACTTCAACGGAAACCTGCGGTTGGCAGGGAATACGGCAGAGGCAAACGGAGAGCATGGCAATGTACACCCTGGCTTGCACAGGATGGACAGAGATCCATGCCGTCCACAAAAGACGGAAGGACCCTTGCTAATCCACAGACGAATTCATCGAGAAGCAGACAGAGAGAGGCTTTCGGGGAACCTTAGGCCGAGGCCGCACCCCGCCCGCAAGCCGGCGGCGCGCGGCAGCAGCGGTGCAGAGAGGGGCAGAGAGGCAGACAGACAAAAGAGAGAGCAAACACAGAGACAGTCGATCGTCTAGCATTCTCGATGTGTCTGCAAGGTGATGTTGCAGCATCTTCCGGATATCCACAGCACTCGCCGTGCCTATCCATGAGGCCAGGCTTCCTGAATCTTAGGGTGCCTTCTACAGTGAAGACGAATACGGGCTTTAAAGAAGTCTTTTGCGGGGAGACCAGGGCCCTCCCTCACACACGCTTGGACAAATATTAACCATCAAGGAGTGAGACACACAGCAGTTTCAAACTCGGGAACGGAGGAGGGGCAATAAGAGCTGAACAACGGAACCAGGACTCTTCGCTAAAAAAGGAAGGAGGCAGGGAACGAGGTCTAAACTCAGTCGGCGGAATTCAGGACATACCGCATAGTGTTCCATAGAGTCAGAAGCTCCAGGGCCCCCGCAGTTCCAACAACATCGTTCAGGTCCACGGTGGAAACGGGCACTGGTGCATACACCTCGGGAAAGTACTCGTAGAAAAGACCCAGATACAGAGAACTATCTTTGGTAACCTAGCGGGTCGCCTGAATAACACCTGAGATCTGGGCAACAGAAACACCTGGGAGCCAACAGCGCACCCGCACCGACAGGCAACTTTTGGGGGGAACAGGGGCGGGGCGGGCACGCAGACGGTTGAACAGTTTCCTTTGGAATCCCTTAGCCTGCAGGAAATCCGAACAGGGATCAATATTATCTGCCTAGGTCGAGACCAATGTGCGAGCGAACGAGTGGTGCCACCACGGATACCTGATCCGCCCAGGGTGGAAGTCGTCTTGTGCAACTAGATCCTCGAGCAGCAGCTTCATTCTGGAGAAGGCATTAGAGTGATGAGCCAGTCGCACCTGTGTAGCAATACTCACTAGTTCCAGATCATGCTGCTGATGATGATGATGATGATGATGATGATGATGATGATGATGATGATGATGATGATGATGATGATGATGATGATGATGATGATGATGATGATGATGATGATGAGATGATGAGATGATAAAGAGGGGGAAGAGGAGGGTAAGGAAGTGTATATCTGCCAGCCCAGAGAGCTTTGTGGGGGCCCCTCCGCAGCTGTCGAGACCCTCCGAGGTCAGCGGCGTCGGGGCCTTGCCCTCCTCTGAGCAAAGGCCGCCCGGCGCTCCAAGAACGAACGCTGCGAGGAAAGCCTCGGGCAAAAAACGGCGGCCCGACCGCTGGTAGCGGTAGGGCCGCTGCCAGAAAAGAACCGGAGAACTAGGGCATGGTAGCGGCATCGGTGCCTTTTTGTCCCTCCCCTCGGCGATGCCCCCCCCCCCCCCGGCGCTCCGACAGCATGCTGGCTGCGACCAGGGCGGCCGGCAGCAGCAGCTGCGCCAGCCTCCACGATGCGCCCCGGAAAGTGCGGCGCAGTGCGCGGGCCTCGCTCACGAAGTTGGCCAGGCCAGCGAGGGCGTCGTCCTCGTCTGGCGCAGGGGGGGAGGATCCGAGGGGAACCACCTGACCTTCGGAGCTCGGAATTTTCGAAGGTGTTCGTCGGTTCTCGGCGGTCTTCCAGCCTCGGGGGGCTCTCCAGCAACTGCGCCTCGCCGAAGGGCGTCCGGGGCTGCCCGGATCGTCCGGAGCGGCGGCCAGAGACCCGAGCTATGGCCCGGAAGCTGGACGACGAGGATCACTTGGGGGGACTGGCTCGAGGAGGAATATTTGACCCGGAATCGGCGACACATCGCTGATAGATCAGCGATAGGCACCCGACACCGAAACCCAACGCTCCCAGGCGGGGAAGGGATCCCAGGCCCCAATTGGCGAAGAATTGGCGATTGGTGGTCGCCGCTGTCCACCCCGAGCCTATCCCCCCTATCATTGCCCTGAGGATCGAGGCCTCTGGGGGGGGCCGAGGCCCGCAGTTGGGAGGCCTTTTGGGATGGGGGACTTTGGGAGGCATCTGGGGGCCTCCAAAATTTTCTCTTGGCTGGTGTGTTGAGGGAGGAACGGGGGTCGAGGCTTCGAAGTTTCGAAGTCTGATTTGTGCTTTTCAAGCTTGAGAACGGTCTTGGCCGTCGGGTAGACTTGGAAGCATCTGCTCTTGAGCCTCTGAAGGCGTCCAGGCGACGAGCAGCCGACGCAACCGAGCGAGCGAGGACTCCGCAGTCGTCAGGCCCTGTCGTCCGCAGTCGCCAGGTCCTGTCGCCATGCAGACGCAGCGCGAGGTCCTGTCCACAGCGGCCTCGTCCACCTTGACCACTGTCCAATGCCTCAGCTACGACCTGACCTGTTCAAGTCGACGACGTTGGGACTCTGGAGGCCTCTAGGGACCCCGCAGACCTGTACAAAAGACCTCCGTTCAAGGAGGAATGGCGGCCATGCCAGATGCGGTTTCCCTTGCGCCGACGTCCCCGAGAGTGATCGAGGTTCGAGAGGGGACCCAGGGCGAGGAGGCAGCTGAAGCAGCCTATCGCGAGACAGCGAAATGGAAGACGAGGCAGCGGCCAGCAAGAAGGCGGGCGGAGGACAGGCAATATTTTCCCAGTCAGCGCACACTTACCCCCAGAGCCGCGGCGAAACGAGCCTCGAAGCTGCGAGGGGTCGACATTTGACTGTGCCCTTTGGGTCTCCAGACGCCTCTGGACGCTGCCCAGGGCACCCAGAGACCTCCGGCGACGTGCGGGGACGGAGGAAGGCGATGGAGGAGGCTGACGAGGACCTGGACCTGCGACGTCGCGCTTTTCAGCGCCGACGCTTCTTCTCGATGTCGGCCTCTGGAGGCACGGTGTCTGGGGGCCATCCCTCCCGCGGCAGAGGACGAGCGGCCCGGGGGCCACGTGGTGACGTCAATCACGGCGTCGGGGGTCTGGGGACGGTCGAGGGTGAAGAGGAGGAAGCCGGATCGCTAAACCCGAAGACCGTCCCTGCCTGTCCTTGGCCGCGATGGCCTTCTGCATCCCCAGCTCGTAGTACCCCTCACACCCGCAGCCGCCTGGCTCCTGCGCATCTTTGGGCGACTTCGGCTCGACAGGATCCTTGGCTACGCCCGCGTCTGGGAGCTCCTCGCAAGCGTCCTCGCTCCCAGCGGGGGGGGGGACGGGAGAAGGAGGGAAGGAGTGCAGAGGGATCAGAAGGGGCGAAAGAGGGGGCCTGATTCGTTGGCCTGGCATCGGCGGCACGTCGCCGATGGGTCGGCGATGCGCCCTGCGACGGCGAAGCCGCGCGCAGCGGAAGGGCGGTGGTGTTCCCTCTCCGCCGCCCCTGCCCCCGGAGCCGATGCCTCCGTCTCGCTGCCTCCGGGAGGAGGCGGAGGAGGTCCTCGCGGCCGGTCACGAAGATGGCGTGTCCCATTCGCTCGTCGCCGACTCGCATCTGGACGTTGCAGCCGTAGCTGGGCCCGTCCACCTCCCGGTCGCCGGCTGGCAGCAGGAGGGTGGGGGGGAGGGGGGAATTGCGGGGGGGCGGGCGCGAGGATGTTTTTGACCTGATCAAACACGCACACACACACACACACACAAACACACACACACAACACACACACACACAACACACACACAGCACACACACACACACAACACACACACGCACACGCACACGCACGCACACACGCACACGCACACGCACACGCACACGCACACGCACACACGCGGACACACTCACACAGACACACACACACAGACACAGACGCAGACACAGACACAGACACACATACAGACACACGCAGACATGCACAGACAGACATACAGACAAACAAACAAACAGACACACACACAAGCACACACACACACACACACGCACGCACGCAGCTCGCAGACACACACACACACACACACACACAACACACACAACGCACTCTACACAACAACACACAAACACACGCACGCACGCACGCACGCACGCACGCACGCGCGCCACGCACGCACGCCACCACGCAACTCACGCACTCACACACACACACACACACACACCACAAACACAACCACCACACGCACGCAAGCACGCAAGCACGCAAGCACGCGCACACAAAAACTCCGCACGCACGCACGCACGCACTTGCGCACGCACGCACGCACGCACACAACCCAACACACACCCACACACACAACCCCCACACACACGACACACACACACAACACACAACACACAACACACCACACACAACACGCCCACCACACACACACACACACAATCACACACACAACAACACACACACCACACCCAGCCACACAACACACAACACACACCAATTCACCACCCACACACCACAGACACCCACACACACACACACAACACACACACAGCACACAACACACACAACACACAACACACACACACACACACGACACACAAAACACACACACACACAACACGCCCAACACACAATACACACCACACAACACACACAATACACACAACACACAACACACACACACATCAATACACACTACACACAACACACACAACACACATACACAACACACACACACAACACACACACACTCAACACACAACACACACACACACAACACATAACACACATTACACACACACACACACACACACGCGCGCATTACACACAACAAACACAACACACAACACACACAACACACACACACACACAACACACACACACACACGACACACACAACACACACACACACTCACACACACACACACACACACACACACACACACACACACACACACGCACTCAGCACCCCAGAGGCGGGATGAGAAAGGAGACTGGGCTTGGGATGGGGGAAGGTGAGGGTGGGATTGGGGCATGGGCGGCGCGATCATCGGAGCACCGACTGAACCCAAGCCTGGAAGCCCGAAACGCTGTCGCGCTCTGCCGTGGTTGGCCCAGAGGCGACAGAGCGGCTGAAGCGGCAGGCCCCCTTGCACCTGTCGGTCCCACGAGCCTTGCGGCGAGGGGGGCGGGCGCCAGCCCGTGATGAGCAGGTCTGTGGTTCGGTGCTACAGCTCGCCAGGTACACCTTGCTTCTGCAAGCCGTCTCTGAATGGTATGAGCGGGCGGGCACACCAAAGAGGTGCCTCGAACCCGCTCGCAGCTCAGTCCAGAAGCCTCCGTTAGCAGGCGTTGCACTCCCATTGGAAGAGAGAGCGGCGCACGCCTCGCCAAGGCTTCACGCTAGTACAGGTGACTGCATCGGCGCAGGGGCGAGCAGCGATACTCGGCCGTGGGGTTGGCAGGGGTGGTGAGCAGGGGGGAGGGTCAGGAGGAAAAGGAACGGGAAGATGACGGTGCGGCCGCGCTTCGGCCCGTGGCCTTCCAGTTGTCGGCCAGCATGCAAATGTCCCACGGCCCGAGCTTCTTCTTGACCTTTTCCAGATTCCTCTTCACCTGGGGTTCCCAGCTGCGCTCCCCTCTCCTTCTGCTTCTCCTCCTCCGTTTCTTTCACCATTGCCCTCTCTTCTTTTCCTCCGTCTCCTGATCCTCTTCCGCCGACTGCTCGTGATGTTTTTCCTCCTCCTCCTCCTTCTCCTCCTCCTCATCTTTCTCCTCCTCCTTCTCCTCCTACTCTTCCTCCCCCTCCTCATCCTCCTCCTCCTCCTCCTCCTCCTCCTCCTCCTCCTCCTCCTCCTCCTCCTCCTCTTGACGAGCTGAAGCGCTGAATACGATGCAGCCCGTCGAGCGTTGCCCTCCCCCCCAGGGCCCGTTGGCCTTGGGGTTTGATCTAACGACTGAAACAGGTGGGTTCCCCCACTGGCTGGGTGAACAATAACAACAAAAAAAGACGAGAACCTATGGAACGCAAGAACTCATAACCTCGATGGGGGGTAAACAGTAGGGGCGCCGAGGTAGCGTGGCGGCATGCGGCGTGGCGGTGCGAGGCAGCGCTGAACGGGCATGTGGCGTTGGCTGCGGCAACGGAGCGTGGCCAGGCCACACCCGCAAAAACGGAAGGCACCAGGGGCTCCCGCCCTACCCAGGAGAAGCCCCGAACGACGGCTCAGGCCCGCCGCGCCCGCCAAGGCAGGCGCAGGTGTCCCGAGGCAGGGACTGGAGGCCGCCGTGGGGTTTACACCGGGTGTGGGCGAGGTTTGTGCCTTCCGCGGCGGCGGCCGTGTAGCGGCGGCGGTGGTGCCAGCAGCCGCCCTGGCCATCGCCATGGCAGCCAGCGGCTCTTCCCTTCCATCCCTCTCAAATCCCTTCCACTACCTGGTAGAAGTCTGCCAGGTGGGAAAGAGGTGGCGGGCGGCGTGTGGCAGTGCAGCGGCCGGCTACATACGCCAAAGTGGAAGGCGCACAGGCGTCTCCCCATGCCGGTAGGAATCCCCAATAGGTGTCCACCATTCTTACGACGGGGGCCCTCGCGCGCAAGCAGGCGTAGGAGTCCCCAGCGGAGGACTGATGGCCGCCTGTGGGGCTTCGTGTCGGCACGGGGGAGGTCTGCGCCTTCCGTGGCGGCGGCCGCGGGAGAAAGCGTGGCGTTGGCGGTGGGGCATCGCTGGCAATGGGAGGCGGTGGCTTGCGGCGCTGCTGACAGCGGCCGCCCTGGCCATCGCCTGGGCAGCCAGCGCCGGCGCGCGGCTCCGCGCCCCGCGCTAGCCCCCCCACCACACCTGTGACCCCCAGAGGTAGGAGCTGAGGACGCTGGGTGGTTAAAGCACGCTGAATTGGTTAGCGAGATATCGGGAGAGGTAGCCACCGTTCCCTCGGCGTTGTGGACTGCGCCGCTGGTTTTTCCAAGGTAGCCGTCGGCGTGTCTGCAACTGTTTCAGTTGCTGCTGAGCCACACTGGCGCAGGTTGAGGAGGTCGCAAACGAGAAGAATGGAACGGAGGGACACACGGCGTACGACGAAGGAGAAAGGGAGAAGGAGAACGTGCTGCCAACAGCAACGCGCCCACGGCTCCTTTCAGCTGGCATCGACCTGTCGTCTTGTTTTGCTTGACGATCCGTTTCGGCGGAAGAAAGAGGAGGGAGGGAAGGAGGGACACCCACGGCGGACGACGGAAAGGAGGGAGAAGGGGGAACGCATGCTAGAAGCGGCAAGCCCGCAACTCTGGCTGGCATCAGGGCGCCGCTGTTCCAGAGCGCGCCCGCGACAGCTCCGAAAACGTAGCTGGCAGAACAGACGAGAGAGCTGGCAGAATAACATCGTGAATGCTCACCAAAAATGCGGTCGTCCTGAGATGCAGAAGGGCGAACGAAGCTAGCGGGAAAACGGGACATGCGTATGCATGGTGATCCTTTGCACGCCAATGGTTCACGTCCAAATCTGCGCTGCGTCGTGCAGCTGGGTTGCCCGGAGGTGGCCGCGCACGGTTTCCCGAAGAGCATGCTTCATGGCTTCCGCCGCAGCGGGGCCACGGCGGAGGCGGCCGCGCCTGCACCGGCAACGGGCCCTGTAAGCCGCAGCCGCCCGCAAGGCCGCGAGGGCCGCCGCGTCGGCGTCGGCCTGCGCGCCGAATTCAACCCCGAGGAAGTTCGCCGGGCGAGCCGCCGGTGCCCCCAGCGGCGGCAGCCCGAGCTCCGCCGCGGCCACCGCGCTCGCGCAGCGGCAGCCCGCGCAGTGTCCCAGCGAGTCGGCCGCGTCCGTGGCGCATAAAAGTATGCAACCGGGAAGGCCCTCGCGGCCCCGAGTACGACGGGCTGCCGGTCACCCGTTCCACATGGCTCGCCAGACCGCCGCCCACACGCGAGGCGGAACCCGCTTGCCCAGGGTTCGGAGGTAGCGGGTGCCGTGCGCAGTGCGCGCCTGAGGGGGCCGCTCCACCCGCCAACGTCCCAGCTCGTGCCAGACGCGGGGTTCCAGATCCCCTTGCCGCGCCAACCGTACCCACGCTGCGGCATGGCGTTGGAACTGTCGCCGGACGCGTCGATCCTCAAGCCGCGTGAGCGGTCTCGCGATGATGCCTCTCAGGATGCGTGCTTCCGCTCATGGCGCTGGCATTGTGGAAGCGTGGGGAAGATGTCCTGGTGGTTGTTGTGCGCTGTGGTGTGTTTCGAAATGTTCTCGTGCAGCTGCGATTTTGAGCAGCGTGCGTCCTGCTGCTCGTTCTCGACGTTCACGTCGGTGCCACGCTGGCTTCCAGGTGGAAGTCGTGGTGCTGCTGCGTACCGATGTCGGAGTCGATGCCACCTGAACCTGAGCGTGCCAGAAATAACGAAAGAGGTAGATACTTATCCTGCGACGTACCCGACCCTTTCTACACAAGTGGCAAGTGCATTCAGGACCACTCAATACCGAAGGACATTTCGGCGCCATGGTATAATGGTGATCTGCGTAGGACGTACCTCCGCTGAGCCTCCCAGAAGCCCATGCGCGCCAGGTGAGCCAAACGCGCCAGGTGCGCCAGGTGCGCCAGTGGCGCGCCAGTTGCGCCAGGTGCGCCAGGTGCGCCAGGTGCGCCAGGCGCGCCACGTGAGCCAGGTGCGCCAGGTGTGCGCCAGGTGTGCGCCAGGTGCGCCTAGCGCGCCAGGTGCGCCAGGTGTGCGCCAGGTGTGCGCCAGGTGTGCGCCAGGTGTGCGCCAGGTGCGCCAGATGCGCAAGGTGCGCCAGGTGCGCCAGGTGTGCGCCAGGTGCGCGCCAGGCGCGCCAGGTGCGCCAGGTGCGCCAGTTGCGCCAGGCGCGCCAGTTGTGCCATACGCGCCAGGCGCGCCAGGTGCGCCAGGTGCGCCAGGTGTGCCAGGTGCGTCAGGTGCGCCCAGCGCGCCAGGTGCACCAGGTGCGCGCCAGGTGCTCCCAGCGCGCCAGGTGCGCCAGGTGCGCCCAGCGCGTCAGGTGCGCGCCAGGTGCGCGCCAGGTGCGCGCCAGGCGCGCGCCAGGTGCGCCAGGTGCGGCAGGTGTGCGCCACGTGTGCGCCAGGTGCGCGCCAGGTGCGCCAGGTGCGCCAGGTGCGCCAGGTGTGCCAGGTGCGCCAGTTGCGCCAGGCGCGCCAGGCGAGCCAGGTGCGCCATGTGCGCCAGGTGCGACAGGTGCGCCAGGTGCGCCAGGTGCGCCAGGTGCGACAGGCGCGCCAGGTGCGCCAGGTCTGCGCTAGGTGTGGCAGGTGCGCCAGGTGCGCCCAGCGCGCCAGGTGCGCCAGGTGCGCCAGATGCACCAGGTGTGCCAGGTGTGCGCTAGGTGTGCGCCAGGTGCGCGCCAGGCGCGCCAGGTGCGTCAGTTGCACCAGGCGCGCCAGGCGCGTCAGGTGCGCCAGGTGCGCCAGATGCGGCAGGTGCGACAGGTGCGTCAGGTGCGCCCAGCGCGCCAGGTGCGCGCCAGGTGCGCCCAGCGCGTCAGGTGCGCCAGGTGCGCCCAGCGCGCCAGGTGCGCGCCAGGTGCGCGCCAGGTGCGCGCCAGGTGCACGCCAGGGGTGCGCCAGGTGCGCCAGGTGCGCGCCAGGTGCGCCACGTGCGCCAGGTGCGCGCCAGGTGCGCCAGGTGCGACAGGTGCGACAGGTGCGCGCCAGGTGCGCGCCAGGTGCGCCCAGCGCGTCAGGTGCGTCAGGTGCGCCCAGCGCGCCAGGTGCGCGCCAGGTGCGCCAGGTGCGCCAGGTGCGCGCCAGGTGCGCCAAGGGGACAGGGAGGCCTCAGAGTGGTCTGCGTAAGACGCACCTCCGCTGGGCCTCCCAGGAACCCACGAAAGTGGCGACAGTTGCGCAGATCGCAGCCCCGCAGGGGACAGGGAGGCCTCAAAGTGGTCTGCGTAAGACGTACCTCCGCTGGGCCTCCCAGGAACCCACGAAAGTGGCGACAGTTGCGCAGATCGCAGCCCCGCAGGGGACAGGGAGGCCTCAAAGTGATCTGCGTAAGCCGCACCCCCGCTGGGCCTCTCAGGAGCCCACGAAAGTGTCGACAGTTGCGCAGATCGCAGCCCCCCAGGGGACAGGGAGGCCTCCAAGTGATCTGCGTAAGACGCACCTCCGCTGGGCCTCCCAGGAACCCACGAAAGTGGCGACAGTTGCGCAGATCGCAGCCCCGCAGGGGACAGGGAGGCCCCAAAGTGATCTGCGTAAGACGTACCTCCGCTGGGCCTCCACCCAGGAACCCAAGAAGTGGCGACGTGGCGCAGCATCGCAGCCCCCCGAGCCCCCCCAGGCTCACCGCGAACACAGGAGAAGAAGAAGAGGAAGAGGGCGGGAGGTAGATACACAGCCTTCTATTTCCAAAACATACCTAACAGCAAGGAGGGTTGGAAACATTAATGTAGCGCAAATGTAATGTAGCAGTTTATGTCCTAGTTGCTGGTGCGCAGGGACGCCCCCCTGAGGGCGGGTACCCGCGCTGGCTGCCGCCCGAATTGCCTTCGGGCACGCGGCTCTCCTCCTCCTCTCTCCTCCTCCTCCTCCCCTCCTCCTCCTCCTCCTCCTCCTCCTCCTCCTCCTCCTCCTCCTCTCCTCCTCCTCCTCCCCTCCTCCTCCTCCTCCTCCTCCTCCTCCTCCTCTCCTCTCCTCCTCCTCCTCCTCCTCCTCCTCCTTCCTCCTCCTCCTCCTCCTCCTCCTCCTCCTCCTCCTCCTCCTCCCTCTCCTCCTCTTCCTCCTCCTCCTCCTCACTTTCCTCCTCTTCCTCGTGACGCTTTCCCTCCATTCACTCATGCGCTCTTCGCGCGCTGATGCGAGTGGGCCGCCGCAAACGACGACCAGCTGGCCGAACGCATCAGGACAACCGTGCTTGTCGCGAGCCCCGGCCGAGCGAATCGCAGCTGGCAAACCCAGGTCCGCGGAGGGAGGGTGGGCGGGGTCGGCTCCACGTGCCCCCCAAATCTGGGTCAGCCAGAGGCGCTCAGAGGAGATCGACTGACCCCCCAGGAGCGGCTTAGCGCTGACCCCTGTTACGTGACCTCGGCTACGCGACAGAGTGACCCTGCGCAAGAGTGACCTCTGGCGCGCGGTTTTCGGGGGCCGCGGGGAGGCCGAGCCCGACCGCACTCGCCGCTGTCGCACCGCACCAGCTGCTGCCGCATCGCGCCCAGCGATCGGGGGGCCCCTGGGCCCGCACCCAAGGTCACTCTGGCGAAGGGCCACTCTCACGAGCAGCCGATGATGACGAACGAGCAACACACACCCATACCCATAGGGGGGTCGTTGGGAGGAGGACTGGCTACGGGTATGGGTGCGGGTTGTCGGACCCTGGGGAACGCTCCCGTTCGAGCGGGGACCCCCCTCCGACAACACGCACCCATAGCCCTCTCCGATCCCCCTATGGGTATGGGTGTGTGTTGGTTCGTCAGATGAGCTCCGACCCGCCAGCGACGCTCCAGGCCCGGTGCCGCGCCCCCGCCGGCCAGCAGCCGGCCGCCGCAGGGCGCCCGCCGCCGCGGGCCGCCCGTCGGGCCTCCGCCGCGCCCCCCGGGCCTGTCGGCAGCCCTGCCGCGGAGCGCGGCCGCCCCGCCTGCGCGCGCCGGCGCGCGCCTGCGCGCAGCGGCCCGCCGGGCGCGCCGCCTCCCCGCGGCCCACTCGAGGGTGCCCGAACGGCCCCGCGGGGGCGGACCCCGGCCACTTCGCGAGGAGGGAAAGTTTCTCTGCCCCGGAGGAGGAAGGAGGGGAGAGGAGGAGGAGGCGGAGGAGGAGGAGGAGGAGGAGGAGAGGAGGAGGAGGAGGAGGAGGAGGAGGAGGAGGAGGAGAGGAGGAGGAGTAGGAGGAGGAGAGGAGGAGGAGGAGGAGGAGGATGAGGAGGAGGCGGAGGGAGGAGGAGGAGGAGGAGGGAGGAGGAGGAGGAGGCGCGCTCGGTGGGCCGCCCTCGAGGGCGCTCTGGGCCCGCGGGGGGCGCGCCGCGCCGCCCGGGAGGCCGCGCCCTGGGCAGCGGCGGGCCCCCGCTCGCCCGCCGCCGGCCCGCCCTCCTCGGCGGGGCGCACGGCGGGGCTGCGGGCGTCCCGGCGGCCCCTCGGTGGAGGGGCGCTGCTCCTCCTCGCCCTGCTGCGCCTCCCTCCTTCGCAGGCCTAGAGATTGACACCAACACCAATTTCGGCGGTGTGCCTCCACCGAAGGAAGAAGATCCCGATCTCGGTGATGGTGGTCATATTCTGGCTTCCAAGGTGGCCGAACTATTACCACCAACACCGAAAATCTAGGATCACCTTCCCCCTGTGGAGGCAACCCCCTGTCTTGGTGTTGGTGCCAATTTCCAGGCCTCCGACTCCTCCCTCCTCCCCGGCCCGTCGCCGTCCAGCTCCTGGAGGTCCCGCGGAGGCCTCCTGGAGGCCCCGGCCCAGAGATCCAACGCACTGAAAAGATCAAGACGGAGGTGTTTCGTATTTTTCGGCCTCGAGGAACCCTCGCCGGGCCCCGGGACCGTCAAAAAACGACTCAGGATGAGAAACCGGTCCTGGGGAATGGGTCGAGACTTCTGGGGACCCCCGATTGAAAAAATCACGACATCGGATCTCTGGCAGATGGAGCCAAGCAACCTCCCAGATGCGCCCCAGAAACGTCCCGCCCGGCCCCGGCCTGCTCAAAACTGGCCCCTCGGACCCCTCCCTGGGCCCGTTCTAATCAGTTCCTCGAGCCGCAGCGACGAGGAGGCCCTCCGAGGGCCCAAGCCCGAGGCACTGAGGAGGGCCGCTGACGTCTCGCTTGGCCCTCCTCCGGAGGAGCGGCGCAGGGCAGGCAGGCGCTCGAGCCAGCGGGGCCGCGGGCCGCGAGGGGGCGGTGGCCTCCTCGTGGGTCGCGAGCCGCCAGTCCGCGGGGAGCGCCGTGCGACTGCTCTCCTCGAAGCCGCGCACCTGGAGGGAAGGGAGTGGCGGTCGGGAGCGGCGAGGAGGTTTGGTTCAAGAAGGGTGATGCCGACGTTCTGTTGTATCCTCGGGGGACCTTGTCTGTCCCGTCGCGGCCCCGTCCGCGTCGAATCCGCGTCGAATCCATGTCGGACGCGTCAGATCCGTGCCGAATCCGTATCGAATCCGCGTCGAATCCACGCCAAATCCGCGTCGAGTCCGCATCGAGCACGCGTCGGGCCCCCAAAAAGACACCAATGTTGGGGACAGGCGAGGCCCCCCGAAGATGCAACAGAACCGACGGCTGCTGGGCGCGGGCCTCGGCTCTGGCGAGACGAGCCTTGTCCCACGAGCTATCCTCTGGCAGCCTCCGAGGCGGAGGAGGGCAAGGGGCGAAGAGGGTCGTTCTTGCCGACGCCTCTGATCACTTACCGTGACAGGCCAAGAACACGAAAGACGGCCCTGCATCACGGATCACGGCGAGAGGGGAACGTGTATCGATGAAGAAGCTCGGGCACGCTTGACGAGGAGGGTCGAGGAGAGCGGGGGGTCGAGTTGCGCGCAGACAGCCCCCCGAGGTAGTCCCGGCTGGCCTCACCAGGCCCCCCGAATGGTCCACGGGCGGTCTCGCTCCCGGGGCGCGGCCGAAAGCGGCGCCATGGTGGCGACAGCACTGCACTACTCGGGGGTCCTGCTGAGGCCAGCCGGGACTACATGGAGGGCTGCCTGCGCGCAGCCCGAAGCCTTGCTGGTCGAAGATCATGGCTCTTGGAACATGTTCTCACTTCTTGGGGGTCTCCAGGAGGCTTCTCGTCGCCATTGCTGTATCTGCCTCGAACTGCTGGTCGAAGCGCGCCTCAGTCTGGAGGTGTCCACGCGCTTTGAAGGACTGTCGGCCCAGGGGGGGGGGCAGAGGCAGAAGGGGCGGGCCTCCCAAGAGGGCTCGGAAAGCCTCCGGCCTCCTGGAACGCTTTCGAAACCTCCTCCGAAACTGCAGAGGCTTTCTCAGAGAGTCGGAGGGCTTTCAGGATGATGGGTCGACTGTCCACCACCACTACCAGAGGTAGGAGGAGGAGGAGGAGGAGGAGGAGGAGGAGGAGGAGGGGAGTAGGAGGAGGAGGAAGGAGGAGGGGAAGGGTAGCGGAGGGGGAGGATGAGTAGAGGAGGGCGAGGGAGGAGGAGGAGGGGGGAGGGTGTGAGGAGGAGAGGAGCGAGGAGTCGAGAGTAGGATTAGTCTTATTAGGCGTAGGAGGAGGAGGCTTATTAGATGAATAGGTATGAGGAGAGGTGAAAGGAGGAGGAGGAGGAGGAGGAGGGGGCAAACCCGACTCAACTCTGGGTGGAGGGCCCACGCCGTGAGGAGGCGCCGCCGGACGAGAGCCAGCTGGCGGGGCCCTCGCGGTCTGCCTCGGGCTCGCTCTCTCGGGCAGGCCGCGGGCGGGCCTGGGCAGAAGCAGCCGGCGAGCTCGGGCCACTGAGGACCTGCTCCTCCTCCTCCTCCTCCTCCTCTTCCTCCTCCTCCTCCGCCTCCTCCTCCTTCTCGTCCTCCTCCTCCTCCGCCTCCTCCTCCTCCTCCTCCTCCCCCTCCTCCTCCTCCTCCTCCTCGGGCCCCAGCCCAGGAGTCTCGAGGGCGGCTCGGGAGCAGAGGCTCGAAGCGCTGGCCCTTTCGCCCTCGGACTCGTGGCCGTGGAAGCCGGCGTCGGGCTCCCGGGGCCGGCGGAGAAAACTGCTCACGGTGAGGTGCTGGCCCAGGTGAGGGGGTCGAGGGCTTCGAGGCTCCGCGTCCACGCAAGAAGCCAGACCGAGCTACTAGACCAGATGCCGATCTCAGGATAGGGAAATGTTCTTCGCAAGGTTCCCATGGGGGCGTCGTAGGTAACAACGAATACGCCTATATGACGCGTTCTGGCGCTGCACCCGGCCGATCCTCTTGCCAGACGCTGTGCTGGCTGAGCCTCTATGCCTCCAGGCCCGACCGCAGGAAGTGCGCCTGCCGTATGCAGCCGAAGTGTCCAGAGACTGAGGAGCTACGCAAACACGGTTCCGGATCACACAGCATGCCGCCAGTCGAGGTGGTCCCACAGACGCGGATGGCGATGGTGACCAGCCCTGAGTGGGCCGAGCGGGTCCGACAGGTGCACTTCTCTGAATCTGTCTTGGGCCCGCATGCCAGCCTAACATGCATCGGCAACAGCACCTGCAATTTCCCGTACTGTGGGAAGGGAGGAGGAAGACCAGACTCCGTCGACCGCCGCTTGCTGGGATTTAGGAGGCGTGTGAGGCTTGGCTGTTTCGCCGGCCTGAAGATGGCCCAAGAAGCTCCGAAAACGTTCCAAGAGGGTTCCAAGGAGGATCCCCAAGAGACACTCAAGAGGCACGACACATTGATGTTACGGAGTTGTTTCCCCACATCTTGAATGGGGTTCTTGTCTTCCCGAACCATCCTCCTGATCCTCCTCTTCCTCCTTCTCCTCCTCCTCCTCCTCCTCCTCATCATCATCCTCATCCTACGCCTCCCCCTCCTCCCATTCTCCTTCGCTCCTCCTGCATGCGCTGATCGTGCGACTCCCACCATTATGCTTCTCCTTCGTGCCATTCCCACCCCTGCACGATTCTCACTCAATGATGCCCCACCAGCCCCACCAACCATCAACTACAGGAATCCCACCAGTATCCCGACAATCCTCCCAATCTTCTGGCCCCACCAGTACCATGTTTCCCCCTCCAAGGAGGCCGCGTCGGAACGCACGGGCTGTGTAGGTGCCGTGTTATCGATCAGGGGTCGTGCCCGTCCCGCTCCACTGGCCCGACCAGTAACATGTTTCCCCTCCAAAATGGCGGCGTCGAAAAGTGCGGGCTATGCAAATATTGGGTTCGTTCCCACATCCCGACTGGGCCTCTTGTTCCCCACATCCCGATTGAGATGCCACATCCCGATTGAGATGCTTGCTTTCCCTAAGCAGCCTCTCTATACTTCTCCTCCTCCTCCTCCTCCTCCTCCTCCTCCTCCTCCTCCTCCTCCTCCTCCTCCTCCTCCCGCTCATCCTCCCATCCTCATTCACTCATCCTGCATGTACTGATCGTGCCATTCGCACCATTCTCATCCTCGTTCACTCCTCCTGCGTGCGCTAATCGTAACGTTCTCATTGCTGCACGATTCCCACTCCACGATCACCCACCAGCTCCATACACCACCAGCTCCAGGAATGCCACTAACACTCCAATAGTCCTTCCAACCCGCCAGTGCCACCAATACCACGCTTCCATCTCCAATGAGGCCGCACCGGACCACAAGTGCTATGCGGATACTGTGTTATTGATCCAGGCTCGCATCCTTCCCAGTCCACCAGCCCCACCAATATCACGTTTCTTCCTCCAGGGTGGCCGCTTCGGACTGCACAGGCTGTGCGGATACCCTGTTATGTATCAGGGGTGGAGGAAGGTCGAGACTCTTGGGCATCTTTGCCTCGTGATACCTCCAGGAGACCTCTGGAGGAGAGGGATGAAGGAAAAAAGGGGGATAAAGAACTGATGAAGCTGGCAGGCCACATGGAGGCCTCCAGGAGCCCAGCAGGGGCCAAACACATCCAAAGGCATGAATCCTAGAAGCTCCTCCTGCTGGCACTCTTCCCTCCTCCTCCTCCTCCTCCTCCTCCTCCTCCTCCTCCTCCTCCTCCTCCTCCTCCTCCTCCTCCTCCGCCTCCGCCTCCGCCTCCGCCTCCTCCTCCCCTCCGCCTCCTCGCCCCTCCCTCCTCCTCCTCCTCCTCCTCCTCCTCCTCCTCCTCCTCCTCCTCCTCCTCCTCCTCCTCCCCTCTCCTCCTCGGGATGAGGGACGAGAGAGGAGGGAGAAAAGCGCTTACCTGTTCTCTTCTCCTAGAAGGCGCGCGCCTTGAGGAAGGTGAGCCCGGCCTCCGGGGGCAAGCAGACCTCCTGCCGCGTGGAGGAGCAAGGAGAAAAACCCGGAGTTGTGCCTCTCCCCCGAGGGAGCAACCAGGAACGGCAGATTGAGAAACCCGTTGCTCCTCGAGTGGGCCATCCCAATCGTGCGACCACGGACACACGAACACAACAACACACGCGCGCTGCAAATCGTAGAAACCTCATGGGAACAACTCCGTGGCACTTTCAAGCGGTCGCAGCTCGGACCTGGCAGTGCGACCAACAACGTGGCACCAAGACTCAGAGGATGATGGAGAGAGACAGGGAGCAGAAGGAAGAGCAAGAGGATAATCCAGAGTTGCCGAGTCGCATCTTGGCCCTCTTGTTACCATATGGCACTAATTATTTGCGCCTTTCCACGCCCATGAGATCGGCAAGCTTGTTCCGTCTCCCGTTCCTGGGGACGTTTCGGGGGCTGGCTTGGATGACCGAGAGATGATCGCGCCGATCTGTGCGCCTGTGATGGTGAATGCCCTTCCTGGGTCTGGAGGCCAGGTTTTGGGCGGATCCCCCCTCTCCTGCTGTGCTCTTGCTTCCTCTCTCCCTTTGGCCTTTCCCCTCCCACTTTGGATAGGCGGCCGTCGAGCAAACGTCTTTAGGATTCGACAGGCCGACCGGCCAACTACCCCAAACGACCGCCGAGGGTACAACAAAAAGACTCGGCCTTCCCAATTTTGAACATCTGACTACCTACCAGACCACCCCAACCCAACTCGAAGACCCGAATTTGGGGTTGGGGGGGGGGGGGGGGTACGGGTTCCATCTGTGTTTTCTCGATGTTCCCCGACCCCCCCCACACTGGAAATGGAGGTCAATTTGAGGCCTTCGGGTTGGGTTGGGGTGGTTTGGTGGGTGGTGAACATCTGGGAACAGTTGCTGGGCCTCGGGAGCGTCAATAGAAAAGAGTCGGATGATGAAGCGTGGGTCCTGAAGAAAAGGTCGAGCGGTCCCGTTCTCGTGTCACGGAAAGTTGATTGGCAAAGGCCTTGGGGACAAGAAGCGGAGATAGAGGAGCAAGACAGGAGAAGGAGGGGGAGGATGGGCAGGAAGGGAACCCACGATGCAGGGAGCTAGCAAGGGGTCGTGCTGCGACGTGGAGAGTATACGGAGAAGCCACAGAAAAAGGCAAATATGCACGAAGAAAACAAGGACGTCTATGTCCCACCGATCCAGACTACGATGACAATCCAACAACGAGCGATTGCCATCGTCTATCAGTGGCACGGCATGAGATACACGCGCGCTAAATCAGAATGCATCGCCAATTTTGCCTCCAATGTGCGCATACGCAAGCAACGACAAACGGCGCACAACCACGCAACACCACGCGCCATTGACTGGGTGATGCAGCGGAGCTGAGTGTAGCCGACACCTCCAGGCTCAGCGCCGCCAGCTGCGGTCCCATTCCGCACACGATACCGAGACAGCGCAGCCCTACCCCGACCACCAGGACTCGAAGCCCCAACGGGCCAGACGCATACCGAATCTTGCCGTACATGAGCTGTGCTCTTGTTCCCATGTGTTTATGTTAACTGCGAGTAACAAGGCTGCAGGTCCTTGGATGTTGCATTATGGTTGCAGGTCCTTGGCATGTTGCAATGGGACCTTGGACAGAAACACATCCTTCAAGAACATGAGACCCTTCGCCAGCCAAATTGAAGAACATTCGAGGGCCCTCCTCCAGGATGCGCAGGATCATCCAACAAACGCGAAGCACACTGGGGGGTACCCTTCCAGAACCAGCCTCGATCTCACACCTCGGCCCGACAGTAGACGCTCGACGTCGACGGCGGTCGGGCGTGGACGACGGAGTGGAGCGCGAAGGTTTCGGGCCTCCCCAGCCCCCCTGGCCATCGCTCGGACGTCCATTCACTGTGTGTTTTTTCCGGCTTCGTGTGTGGTCTTTTCGCCAAATGATCAAGGATGCTCCTCGATGGTCCTCGCCGAAGAAAAAACGCACACGTCCGAGCGATGCCAAGTCCCCCCCAGAGGTCTGGCCGAGATCGCCTCGTTCCCGCCGAAACACCGTCCCCACTCGTGGCCTCGGGGCCTCGTCGTTCGATGGGTCCTGTGAGGAGTGGGAATCGAAGCAAACCTCCTCCTCCTCCTCCTCCTCCTTCTCCTGCTCTTCCTCCTGCTCTTCCTCCTCCTCCTCCTCCTCCTCCTCCTCCTCCTCCTCCTCCTCCTCCTCCTCCTCCTCCTCCTCCTCCTCCTCCTCCTCCTCCTCGTCATCCTCCTCCTCCGCCTCCTCACTCCTCCTCCTCCTCCTCCTTGCTGTCCTCCTCCTCCTCCTCCTCCTCCTCCTCCTCTCCTGCTCCTATCTCCTTCTCCTCCTACTCCGCTCCTCCTCCTCCTCCTCCTCCTCCACTCCTCCTCCCCTCCTCCTCCTACTCCTCCTCCTCCTCCTCCTCCTCCTCCTCCTCCTCCTCTTACTCGTCCTGGGACGCTGAGGCGGGGCTGGCAGGTCTCCTGCTGCGCGAGCAGAGCGTAGGTGGTCTTGTGGTCAAAGTCGATGCGCAGGCGGCCCCGAGCACGGCCCAGCCCGGTACGGCCCCGAGCCCCACCCACCGTCCGACTCCGATTGGCCCAACCACCCCTACCATAGGTAGGAGAAGGAGGAGGAGGAGGAGGAGGAGGAGGAAGAGACGGACGAGGAGGAGGAGGAGGAGGAGGAGGAGGAGGAGGAGGAGGAGGAGGGGGGGGATGAGCCTCCCCCCCGTCCTGCACACGGTAGTGGTGGTGAAACATGTGCCCATCCGACTCCGCCTCCCCCAGCCATATTCTGCCCTCGAGGGCCGAAGATAAAAAATACCCATCCCGCTACCCTCATCTCATCATCGTCCTCCTCCTCCTCCTCCGCCTCCTCCTCCTCCTCTCGTCGGCACCGTTGAATCCGCGTCGAAATCCTGGCCAGAGCGCACCCCCGAGAGATGTCCGTGGAGCACCAGCATCGGTACTTCTTTGGCTTCCCCACTCCAGGGTCGAGGGGGCAGGTTGTCAGGCGCTTCGGGCCCTTATCGAGCCTCCTGGGGCGGGGACCTCCGGGGACCACTGGGGGGGTGTCAGGGCCTGGGGCGGCAGCAGGACTTGTCACCCATCCCACTCCGCCTCCCCATCTCCCCCTCCCCCCCCCCCCTGCGGAGGTCGATTGTTACTCGACGCTGGTCGCCCTTCTTGGGCCTCCGCAGGGCTCCGCGTCGCCACGGCTGGGTTCCCCCCGAATCCGCCCGAGGACATGTCTTGCCGACGTTTGACCCCTGCGGCGTTCAAGACAAGTTAGAAAGTTTGTTTGTTTGTGTGTGCGTATGTCTGTCTGTCTGTCTGTCTGTCTGTCTGTCTGTCTGTCTGTCTGTCTGTCTGTCTGTCTGTCTGTCTGTCTGTCTGTCTGTCTGTCTGTCTGTCTGCCTTGTCTGCCTGTCTGCCTGTCTGCCTGTCTGCCTGTCTGTCTACTTGTCCGTCTGTCAGTCTGTTCATCTCTCAGTGATGTTCGGCATACTGGTGAGCGTTTCGCGACTGCTCCCCAGGAAACGATCCGGGGCGAGTTCGAGGGCTGGTGGGACCTCGTATTGACATGGAACGCGACGTTGAATCTCTGGGCCACCTCCACCTCTCCCTCTCCAGGAAGGAGGGGGGAAGGGAGGAGGGGGGAGGGGGAGAGGGGAGGGGAAGGGAGGGGAAGGGAGCGGGAGGGGGGAGGAGGAGGGAGGCATAGGGGGGGGGGGTAAGGGAGGAGGAGGAGGAGGAGGAGGAGGAGGAGAGACGGAGGAGACGGAGGAGGAGAGGGGAAGGGAAGTGTGGGGGTTAGGAGGAGGGAGAAGGAGCAGAGAGGAAGGGAGGGAGGAAGGGGGAAAGGAGGGAGGAGGGGGGAGAGGGCGAGGCGAGGGGAGAGCGCGAGGAGAGGCGAGGGCGGTCGGGGGAGTTGGAGTGAGGGTTATGGCGGTCCTCGTGCGAAGAGCCCGGCAGAAGCCTCTCCCCCTTTTCTCCTCCTCCACCTCCTCCTCCTCCCCCCGTCTCCTCCTACTCCTGCTCCACCTCACACTTCTCCTCCTCCCCTCCTCCTCCTCCTCCTCCTCCTCCTCCTCCTCCTCCTCCTCCCTCCTCCTCTCTTCCTCTCCACCTCCCCCTTCTCTTCCTCCTCCTCCGCCTCCTCCTCCTCCTCCTCCTCCCTCCTCCTCCACCTCCTCCTCCTCCTCCCCTCGCACCCCTGCGAGAACCACGAGAAGCCTGATGGCCCAGACAACGATTGGGCTCCATGTGAAGATGAGGCCTTATACTGTTCAGAGTTGTCTGCATTGTATTCACAGTCCTAAGGGCCATGGGCTATTCCAGTTCATTGCTGAAGTCTCTCCGCCCTCATCTTCCCCCCCTGCCCTCCCCCACCCACTTCCCACTCACATCGTCTCCACCTCCACTCCCCCCCCTCTCGACTCCCTCCACGCGTGCCATCCCCCTTCCTCCCTGCACCCTTTCCTCATCCTTTCAAGTTACAATCTGCAGCACCCAGCAATTCAAGAGAAGAATGAGGCGGGCGTGGGGTGGGCCGCGGGCGAGTCGCGGGTGGGTCGCGGGATGGGTCGCGGGTGCGTTGCGGGTGGGTCGCGGGTGGGTCGCGGGTGGATCGCGGGTGGGTCGCGGGTGGGTCGCGGGTGTGCCGCGCGTGGGTCGCGGGTGGGTCGCAAGCGGGTCGCGCTGTGTGTCGTGGATGTGTCGCGGATGGGTCGCGGGCGGGACGCGGGCGGGTCGCGGGGTGGGTCGCGGGTGGGTCGCGGGCTGAACCGCAGGTGGGTCGCGGTTGGGTCGAGGATGGGTCGCGGGTGGGTCGCGGGTCAGTCGCGGGCCAATCGCGGGTTGGTCGCGGGCGGGGCGACGACAACAAACAACCCGCAACAAACAACATCCAACAAGCAACAGCCAATACCAAACACACAAGCAACAGTCAGCAACACTCAACAACCATCAATCAACACACAGCAATCAACAAACAACACACCTAACAACAACACCAACACCAACATCACCACCACCACCCACAACAACATCAACAACCACCGCAAGACAACAGCAACAACGACAACATCAACAACAACAAACAACCACAACGGCAACAACAACACCAACACCAACACCAACACCACCAACAACAACCATTTCAATATCGTTCGCTCTCACCTGCCCGCGTGCCATTTAACACGTGTACCCCAAAACCTCGATGCCCGCCCTCTCTGTCTCCCGAATGCAAGGGGAGAGAGGGCGGATGGAAAGAAGGGGCAAGGGGGAGGCAGGAGGCTTGAACGCGAGAGAGAGTAGCGGGAGAGGCGGCCAGGTAATGAAAACACGTGGCAGAACCAGACGGGCAGATCGGGCGGGTAGACCTTAACAGGCAAGTCGGGAAGGCGGCCCCGGGCGGCCAGGTCGGGCAGGAGGGCTGCTGAAGCGTGAGTCTTGCATGAATCGCGAAGGAGTCTCGGGCGACAGCGCGATTCTCAAATACATCGTGCGGAAATCCACAGCGAGCGCGTCATTCCTGACTGTCGAGGGCGCGGCGTCTGAATAAATGTCAAGGACGTTCCAAGCGAGAGCGCGATTTCAGCATGCATTGTGCGGAAGTCCTGCGCGAGAGCGCGATTTGGGAGTCCATTGTGAGGAGGTCTCGGGCGTGAGCCCTTGTTGTTGTAAACTGGGGGCCAGGGGCGCAGTTTGGTGACGCCCCGCTTTCTTTGTGTAAAGAAGGTGCGACCCTGGGATGAGCAATATACTTGAAAAACCCATGCGTTCGAATTCAACCCGGAGGTGTCACAGGCGCAGGTCAGCGCAGGTCAGCTCAAGTCAGCGCAGGTCAGTGCAGGTCAAGCGATCCCTCGGAGGCGCAGGTCAGCGCAGGTCAGCGCAGGCAAGCGCCCGCGCACGTTTGCCCGCGGGTCGCATCTCGCGAGGGCTGCGCTAATCTGCGCAGACCTGCGCGCCTGCGTTGAATTTTTTGACCTGCGTCGGTCTGCGTGACCTGCGCTGACTCAAACCCCGAGCGCCTTCCGAGATTCCCTCGCAAAGGCTCACTTCACGCTCGTGTCTTGTGCCTTCCGCCAACGCACTGCGCCCGCTCGCGAGAGTAGCAGGCTCGTTCCACAGTGACCCTGGGCTCGCTCCACTCACAAGCTGAGCTCGCGCCGCAAAGCTCCGTTCCACACAAAGGCTCCGTTCCACAAAACCTGGTCCCGCAAGGGCTCCACACACAAGGGCTCCAGGCCTGTTCCGCAACAGCTGAGGTGTCGCTCAGCAAAGGAGGCGGACTGTGATGGGGAGGAGGGCGAAGGAGGGAGGAGGATCAGGAGTGAATTCGAATCTGCGCTCACTCACCCACACGCTCACTGTCACCATCAACGCCACCCCTCACCTACCCTCTCCAGACGCCCAAATATTCACACACACACACTCACACGCACGCACGCGCGCACACACGTCATATCCCTCGCATCGCCGTCGTCAACACATCTGAATCACTTCCCAGGTTTTGAAGACCATGGCCACGAACATCATCATCATCATCATCATCATCATCATCATCATCATCATCATCACCACCATCATCACCACCATCATTTCGTGCGTTCCCGCGTAAGCACCATTACTCGCTCATTCATCAGCTCACACGCGTATTCTATAGAAGGGGCTTTTCTTGGACACGATGCATGCTTCATGGGGCGACCGCGTGATATAAATTCCAGTACTCTCTGTGAAATTACAAGGTGACGCCAGTACGGTTACACAGTTTCGCCAACAACTGTGCTCGGTGAGATGGTTTTCGCCTTTCTCAGATGTGTTGCTCAAGGTTATGATTTTCTTTCTCCTGCCAGTCCTCCTCCTCCCCATGCACGTCGTCCTCCTCAAACACATCGTCCGTTCCCTCGGCGGCGAACGCGCGCAGGGTGGCGAGCTTGCCCGCGGGCAAGCCGCCGAAGCGGCAGCATGCGGCTTGCGCCCTGACGGCGACACTGCATGTTGACGCTGGTCGCGGGCAGCTGCTGCCTTTCGATGTTTGCACACTGTGCCGAGACGCCCCGTGTCGCATCAGTCACTGCTCAGACCATGTTCCCGGCCGTGACGTCGCGGCTGTGCGTTCACGACCCCGCAATGTTAGAGTTCACGGCTTTCGGCGAATCCCGCCTCGTGCCCGGGTTGCGTGGAACCTGCACGGCGGCCCCAGGGGTGTCCGTCGGGGGTCTTCTGGGGCTTGCTGGGGGACTTCTGGGGCGGAAGGCTCGGATGTTCGCTTCGCTTTCGCTTCTCGGCTGCTCTTCGAGCTCTCTTGGGCATCCTTGGGGCTCTCAGAAGGGGCCCGCCTGAGCCGCCGCGTGGCGGTCTCGGGGCTTATTTTGCTGTCCTGGGCCTCGTTGCACGCCGCGGGGCCCGCTCCACAGAGCGGGGCCCGTTCCAAAAAGCGGGGCCCGTTCCTAAAAGCGGGGCCCGTTTGCTCCCGAGCCCTGTCCAGCATGCTGCTTTCCCCTTATATTGGTTTGAAGGAACCTGCTAGGCGAGCCCTGCCCAGCAGTTTGCTTTCCACTGGTTCTGGTTCGAAGGACCTGCCAGGCAAGCCCTGGTCAATAGTTTGCTTTCTCGTGGTCTTGGCTCGAACAATTTACTTGGCAAGTCCTGTCCAGGAATTTGATGTCCGATGGTGCTGGTTCGGAAACCCTGCAAGGCAAGCCCGATGGTACTGGTTCGGAAACCCTGCAAGGCAAGCCCTGTCCAGTAGTTAGCTTTCCGGTAATATTGTTCCCCAAAGTCTGCTAGGCAAGCCGAGTGCTGTAGTTTGATTCGCCATGCTACTCGTTCGAACAAAAATTGTTCGGCACGCCGTGTCCAGTAGTTGGATTTTCCATGGACTTGATTCGAAAACCTGCGAAGCGAACCCTGTCCAGTAGGTCGCGTTCCTATGGTTTGGGTTCGAAAATCCTGGCAGGCCAGCCTCGTCCAGTAGTTTATTTAGTTTCCAATAGTCTTGTTCCCGAATACCGGCTAGGCAAGACCCGTCCAGTAGTTGGTTATTTCATGGTCGTTCCGCGGAAGACCACATGCGGGTTCGCGCGCTAGGTGGAAAACGTCCGAGGTCGTTCTGGATCGGAGTTGTTGTAGAACGGGCTCGGGCCCTTTGTCGATATTCACGGGGTCCTTCTGTGGAAGGAACTCCGAGGCATCCGAAAAAAGGGCGGCGGGTCTTTGTGGAACAGGCCCCAACGCCTGAGGTCTCTGTGGAGGGAGGCCCAGTGTGAAACGAGGCCAGAGCCTGTGTGGAACACGCCCGAGGTCTCTGTGGAACGGAGCTCTTGTGGAGCGGGCCCTGTGGAACAGCCCTGCGACGCAGTGGAACGAGCCCGAGGCCTCTGTGGAAGAGCTCCATTGGATACGCTCGCCAGAAGCTCTTGCGAACACCCGCGGAAGGCGCAAGTGTAGGCGCGGGCCAGCGCGGGTCAGTGCAGACCGGCGCAGGACAGCGCAGGGCTACGCAGGACCCTCCGCGCCAAACGGGGCTGAGGCCGAGGGTGATCAGGGCGCTGGCTGACCTGCGCGGACCTGCGCGGACCTGTTTGACATGCGATGACATGCGCTGACTGGCGCCTGTGCAATTTGAACGCCATCCCCGAACGCAGTGGAAGAATGCAACGGTTACGTGGGAAAGGGGCGACCAGCAATCATATTCTTGCGAACTGCGAAGTCAACAACCTAAACAGCAACAGCAACAACAAGAATGCTGATACCCTTCGCTCTTCCCTGCTCGCGGGCCAATCAACACGTGGATCCCGAACCCTCGATGCCCGCCCTCGTTGTCTTCGGTCGTAACCCTCTTGGGGGGTCATATCCTATTCCTACCTGCGACGTGTATCTCGTGCAGCCCTGAAGGCGGGGGAAGGGAGGGCGGATGGAAGGGAGGGACAAGGGGCAGGGAGGACGGATGGAGCACGAGAGAGAGTGGCAGGAGGGGGGCCAGGAGCAGAGAGCACGTCCCACACCCTCGATACCCGCCCTATTCGTCATCGAT
Source organism: Prorocentrum cordatum (assembly GCA_963575745.1). Lineage (NCBI taxonomy): Eukaryota > Dinophyceae > Prorocentrales > Prorocentraceae > Prorocentrum > Prorocentrum cordatum. Next base: position 73,149 of record CAUYUJ010000271.1, read on the forward strand.
CGTGCCCCCTTGGGGGTATAAATCTTTTGTCCTACCTGCGACGCGTCTTCTGTGCAGCCCCTAAGGTAGGGGAAGAGAGGACGAATGAAGGAAGTAGCAAGGGGGAGGGGGCTAGGAGCAGAAAGCACGTGGCAAAACCAGGCGGGCCCATCGGGCGGGAAAACCCTAACGGGCGGGTCGGGGAGGCGGGCCCAAGCGGCCAGCGTGTGCCCCGCATGAGTCGCGAGGGAGTTTCGAGCGACAGCGCGCTTCTCAAACAAATCGTGCGGAAATTCACAGCGAGAGCCTGATTCCTGAGTGTCGAGGGCGCGGGGTCTGAATGAATTGCGAGGGAATCCCACGCGAAAGCGCGACTCCTCTGTACATTGTAAGGCAGTTCCACGCGAACGCTCGATTTGGAAATGCATTGTGGGGACGTTTTCGGTGGGAACCGTTGTTGTTGTAAACCGGAGGGGGGCCAAGAGCGCAGTTTGGTGACACTTCGCTTTCGTTAGTGAGAAAACAGGGTGTGAGCCTCGGGAGGAGCACTAGAATTGAAACAAAAAACAAGGGCTACCGGGGAAGGGGGGTCAACAGTACATATTTGTAGAAACTGTAAATTTAGAACCAACAACAATACCACCACCACCAACAACAATCATTTTAAGACTGTTCGCTCTTACCTTCTCGCGTGCCATTCAACACGTATATCCCACACCCTCGATCGCCGCCCTGTTCGTCTTCGATCGTGTCGCCTTGGGGGTCTTTCTTTTTGTCTTACCTGCAACGTGAATTCCGTGCAGCCCCTAAGGTAGAAGGGAAGAGAGGACGGATGGAAGGAATGGTCAAGGGGGAGGGAGGAAGATGGAGCACGAAAGGGAGTAGCAGGAACGTCCTGCATGAATTGCGAGGAAGTCTCACGCGAAAGCGCCATTCCCAAACGAATCGGGAGGGAATCCACAGCGAGGGCCTGATTCCTGAGTGTCGAGGGCGCGGCGTCGGAATAAATTGCGAGGAAGTGCCTCTCGAGAGCGCGATGTCTGCATACATTGAAAGGAAATATTCGGCGGGAGCCGTTGTTGTTGTAGCTCGGTGGCCAATGGGCGCAGTTTGGTGACCCCCAGCTTTCCCTTGTAAAAAACCAGGTGCGAGCCCCGGGAAGGGCACTTCAATTGAAAAAACACTATGTGCCCCGGAGGGGGGATCAACAATGATTATTCTTCGGTCGTGAGAGTTCAACAACAACAACAATCATTGTAATACTGTTCGCTCTTACCTGCTCGCGTGCCATTCAAAAAGTAAATCCCACACTCTCGATACCCGCCCTATTCGTCGTCGATCGTGCCCCCTTGGGGGTATAAATCTTTTGTCCTACCTGCGACGCGTCTTCCGTGCAGCCCCTAAGGTAGGGGAAGAGAGGACGGATGAAGGAAGTAGCAAGGGGGGGGGGATGAGGCCGGAGCACAAAAGACAGCAGCAGGAGGGGGGCCAGGAGCAGAGAGCACGTGGCAAAACCAGACGGGCAGACTGGGCGGGTAGACCCTTGCGGGCGGGACGGGAAGGCGGGCCCAGGCGGCCAGGTCGAGCAGGCGGGTTGCTGAAGCGTGCGTCCTGCGTGAATCGCGAGGAAGTCTCGAGCGACAGCGCGATTCCCAGTCAAATCGGAAGGACTCCACAGCGAGGGCCTGATTCCTGAGTGTCGAGGGCGCGGCGTCTGAATAAATTATTAGGAAATCCAGCGCGAGAGCGCGATTTCTGTTTAAATTGTAAAGCAGTCCCGCGCGAAAGCGCGATTTGGAAATACATCTTGTGGAGAAATTAGGCGGGAGATGTTGTTTTCCTTGTCAGCCAGGGGCCAGTCGCAGTTTGGTGGCACTTCGCTTTCCCTTGTAACACACAGGGTACGAGCCCTGGGATAATTCTTGTCATTGAAAAACGCAATGGTTTTAGAAATGCATGCAATACATGAATCAAAAATGAGCATTTACATAAAATGTGTCTCGAATGCGTTACTGGAGAGAGGGGTCAACAATATATATATATATATATATATTAAATATGATACTGCAACAACAACAACAACAACAACAACAACAACAACAACAACAACAACAACAACAACAACAACAACAGTCATTCAACTAGTGTTCGCTCTTACTTGCTCGCATGCAGGGGGGCCAGGGGCGCAGCTTGGTGACACCCAACCTTCCTTTGTAGGAAACAAGGTGCGAGCAGGATCATTCCAATTGCACAAATACAACGGCCACTGGGCAGCCAGGATCAACCATAATGATTTTCTGATCATGAAAATTCAAAAACAATCCGCACCGCGGAAGCCCACTTCAGTCACGAACGGACAATGAATGACCGTTCGGCCCACTCACTCTGATGAACGCTGCTCTGCTCTCTCCCCTGGTAGTGTCCCGTGTGGGGCGCCAACTGTCTGACGGACAGTTTTCTTATCCGCATAAGATGTCATTACGTTGTGTCCGAGGTCCTTCAGGCATTGAGCTCCCGCGGCGATTTGCTCCCGTGGTTCAGAATGGCGCTCTCGCCGTAGCGCGGCCACATTTCTGGATTCGATTCCGTTCTCGTCGTTGTCGTCCCCCTCTTCTCCTCTCCCCCGCCTTGATTTCGTTCTCGTCAACTTGGAAAGCAAAAGCTCGACGCAGCGAGTCTGGAGCGGCCGTGCCGCAACGCTGGCACGGCACCACTTCCTCGCGCAAACTCCAGTCTGGATCGACATTACCAGAGAGAGCTGAGGGTTCCAAAGAAGAGGAAGGACACCTCTGAAGGGGCCCCAGGACATACAAATAAATACACACAAATAAAACTATTCCCCGTATTTTCCAATATTTGTAGGGTTTTCGTCTTCCCCCCCACTTCCTATATTTTCCCATATTTTCCAGGGGATCGACAATTAATGGTGTCTGTGTTTTTTCCCCTCCTGAGCCCCTGTGATGCGGGACTTAAGCACTGCAAGCACATGTGGAACAGCTTGTTGCAAACATATGGGCCCACACAGCGACGATTCTGGCGCCGAGTCCGCTCAGCAGCTGAACGATCGGATGACTCAAGTATCCCTCTTCGTCGCCGACAGCATTCTCCCTGAGACGACGCTGCTACCCAGAATGCCTTGCAGCTCGTCGGGGACTCTAGCGTTCAGGGAGGAACGCAACGCAGCTCGCGAGAGGGGGTCGTGCGAGGAGCGCGGGCTCGCCAAACAAGTCTGGGCATCTGTGAGACAATACAGGTCGAAACAGTTGGAGAGCAACCTCGCCACGGGGGAGAGGACGCCGACCCGGCAACTTCGGAAAGGCGCAGTCCCGGAGCACGGCTGGCTGGCAAACTCGAGTGGCGAAATCGTGGACTCGGCCCAACGCGCCGACACTATGGCGCCCAGCGGGCCGTCCAGCCGACGACATTCGGTGAGTTCGCGGACAACTTGGGTCCCCGACACCTGGCACAAGGCGCTAGCCACTGCCAATTTCAAACAAAAACAAGGACGCGATAAATGTTGACAACCCAATTTACTTTGGTGCCAACTGGATATGACATATTTGCTAGAATTGCACTGAGCCGTCTGACAGCAGGCAGTGCTGAGCAGAGAATTTGGAGCACCCACGTCGGCCTCCAAAGGAAGGACGGGGCAGCGGACGCGTATTCCTCGTTCGTCGTTTACTTGAACGTACACGGGTAGCCTAAAAACGAGCGTTTCGTTTTGCTGGCCCTGGTTTGGGCGAAAGTATTTGACAGTATCTCGCCCGAATGCTTAATGATACCTGTCACTGGATCGGTTTGGTGACCCGCGCACGTTATACACGCCGTGCATGCCCTATGCACAGGCCGTACATGTTGTGCACGTGACGTCGGAAAAAGAATCTCAAGAATACCCGCACATGGTCGAAATCAGTCACGCGTGCCCGCTCTCTCCGTTCTTACTCGCAATATTGACGACCGTTCTGTTGCGCGAGGCAAGAGAAAGAGGCTGACCCTGGTGTGAATAGGAGCATGCACGTGCACGAACTCGTATGCACAAACGACACGCCTTTGCTAGCCACGTCAGCGGAATCAGCTGGGGCGTACAAACATGCGGTACGACGTATGGGACAGCAGTACGGTTTGCAGTTGCAGCTGCCGCAAAATAAAGCCTTGGCTGCAGGTACCGACGTGTGCATTCTCAAGCCTGACGGCGCCCCGCTCCCGCAAAGGAAAGCATCGTCTGCCCAGGTAGTTTGATTTGCGACGACGGCAGGAAAGGATCAGAGCTGTCGCGCCGCCTAGGAGCTGCATGTACAGATGGTGATAAATTGGCAATGGCATTGAGCCACTCGGTTCCCACGCAGCAGAAGAAGGTTCAGGTATTTGGGCCTTGCATTGTAGGTAATCTGCTTCAACGTCTGCACGCACCATCGTTGAACTGACAGCAGAAGCGCCGGTTGGACGCAGTCCGGGCGCCGATGTTGCGCCAGCTGTTGCGCGTTCCCCATTCATCAGCAGAGTCTCGAAGGAGATCACACTCCAGCGGGCCAACGCCCGCCCGCATTTGCTTCATCTCATTCACAGAACGCCAGGTGACGGCGCTGTGCGGTGCGCTGTACTTCAGCCCTGGTCCTCCCACCTCCTCGCCCCTCTCACCCAAACGGGGAAAGGGCGCCCATGAGCAACGTGGAGCTTTAAAAGGTACAGGCACGCCGCGAAGCAGTTCTGGCGCTGTGGCAGGACACTATTTCTTCGGCCACGACGTGGTGGGTCGCAATCAGCAAGTACTGCGATACCGTGATAATGGTTAACTATGTGCTGCTCCTGCTTGCCACCTTACGTGGGCCTCTTGCTCCTCCTGCTCTTCCTACTTCTCCTGATCCTGATGCTGCTCCTCCTCCCCCTCCTATCTTATCCTCCTCCTTATCCTCCTGATCATGCCCCTGTTCATCCGCCACCTCCTCCTTCTCCAACATACCAAGCCCCCCCCGCGCTTATACGTATCACACGATAAAACATATCATTATGGGGACCATGGTCCGGTTGGAAATCCAGCCAGCGGGCAGAAAAAGCGAGCGTGGCGCAAAAACTGGAGGGGATGAGTGGGAGGGGCTGGATGCCAGACAGGGCCTCGAGCGCACCCAGCTTGCATTAAGTCGGGCCTGTCCTCCTACAGGCGGATTTTGGGCGAAAAAATCAAACATACTCAAAGAATACAACCCGCTTTGGTTATTTCTTGAAAAGAAAAATCGTCCCCTGAGTATTGTTTACGATTTGTCCGACTACCTATTTGACAGGGCACGGGCGCACCCAGCTTGCACCTCCCCCTCGCAGAGGAAATAGAAACCACTGCCACGAGGAATCCATTGGGGGGGGCCGCCCCTGGGCGGTGGCACGCCCGAGCGCCGCCCAGGCTGCCGCCTCTTCCACTGGGCCTCCGTCAGGGGCACGTCTCCGGAGGGATCGGGCTCATGGGCAACTGCCAGGGGGAATCGGCCCAGATCCGAGCTTCGACGGATTCGGGCGCTCTCCCCCTCCAACAGCGTGTCTGTAGAGGTCCTGCCTCTTCCGGGAGGCCCGATGGGCTTTCGGCGGCGGTGGTGTCTGCTTCTCCTCCGACTCCCCCCCCCTCGCTCCCCCCCCCCCCCCCTCCCCCCCCCCCCCCCCTCGCTCCCCCGAGCGCCCTGGGATGCGCTGTGCAACCCTGGCCCCAAGCAGTGGCGCGGCCAGGGCCCCTCCGGGGGCGGAGGCCCTCGACCGGCGCTGCGGCCGCCTCGCCTCCCCCCCTCGCCTGCCCCTGCATCGCCTCAGCCCCCCTCGCCCCTTGACAGGTACCCCGTGCACAGATACCCAATGCAGATTCTGCTCTTCTGTCTCCCCCGAAGGTGGCTGCCCCCCCTCCGCGCACGGTTTTTCCACACAGGGTTTCAAGGTTTGGCAAGTACCCGCCATGGTTTTTCAATCAGAACGTGGCCGGCGTCTCAGAATGGGGCTGCCGCTGCAGCGCTAGCCTCATTTTAGGCTCGGTACTTTGCTCTCGTCGTTCCGGATGGCGCTCTCGCCACAGCGCGGCCCATTATCTTTTGGATCAAAATCTTCATCGCTGTAGCCTCCCACCCTTCCCCTCCTCCGCCTTCCCCTGGTTCTCCTGCTCCTCCCGCTACTTCTACTCTTGCTCCTGCTGTTGCCTTGTCCTCCTCCTCCTCCTTCCTCATCCTCTGCCTTTCTCGTGTGCTCCCCCTCCTGCTCATCCACTACCTCCTTCTCCGATGTACGCAGCCCCCCTTGCCCGATTGCGCCTAACACGACGGGGTCCGCTATGACACGGGCCCGTAAGGGAAGGATGTCAGATATAGCGCGAGCGCACCTGGCTTGCCCCTCGCCCCTCGCCCCTGCCCCTCCCCCCCTCGCCCCTCGCCCCTGACCCCCACAGGCGCCCGTGGAGGCGCTTAGTGGCCCCGGCTCGCGGCAGCGGCGCGGCCAGGGCCCCTCGAGGCCGTCTGGGCAGAGGTCCTCAACCTGCGCCACGGCCGCGGTGCCGAGCCGAGCTCGGGGCAGCCCAGATGTAGTCTGGGTCGTCGTCCATAGCGGGCGAAGAGGGGGGAGGGGGAGAGGCAGTAGGAGGAGGCAGGAGGAGGACGATCCAGCGGAGCAGGAGAGGGAGGAGGGGGCGGCGAGAGAGGAGGGAGGAGGAGGAAGAGGATGAGGAGGAGAGGGGAGGAAGAAGGAGGAGGAGGAGGAGGAACGGAGGAGGAGGAGGAGGCGGAGGAGGAGGAGGGGGAGAGGAGGAGGAGGAGGGAGGAGAATGATGAGGGAGAATGAGGGAGGAGGGGGGGAGGGGAGGAGAGGAGGAGGAGGAGGAGGAGGAGGAGGAGGAGGGGAGGAGAGGAGGGGAGGAGGGAGGAGAGGAGGAGGAGGAGAGAAGGAGGAGGAGGAAGAGGAGGAGGAGGAGAAGGGGAGGAGGAGGAGAAGGAGGAGGAGGAGAAGAAGGAGGAGGAGAGGAACGATGAGGAGGAGGAGGAGGAGGAGGAGGAGGAGGAGGAGGAACGATGATGATGATGATGATGATGATGATGAGGAGGAGGAGGAGGAGGAGGAGGAGGAGGAGGAGGACAGGAAGAAGAACTGGGAACCGCGCGGCAACGTGTGTGCCTCGGGCCTCCGTCCCGCCAGGGGCGACAAGCTCGAGCCGCAGGAGGAGTACGAGGAAGAAGATGATGAAGGAGGAGGAGGAGGAGGAGGAGAAGGAGGACAGGCAGCTGCAGATACCTGGTCCACGGGAAGACCAACAAGATAACAGCAATGATCCGCCGCCGTGCCTCCTCGCACGTTCAGGCGAGAAAGCATGCCAGGTGCTGCAACCTGACAGGTGTCATGCAATCTTCGGATGGACACCCGCCCTCTCGACGCATCCAGGTGGGCACACCGCCCCCTCGCCGCAGAACGGGTGAGGCATGTTTAAGGCTGTGTGACGTGATGCTTCGCGACGTGACGTGATGTGGCTTCGTTTCTTCTGTGATGTTCGAGCTTTCAACTTTCTGGTAATCGGCGGCGACGAGAAGAGGATGCACACTAGCTGGAGGATGACCACTGACGTTAGATTTAGGTAAGAACTGACACGCAAACACACTAACACAAGCCCGAACGAGTCAACACAATACTAAGACCGCGCCAACAACACGTCGTGTGAGCCACGATCCCTGTGAGGGTCTCGAGAACACCGGAAACAATAACCCGCGTGAGGGCTCATCACACCAAGGTTCAAGCAATGTCGGAACTTCGGCCCTCCTCCAAGCTCAACGACCCCGCAAATTTGCAATCAATACACCACCGCGAACACCACCCCCTCATGAACCTACTCTCTGGCGAGAGTTTCGGCCTCCCGATGGCCAGGATGGCCTCCAGGGCGGCATACAAGACAGCCAAGATGACAACAAGACGGCCGAAGATGGTCTCAGACCGCTCATGAAACCCCCAAGACGGCTTCAAGGCAGCCCAATAAGTCCGCAAGACGGCCCAAGCGGATTCCAAGAGTCCCTCCAGGAGGGCCTGGAGAGGCAACAGCAACTGAGTATGTCTGGTCTTTGACTGACTTTCGACGTCTCGCCTATTTGGTTTGCGACCGCCCAAGATAGCAAGCTGCCTCTGAGGTAGCTCCAAGACAACCCAAGAGGCCCCCAAGAGGGCCCAACGTCGGCCCACGAGGCCCCCACGAGGCCCGCAAGCGGCCCCCAAGAGAACCCCGAGATGCCCCCACGAGGCACCCAAGATGCCTTAAAGTGGCGCTGAAGACCGCCGCGAGGCCCCCGAGACGCCCCAACGTGCCTCCAACAGACCCCGAGAGGCATCCCAAGATACCCCCAAGTGGCATCCATACGCCTCTGGCCCACGGCCCCCCGAACTCTCCAACTGATGCCACGCTCCCCCGATAGGGGCAGCTCCCCTGGCCATCGTTCCTGGATGGGGTGGTGGGGGCACGCGAAGTGTTACAAATTCAAACTCCTCGATGCTACGCTGTTGCACGGGCACGGTGGCGGGACTTGCCGCAGGCAGCCGAATAACAATCATTTGCACTTGATTTCTGATTGGTCTTGATTGTTGTCAAGTGCAAGGAAACCGTCTTGTTTGTAGTGGTCTGCGAATTCAGGCTTGTATGCCTCCTAACTCCGTGCATCGATACTGTCCTGCTGCCATGCCTCCTGTTCGCTGCCCTGGGATGTACTTTATATACTGCTTATCTGTGCTCCCCGACCCCATCAAAATCGCCATATTCGCGGGGCGCTTAGCAATGAGGATACGTGGTATGATGACAACAGCGATTATAATGCCGAATGGTAACAGGATGAAGGGCTGCAGGCAGATGGCGATTGAGAAAATATATCGGATGTGATGGTGGTGATGACTGTGATGGAGGGGCACGAACAATTGATTCAAGCATCTATGCCGAACCAGTTCCTCGCAGATGTCCTACTTATTTGCCTCCTGGCCATCATCTATACCTGTAGTTTTGCAGTATACTCCTGTTCCCTCCCAAATCTCACCACACTCATCATGCTATGTGTGTTACTGTTGCTGGATATGCAAAAACGTCGGATGACCATTATGATGTTGTTACCAGGTTGCGATGGGGAGGGTCGACCAGATTACCAGGAACACGCAGACAAGGATAAACGATAGTTTGGCGATGACAATGGTGATGCTGGCGCTTTATGTGCTGCTCTTGCTGCCTTCCCCCATCTCGCCACCATCGGTGAGATAGTGCTGTGGCCGTTGCCGGTTGCCCAAGAACTGATGAGGAGCATCCTGACGATGTCAGTGGCTATGGTGAGGAAGGTCCGCAAGATGACGAGAAGCTGGCGCATGAAGAGTAAGTGAAGCTTGCCGATGCTAGTGGTGATGGTGGTGGTGAAGGGAATGAGCGAGGAACGGACTGAGGCACCTATGCCTCAAGCAAGATCTCGCTCTTATGCCCTGCCGCTCCACCCCGGGAACAGGCTCACTCTATGTCATGTATGTCGTGCGCGTGTCTCCTTCCCAGGAGAGCCCAGAATCGAATCGATAAGTCGGATCGGCAATCGAAATGAATCGGATCGGCGGAAAGCGGCAGCCAAGTCGGGAAAAATCGAATCGGCGGACATGGGCAGGCAAGTGTGCCTCCAGTGAGCAATCGGATCCCAAATCGGAATCCCAAGTCGAATCCAATCGATATCGGAAACCATCGAAGTCGAATCGAATCGAATCGGAAGAATCGAAACGAGCCCTGCCTTCCCCACCACGTCCCCATCAGCATGCTCCTCGGGGCCAAGCTGCTTCCTCGAGCGAATCGGCCCGCGGATGTCCTGCTTCTCTGCCTCCCGATCAAGGCCCCTGCGCTTCCGTGCGTGATCCTGCTCCTGGTGAGCTCTTCACACCATCACCATCGTACGAGTCGTAGGGAGACTGCTGCGTTCCCAAGGACGGCACGCATGCAGTATGAGGCTGCAGTGGCTGAGATGCGGATAGACAACAAGACGAAGAGCAGACAGACGAGGGACACCATGACGATGAACACGGGCGGACCGGACAGACGAGGATATGGAGAACTGTGACGACGACGGTGGGTCTGATGATCATAATTCGGAGGATGGTCAGGCAGATGTGCAGGTCGAGGAAGATCAGGATTACTTCAGAGAATGAGGATATTGTGGCTACATTATTCTTGAAAACATAATGCTCGTGATGAGGATGAGGAGGAGCGACTTATGATAATGAGGAAGAGGAGGAGGAGAGAAGAGGAACAATCAGACCACGACGATAATGTGAATTATGAAAATGGACGGCACAAATATAGCACCTCGATGCACGGGTAACACTAAGAGCCAACCACGGAGCCATACCGAGATACCACAACACAGTGTGCAGCACTGGCTCATCATACTCTCGCTACAGATTTTTTTGCCTGCGCGCGCTCAAACGGATTATGCAATGGAATGGGTCACCTCACGAAGCGAAACACCGCCACCGTGCGAGGAAACAACTCAAGCAACACAAACTGAAACCTCCCCCCGAGGCGGCCAAGAAGAGCAACCAAAGCTGCTCTAAGATGCCATCGAGACGGCGGCCCGAGGTGGCCCCAAGAGGGCCCGCCATTGTTTCAAGACGGTCCAACGAGCCCTCCAAGACAGCCCAGGAGGGCCACAAGAGGACCCCCAATAGGACCCGAAGGAGCCAGCCTTAGGTTTATATACATATAGAGAGAGATACATATCTATATATATATATACATACATACATACATACATATACAGATGCAGATGCAGATATGTATATGTATATGTCCCTCGGTTGTTTGATCATTTGTCCCATCCTCACCTGTTAGGGCTTCCCCCACCTCCAGACGGCCCCAGAGGCATCCAAAGCTGGTCCCAAGACGGCCAAAGAATTGCAAAAATCGTCCACAACAGCGTCAAGGCAGCCCGAGATGGCCCAAGACGGCCTCGAGACTGCCTCAAGAAACTTCCACTACGGACAAGAGGATCCCAACAGACGGGCCCAGAGCGCCTCATTACGGCCCAAGAGGGCCCCAAGACGGCCCAAGAAGGTCCCCAGGGACCCCGAGATTGCCCCAGAGGAGCCCAAGACAGGGGAGGAGGAGGAGGAGGAGGAGGAGGAGGAGGAGGAGGAGGAGGAGGAGAAGAAGTAGGAGAGGGAGGAGGAGGGACAAAGGAACGACACACTATACTATCGCTTACTGTACATCATGTCTCGCAGTGTGCCGCGAGCTTCTCCTCAACATCATCACAAACATGGTGCTCTACATCAAAGTCGTCCACTACGATGTTCCTCCTTTGTCTGTTCCTCCCCCTCCTCCTTCTCTCCCCCTCCTCCTGCATCGTTCCCTTCGTCCTACTCCGCCCCAGGACGGCCTCACGTGACCCAACATAAAAACCCAAGACGCCCGAGCTGTAACATGTGATGGCGCTCTGACTGTCACTGCAACCGTCGACGCATTCTATAATTATCTTCAACGCCGCTCGTTTTATGTCTATAGATTGGGCCTCTCCTGGGGCGCGAATCCTCCCTGGGAGGTCCCAGGAGGCCTCAGGAGGCCCCAGGAGGCTCCTTGAGGCCCCAGGAAGCCCCAGTAGGTTTCAGGAGGCCCCAGGAGGCCCCACCCTGGGAGGACCCGGGCTCATGCGCACAGACGCGGTTCGCATTGCTGTATAGCCTCCCTGCCGCCCGCGGAGCAAATTGCCTCCGAGGGCCCCTCCGGCCCCGTCCCTCCCCCCCCTCATCCGCCGGCACGGCAGGAGACACACCGTCCGCACGGGCCACCATACAGGGCAGCTTCTGATACATAGGATGCTTTAGGAAGAAGTTTAATACATGGTTGATTTGATGCATGAATAATTTTACTTGTGATACATGATTGACTTAATACAGGATGTTTAGAACTATAGGGCGTTTAGTACATGGTTGATCTATGAAAAAATGTATGCGTGAACTCACCGTTGTTTTTAAGACTAGATCCCTGCATTTGTAATACATGATCCGCACGCGGAGCATGTATTAAAAACGGCACTGCACACAGGCTCACACCCAGACTGGATCACATTCAAGCCGAGAGTACCGATACTCGCTCAAACTGCTCAACACACAGACGACCTCGTGTTCAGACCCGCTGCTCTGATCCAGAATATCCAGGCGGCAGGTCCAGCCAGACGCAGGCGTGAGCACCGCAAGGCAGGTGGCACGAAGGAAGCAGAACTCCCTCTGGGGCCACGAAACGTGTTCCCTACGGGGCCGCGACATGGGCGAGGGGTGTGCCGAATAGGGGGCGGGCGCGCCATGCGAGCCCTGCCCCTGGGGCCTTCGATGGAGCCCCCCCAACGGGGCAACGAAACGCGTCAGGGGCGCGCCAAGTTGGGGGCGGGTGCGCCATGCGAGCCCTGCGGCTGGGGCCTTCGGTGGGGCTCCGTCTGGGGCCACGAAGCGCGTGGAGAGAGTGCCGAATTAGGGGAGGGTGCGCCATGGGAGCCTTGCCGCTGGGACCTTCGGTGGAGCTCCCTATGCGGCTTCGAAGAGTGTGAGAGGTGCGCCGGCACGGACACGCGAAGGGCAGAGGCAGGGATGGGAGGAGGGACGGGGGGGAGGAGGAGCGGGAGGAGGAAGGAGTGACGGGCGCGCTGTCTCCTCAAAACGAGGACCCAACGCCACGGGATGGATTGGACACAGATGTTAAGGACATCGTGCAGATTCAGACTCACCCACGGGCGGGGGGGGCACGTGTGTAAGCCACATTCAATTGTAGTCAAATTTGTTGTGGCCAACCACTGGAGTTCCAGGCTCATTCGGAATCTGACCCGCCCGCACTCAGATCAATCATGCTCGCATTCACTTCTCACAATCACTCACAGCGAGACCTCGTCAGACTCGCCCCTCGCATGAGACTCACTCACAAAAGGGGCTTCTCGACAGAGGCCCATGATCGCCGAGATGCAGCAAGCATGCCAGTGGGGACTCGCTAAGGGGGGTCGCCAGGAGGTGTTGCGCGGGCCCGTCCGCGCCCAATTTGCGGGGACTCTCTCTGGCGAAACGCGTGTGTTGGCCTAGTGGGCGGGTTTCACCACGAAGGCCAGTATTGTATTGGGGCTATTTAGAATGTTGCCGACAAGGGGTGCTTCATGGGCCAGTTCGCGCGCGGATGGCGGAAACGCATGCTTCGGCCCAGTGGACGTGTCTACCTTCGGAGCACCATGTTTTTTCCACGATGTGGTAAAGCTGGCATGTGGTCCTTCCCACAGAGGAGCCACCACCGGGTGTACCGGGTGTGTTTCACGGGCCCGTTCGCGCCCAAATTGCGGGGACCTGTCAGGCGAAACGCTTGCTTGAGCCCAGGACGAATCTTTTCTCGGGCCCCCATGACCACCGCGAAGTAGCAGGCATTGCATTCTGCGTTTTCCAGAAGGGAAGCCGCCGATGGGTCTTGCCTGGGCCCTTCTGCGCCCAGATTGCGGGAACTTTTCAGGCAAAGCGCATGTTTCGGCACAGTGGGCGAGTTTCTTTTCGGAGCCCCATGATGTGAAGCGAAACGCCTGTTCTTGGGCCCACTGGACATGTATCTCTTCAGAGCCACATGATTGCCGCGATGTATGAGGCAAAGCACTTGGGCCTCCCAAAGGTGAGGCACCGTTAGCGCCTAGAGTGTAAGGCTTTCTGGCCTGTTTCGGCCCAGTGGACGTGCAGCTTCTTCCCAGAGCCTCAAGATCACCTCGAAGTAGTCGGCGCGTCCTTCATGTCACCCATGGAAACGGAAGAGAATTGCAACACAGCCGAGACTGGCAAGGGACAACCAATGTTCACCAGGAGGCCACGGGAGCAACTGGAACAATCAAAGAACACCAAAAACAACTGGGAGTGCAGACAACCAGGGATACCAAACACAGCCAGGAATTGGGAGGAATCGCCAGGAGGGCCCAGGGGACACTGGATCAACCGGACACAGCCAGAAACAGTCAAAGACAGCCAACAGGCGTTCCACTGAAGCCATAGGCAGTTGTGCCCTCGAACGTGGCCAGAGCAGGTTCTGGTTTCAAGCGTATCATGTGTACTTCGTGAATGGGGAATACGTTGCTTGAGTCAGTGCAGAACATAGTGTATCAGCTGTCTGCTTGGTCATTGTTGATCATGTTTACGTTGGAGGTTGCGGTTTACCCCAGCAAGGGAGTCGACACTCGGCAGAACAACATTGATGCTCTGACAAGCTTTCGTATCCTCACTGCCGCTTCGATCGTCCTGGAGCACCTTCGCACGGGCCTGTTAATGTTTGGGTCATCGTAGTTCCTCTTGTTGAGTGGATGTGTCATCAGCTTGACACGCGGAAAAAACAGGGCATTTGAAAGCACCCTTTTCTTCTGCAGAAGAAGTAGTCACATTATTGTCCTTCGTTGGATGCGTGTTGCGCCTCTGTATTTGTTCTTTTTCGCAATCTAAGAGACCGACTTGGCGAAGGTGACGCACGACGGCTTGGACTTGTTTGTGCCATTGTGTTGCGCCGTGCAGGCGCCAATGAAAACAATCATGCTTCCGTGGTCGAACCATATAGCTTTTCATCAACAATAAAGGGGCGATGAGCAAATTGCTTGCACCATTGATCATGTAAGTGTATTTACTGGAATTACTCTGTAATGGAAAGAGGGATCATTGGGAGCAGTGGGCAGCTTCCCCAAAGCAGTTTAATCAAGACAACCGCGGGGTGCTGTGCCCTCAAGATTGTTGATTTCGTTGTGTTCTTCTGGGCAGACCACGTGGGCCACCTACGCGGGCCATGTTTCGCACTTCGGTGTGGATGGCTTGTGGCCATGACCAGAAGTCCCTGCCGAATTTGAGGCCGTCTTCGAACCGTGGCCTGCTCGCGTGCAAGGTGCGACGGCGCGTAATGTTTACAATCGTTTTGTCGCATTGCCACGCATCTTTTCGCGCCTCCGAAGCTATAAACCCTTCTAAATGAAGGAACACTCGCGCCCCCGAAGCCATAAACCGTAGAACATCATATATAAGATTCGCCTCCCCAGGGCCAAACCTTCGAACATTTTACCATACTGGCTTCCCAGAGGCCACAAACCCTGGCAAATGATACAAGATTCGCGTCTCCGAGGCCATAAACCCTCCGCAATAATTGTGCCCCCGAGGCAATAAACCTTCGTACATTACACAGCCTTTGCGTCCCCGATGCCACAAACCGTTGCAAATCACGCAAGGTTCGCGACCCTGTAGCCATAAATCATTGTAAATGACATAAGATTCGCGCCACCGAAGCCATAAACCCTTGTAAATTATCGTTGGCCCTCGCATGAAATCCCGGTATTACTTCACGTCAGCGTCCAGACATCCCAACACAGCTCTGGCAAGTCCCATTCTAAGAGAGGGGGGCCAGCGGCATGGGGGCGAAGCCCTCATGGATATATATATATATATAGAGAGAGAGAGAGAGAAAGAAAGAAAGAAAGAAAGAAAGAAAGAAAGAGGAAAAGAGAGAGAGAGAGAGAAAGCATGCGTCCCCCGCCTGCTCTTTCCCTTCCCCATCCCTTTCCGCCCCTCCCCCCCCTCCGTCTCCCCCCCTCCTCCTGCCCCTCCTCCCGCCGCTGCTTCCGCTCCCCCTGCTCCTGCACCTGCTTTCCCGTGCTCTGCTCCTGCCACCTCCGTCTCGTCATGGTCTGGCGGCCGGCGGCAAGTCCCGCCACCGTGGCGCGGGCGAGGCCGGCGCGACCCTCCTCGGCCCGGGCATGGATCCCGTGCGCGTTGCGGTCTCCGGCCGTCTGGAGGCCCTCTCGGAGCCCTCTCGGAGGCCCTCGCCGAGGTCCGGCAGCCATCGGAGGCCCTCGGAGGCGACCCGTGAGCTTGGCAGGAGGAGGGGGAGGAGGAGGAGGAGGAGGAGGAGGAGGAGGAGGAGGAGGAGGAGGAGGAGGAGGAGGAGGAGGAGGAGAAGGAGGAGGAGGAGGAGGAGGAGGAGGAGGAGGAGGAGAGGGGTCGTGGACGCGTGGGCCCAGGACCTTCCCACAGGCTGCACATAAAGGCGTCGTGGAGGTGTGGGGGGGGCCCTGCGCTGGCGTGGAGAGTCTGAGTGCGAGCAAGATGTATGACGAGATCGGAGGGCTGGTGATTCTCTGACTGAATGTAAGTGAGACGGAGCATGTGTGAGCGTGGGTGAGTCCGAACGGGGGCGAGGCAGAATATAAACGATCCAGATGTGTGATTTGGCTTGGACATAACGGATCTGTGTATGGGTAGATGGGTTCGAGAGAGTCTGGATGCGATGGACAATGGACGGGATGCGACGTGAAGAGTGAGGCGGAGGGTTCCCGCGAAGCGCAAGGGCCCACACTTCTGCTACGGGCGAACCGTTGGGTTCTACTGAGAGGCGTGGCGATCAACTCTGGACGACAAGTGGGTATGGGCCACGGGTGAGAAATGTTGGGCACGATCCTACATTGAGTATGGGTAGGACTGGAGGTGGGTGGTCATAACAAAACAGTACCTGAATGTCTGAATGGTGCGTCGGCTGAGCGTGAACAAATCTGGGTATGACTGAGTCTGAGTGTGTGTGTGTGTGCTTCGGGGTGTGCATCAATCAGAACAGCCTGCGCCTATGATCTGAGGAAGTAGTTCCACGATCCTCAAACTTCGATCGTCCTCTTCACACCATTCCTTCCCTCACCCACTCCGTGCGCTCCCGCTGCCAAGAGCATCGAGGAGAGCGATCGGGAGGAAGGCCAGGGATGGAGAGAGGAGGGGGATCCGCGGATCGAATCACCCGACAGCTGAACGAGGAAGGTTCTTTTGATGCCGTTGATTGTCATTTCCTCAATCTTCTTAGTCAGCTAACTATGCAGTGTGCAAATAATTGACCAGCAATGCCTGGCGAGGGCCACGGCATGGTTTAGTACTCCCTTCTGGCTGCGGCCCGGAGGGTCTACTCACCATCCTTGTGCGCAGGATGGCCCTGGACAGGCAGGCTGGTGTACATATTCCTTCTGCGAAGATCACCAAGCGGATTCGGCCGGATCCACTGGGCAGCATGGTGGGCCCAGACATTCTCTCGAAGCGTGTGGGTGGCCAGCGCTCCCGAGAAGGTCTGGATCCACGGGGGGGGGGCGATTTGGTCTGGTCGGGCACATCGGGTGATCTGATCGTCGACTAGTGGCACCGCCAACCACACCTGCTGCACCGTCAATTCGGCGGGGAACGACGAGTATCAATGACACGCGCGTCGTTTTTCAAACAGCGCGCGGTACGTACTCGCTCGCTCATTGTATCCGCCGCCGTGCCCGCGGCACGCGTAGGCGTGGAAGAATGCCAAAGGCTGCCTGGCAAGGTTTTGCTTAGTCTTCTAAGGGCCCCCCCCACCCCCCTGGTCACGCTTCCATGACTGCATCGCCCCTATTACCGCCGGTCCCTGGGCGGTCATGGCGCCTCCCCGGGGCTCTTCAAGGATTCTATGACGGCCCAGAAGGCCCTCTTGGAGGCCTCTTGGGGCCTCTTGGGCGCCTCCTGGGACCTCCAGGGGGCCTCTTGGGGCGGAAAGCTCGGATCTTCTGTTCGTGTTCCCTATCTTGGGCCTTTTAGGGCCGTCTTGAAGCCCTCTCGAGCCGTCTTGGGCGCCTCTTGGGCCGCCTTGGGGCGCCCTCAGGCCGTCTTCGGGCCCTGTTGCCAAGAGGCCCCAAGAGGCCCTAAGAGGCCCCAAGAGACCCCAAAACGGCCCCTGGGGGCTTCAAAACTACTTCCAAGAGGCCTCCGAGAGGCCTCCCAGGAGGTCCCAACGAACATCCAATAGGCTTCATTCCAACAACCCAGGCACGGTGGCGGAACTTGCCGTAGGCAGTTTGACAAAACCTGACACTGTTTTAACAATAACACGCTGATGGGGTCGTCCAACCGTCGTTATATTGATACTGCTTTTGATCCCTCTCCGAAGGAGACATCCCTGGGGCTCAGGCCCATTGTCGCGAGCAATGCCGCCAGGCTTTGTCGCCGCTCAGAGGGTAAGGCTGTAATCCCTGCCGCTTCTCTTCTGCCAGCCGTCTGCGAGCACCATCCCTGAATCTCTCCCTAGTCGGCGTGGCGTCCTTTCATCTGCGCATTTCGAGCGCAGCGGCCTTCCCGCGCCCGTCTGTCGCACACCATACACGCAGCAATCGCTGAGGTCACCCTTGCACATGCACAAGCACGCGCAAATGGGAGAGCATGGCGCCGTCCCCTATGCAAAATCAGGAACGCGCGGTGTATACACTAGGGCAGTTCGGAAGGACACGGCGAGCATGTCTTGACACGAGCACCTGCTGCCAGCACTGAGGGTGGCATGCGAACGCCCTGAGACGGCGGACAGCCTTTCCACTTTGCAGCGCCCGAGGATTTAAAACGCATCACGCTGGTAGTGCAAGCCGCTGCCCCCTCGGGCCGGAGGCAGTTCAGACCTGGCAGCCACGAGGGCGGAAGGCGCCGCACAAGTCGAATGGGCGCGGCATCGCTGGCTCGTCCTGTCCTGGGGCCTGCTTGGTGCCTTCCGCGGGGCGCTCTCGGGCTCTCGCGGGGTCTACTGTGGGCATTTGGGGGCTGGGTCCCCAAATGCCTCGGGCCCTTAGGGGAGGTCTGATGACCGTCTGGGAAGCATTGGGGCCATCCTTGCACGGCCTTGGGTCGTCTTGGAAGGGGGCCTCTTGTGCAGCGCTCGCGCGCTCTTGTGCCGTCGTGGAAGCCTCTGGGGCCCTTCCTGGAGCCGTCTTAAGCTGAAGCATAGCGAACGCCAAGCATGCCCGAACGCTGAGGGAGGCCGGCAACTTTCGTTCCTGGGGGGCCTGGTGCGGGATCGCCTTGGAGCCTCTTGCGGCCACGTTGGAGCCCTTCCGAAACCGCCCCCAACGTGTAATCGCGGCGCTTTGCTCATGAACGTCACGCCCCACATGTGCGCCTTCTGTCGCCTGGGGCAAGGCCCGCCAACCCCCCTCACCTCCCGTCGGACGCTCTCGTCGGCCCTCGTCGGCCCTCCGGCCTCGGGACGCTCCTACAGCAGCTGCGCCCCGCATAGAGAGTTTCCTGGGGGTGCCCGCGTCGTCCCGTGCGGCCGCTGGAGAGACGCCGCGGACCCCTCGGGGCGCACTGGGGTGGGAGGCATCGGGGGGGGGGCCTCGGCGACAATTGCTGCAAAGACTGGCCGCCCTGGCATTCCTATCGGCCAACCACGACATGTGCGTTGAACGAGCGGGTGCTCTCACAATGCTAGCCAACGTAGACCACAACAGTGTGTTTCTATGCTGTGCAGTGTCTGTGGCGCAACATACGAGAAACTTTTTTGGTGGTGCAATTGTTGTTATATATATGGTACAATCGATGCTGTGGAACCTATGTAGACCAACCTGTGTGGTGCAATTTTCTACCGTGCACCGCGCTTGACCACCTCCGCTGCTCGCGCAATCGTCCCACCCACCCACCCGCAACTTGGTCTGCAAAACTATCGCGGTGGCGATTTCGATGAATGCTTGACGTTGGCTGGTTTATCTCTGCGGCCGCGCCAGCCCAAGCGCGCGAGCATACCGGCCAGCTAGTTTGACGTGACCGACGCCGCCGCGGTGGCGCTGACCGCAGAGCGCATCCCAGCGGGCACTTCAATGCGAGTCGGCGACTTGGGCGGGCGCGGTATCATGGCAACGTCGCCACCGGTAGACACGATGATGATAGTAGCGATGCTGGCAACGGTATTGCCAACGACGGCGGCGCGGCCAGGGCGGGCGCCGATGCTGATCACGCCGACGACGATGACGGCGTCTTCGCGTCGGTAATGGAAGTTCGGGAAAGAGTTCGACATGCGCGCGCGGCCGACGCGCGATAGTGGGCCGCATGGTATTATTTGACACGGATCGTGCCCCCCCGAGCGCGCGCAAGGGCGTACGAATGATATCGGCAGGAGGCGCCCGAGGCCCGTTTGGCAGAATTCCATGAACATGTTGAGACACCGATGGGCCCCCCAAGAATTCGCAAGAGCGCGATCGCATGTTGTTTTGCAACCTGATGTTGCGAAACCATATGCTTTGTAGTTGCATGTTTGTTTGGACACTCGGTTTTGAAGTCGATACGGAACCAAGAAGGTTCTGACGGATTTTGGCATGCGCGCGCGACGACGCGCGCGCGCACTTCGTCTTATTTGTTGCAAACGATTCTCACGACGGCACACGCGCAAGGGATTTCGAACGATTTCGGCATGCGCGCGCGAAGTCTGTTTGGTAACATGTTCTGGGCATGTTAAAACACCGAAGGTTTTCTTGGGAACTCGGAAAAAATGCGCAAGCTTTTTCCCTAACTAGGCTCTGCCTAGAAGGGTTCTTACTCTGTAGCTTAAAGGGGCCCGGCAGTGGAACGCGCCCCGGGCGGTTCCCCCAGTCCCCGGGGAGCCAAGCGAAAGCAACAGCAAATGAAAAAGCAAACACGCGGTTCCCCCAGTTGCGCTCCCTGGGTGCAAAGGCAAAAGTGAAGGCAAAAGCGAAAGAAAAGCAAAAACATAACATATCATAGCATAACATAGCATTGCATAACATAGCACAGCATAGCGCAGCATAGCATAACATAGCATAGCATAGCCTAGCCTAGCCTAGCCCAGCATAGAATGGCGCAGCATAGCATAGCATAGCATAGCATAGCATAGCATAGCATAGCATAGCATAGCATAGCATAGCATAGCATAGCTGCTACAACTACGACGATGGGGAGAAGGAGGAGGACGGCGTTTACCGTTCCTACTAATGTTGTTTTCCTGGAGGCTCCAACTTCTAGGTAGGGTCGCACCTGGATGAATAATGGAAATCGGTGCTGCGAAACCTCGCGTTGTTCTTAATATCTTTTGGGGGCTAAATCTTGACATGTTTGCGAAGCCGATTGTTTTTAACGGATTCTGACATGCGCGCGCGCACTTCGCCCCGTCGTTCGCAAGAAATTCCTGGGAAACAGAAGCAGCACAAACAAACTGATTTTTCATTAACGAATGCGCGCGCGTAGTATTTCTTGCAGAGGATGGCGGGGAGGGGCGGATACCGGCCCCGTGGAGGGTGCGAGATCATATTTCGGATGGGCAATGGGGCAAACTCAAATGTAAATTTCAATACGAAAAAAGGTGGTTCGATGATCCCGGGGGGGGATTAAATACATTTCTTTTCAGACAAGAGAATCAACGTGGTGCACCCTGTGTTAAGCACTCTATGTTGGATACTATATTTTGTGTAACTTATCCATGTTGTGCAATCGAGGTTGGGCAATATATGTGGTGCAATGGATTTAAAACAAATGAGTTGACACATCCCATGCTCTTGCAATCATCCCGCCCACCCACCCGCAACTTGGTCTACAATGCCAAGGCGGCGGCGATCGCGATGAGTGCTCAGCGTTGTCTGGTCTATCTCTGCGGCCGCGCCAACCCAACCACGCGCGCGCGCCGGCCCGCCAGCTTGACGCGACCGACGCGGCCGCGGCGGCGCTGACCGCAGGGCGCACCCTAGCGGGCTCTTCACTGCGAGTCGGCGACTTGGGCGGGAGCGGTACCATGGCAACGCCGACAACGGTAGACCCGTTGATGGTAGCAGCGATGATTGTGACGATGTTCGCACCGACGAATTCGCGGCCAGTGCGGGAGCCGATGCTGATCGCGCCGACGACGATGACGGCGTCCTCGCGTCGGTGATGAAGGTTCGGAAAGAGTTCGACATGCGCGCGCGGCCGACGCGCGAGTGGCCCGCGCGTTTGTATTTGACGCGGATCGCGCCCCCTAACACGCGCGCAAAGGCGCACGAATGATGTCGGCATGCCGCGCCAGAGGTCCGGTTGGGGTTGGCAGAAATCCATGACAACGTTGAAGAGAAGAAAACACAGTTTTTTTGAGAATTCGCAAGAGCGCGCGCGAGTTTTGTTTGACAACTGATGCTGCGAAACCATGCGTTGTTGTTTACATGTGTTTTGGATATTCGGTTTTGAAATCGTTACGAAACCCACGGCGTTTTACGCTTTTAATATGTACGTATATATACATACATACATACATACATACATACATACATACATACATACATACATAGATACATACATACATACGTGTATAAATATAAGATTTCGGCATGAGCGCGACGACGCGCGCGCGTGCACTTCGCCATTTTTGTTGCTAGGGATTCTCGCGACGGCACGCGCGCAGGGGCGTTCGAACGATTTCGACATGCGCGCGCGAAGCCCGTTTGGTAGCATGTTCTGAATATGTCGAAAAAAACAATGGCTGTCGGATGAATTTCGAAAACCTTCCGAAACCTAAGGTTTTGCAAAGATTTCGGCATGCGCGCGCGACGACGCGCGCGTGCACTTCGTTACGTTTGTTGCAAAGGATGTATGAAAGCGTATGATTGTTGATAAACGAGCGCGCGCGCATGGAATTTTTTGCAGAGGATGATGAGGGGGGTCAAATCCGGCTGGGCTGGGGTGGTATTAGTTCATTTTTAGGATGGACGGTGCGGCAGATTTATGTGAAAATTGCAACACACAAATGCGCACCGATAAAGCTAGGGGGTGGTGGTGGATCCTGTTTTTGGTGAAAAAATCTACGTGGATCAATTTGTGTGTTATAGCCGATGTCCCCCAACAATGCCTCCTGTTGAAAGTCTTTACATTGAACAAAGAAATGGGCCCGCGGGCCGGTCTGGCGGCCACGTTGTCGCCGTCGCCGCCCCGTCGCCGCCCCGTCGCCGCCAGTCGTTTGTGCCTGCGGGCTGGTCTGGCGGATGCGTTGTCGCCGTCGCCGCCGCGTCGCCGCATCGTAGCCGCCCGTCGTGTGGGTAAGACGGTCGATCTGGCGGCAACGTTGTCGCCGTCGCCGCCCACTCGCCGCTTATGTTGCACAACGTCAGTTTCCTGCCCACGCAAATATTGAAATCTACCCCCCTTGGGGCTGACGGGGTACCTTTTCGCATTGCAATTTACATGCTTGCTCCATCGTCCATCCGAAGTGTGAATTCGCCCCCCCCCCCCAGCCAGGCTGGAGTTTGGCCCTCCCGATATCCTCGGCAGAAGATGAAATTCGCGCGCGCCCGTTTACTAACGATCATCAATGTTCAAGAACCCCTTGCAATATTATGACCAAGTGCGTGCGCGTGCGTCGTCGCGCAAGGATGCCGAAATCTCTCTCTCTCTCTCTTTCTCTCTCTCTCTCTCTCTCTCTCTCTCTCTCTCTCTGTCTCTCTAGATATATATACATACATGCATACATATATACATATATATGTATATATATATATATATATGTACACGTACATACATACATCGGAGGGGTCCTGGGACACACAACTAAACAAACACACATAACAGGATTCCCCATGTTTTCCATATGTGTTTGGTTTCTGTCTTCCCCCCACTTCCGATATGTTCCCATTTTATCTGGGGAATCGACGATTGATTGTGTTTGTGCTTCCCTCCCGATACATACATACATACATACATACATACATACATACATACATACATACATATATCTATACACATATATAAATATACACATATACATCCAGGGAGGTAAAAAAAAAAAAAAAAAAAACAAAAAAAAAAGGAACTGTAGAAATTGGAAACTTAAAATTCTAGGTTGTCCCGTAGAGATTGCAGCCCCGAAGCACGGCAGACAACAGCACTAGGAATATGCAAAACAAGAAGCGGACCCGTGACGCGGCATGAAACAAAACAAAGAACACCCTGGAACAGCAGGAAGAAGATCTGGGAAACATCTGTCCAGAGATCTGGGGAGTGTCCAAAGGAAGACTTGACGCGGTTGCAAAGCGATACATCTGGAGGAATGTTTCGGGAATAGTTGCGGAAATATCTGAGGGAAGAAGATCTGGCGGAAGATATGGCGAAAGATATGACGGAAAATCTGGCGGAAGATCTCGCGGAAGATCTGGAGGATAAATCTGGCGGAGGATCTGTCGGAAGATCTGGCGGAAGATCTTGAGGACGATCCGGCGGAACATCTGGCAGAAGATCCGGCGGGAGATCTGGCGGAAAATCTCGCAGAAGACTTAGAAGATCAATATGGGGGAAGATGTAGCGGAAGATCTGGCGAAAGATCCCGCGGAAAATCTACCGGAAGATCTGCCAGAAGATCTGGCGGAAGATCTTGAGGAAGATCTGGCGGAAGATCTGGAAGAAGGTCAGGCGGAAGATCTGGAGGATAGATCTCGCGGAGAATATAGCGGAAGATCTCGCGGAAGATCTGGAATGCAAATCAGGCTGAAGATCTGCCGGAAGATCTGGCGTAAGATCTGGCGGAAGATCAGGCGAAAGATCTGACGGAAGATCTGGAGGAAGATCTGGCGGAAAATCTGGTGGAAGCTTGGGGAAGATCTGGCGGAAGATCTTGAGGAAGATCTGGCGGAAGACCTGGAGGAAGGTTTGGCGGAAGACCTGGAGGATAGATCTGGCGGAATATAGCAGAAGATCTGGGGAAAGATCTGGAATGCAAATCAGGCTGAAGATCTGCCAGAAGATCTGGCGTAAGATCTGGCGGGAGATCTGGCGGAAGATCTCGCAAAAGATTTGAAAGATCAATCTGGAGGAAGGTGTAGCGGAAAATCTGGCCGAAGATCTCGCGGAGGATCTGGAAGAACATCTGGCGGAAGATCTGGCGGAAGATCTCGCGGAACATCTAGCGGAAAATCTGCCGGAAGATCTGGCGAAAGATCTGACGGAAGATCTGGAGGAAGATCTGGCGGAAGATCCCGCGGAAAATCTGGAGGATAAAAGTGGCGGAAGATCTGGCGGAAGATCTGGCGGAAGCTTGGGGAAAATCTGGACGAAGAGTTGGGGGCTCCTGCTCTTCCACCGCCTCCTCCTCCTTCTCCAATGCGTCCTCCTCCTCGTCCTGCTACACCTCCTCCTCCTGTTCTTTCGCAAAATCTTCCTCCAGAGCTTCCGCCCGAGCTTCCGCCATCTTCCGCCAACTTTCTCCTCCAAATCTTCCTCCAAATCTTCCGCCAAATCTTCCTCCAAATCTTCCACCAAAACTTCCGCTAGATCTGCTGCGACATCTCCCGCCAAATTCAGATTCAAAATCGTCCGGCTAATCTCCCGCTATCTTCCGCCAAATTTATCCTTCAAATATTCCGCAAGATTTTCCGCCACATCTTCCGCCAAATCTTCCGGCAGATTGATCCTCCAAATCTCCCGCGAGATCTTCCGCCAAATCTTCCGCCAAATCTTCCGCCAAATCTTTCTACAAATGTTCTGTCAAATCTTCTGGCAAATCTTCCGCCAAATCTTCCGCTATATGTATGTTCCACCAGATTGATTATCCAAATCTCCCGCGAGATCTTCCCGCAAATCTTCTGCCAAATGTTCCGCCAAATCTTCCGCCAAATCTTCCGGCTAATCTTTCTCCCAATCTTCCGCCATATCTTTCTCCAAATTTTCCGTCAAATGTATCTTCCTGATTTTCCGCCTGATATTCCGCCAAATCTTCCGTCAGATCTTTCGCCAGATCTGCCGCCAGATCTTCCGCCAGATCTTCCGCCAGATCTTTCCCCAGATCTTCTTCCCTCAGATTTTCCCGCAGATCTTCCCCCAAACATTTCTCCAAATTAATCGCTTTGCAACCTCCGCCAGGGGGAGGAGGAGGAGGAGGAGGAGGGGGAGAAGGAGGAGAAGGGAGAGGAGGAGGAAGAGGAGGTGGGGGAAAATAGCCGTGACCATTTGTTAAATTAGGTTTTCAGCGATCACTCGCGCGATGACGGCAGGGCATGCAACAACATAAGGACTTTTTATAAATATGATTTTTGAGTAGGTCCGCAAGACTGAAGCCGGGCATGCCCGTCTAGTTTTTTTGAACTCCATGTATGCATTAATGAATATTTTAGGTTTCGTAGGGTCAACATCGAGCGCCCCGGCAGCAAAAACGCATGGTTTCGCAACAAAGGTTTTCAACAACAACCCGGCGCCCGCGCTCCTACGAATTCTGGAGGAAACAATTTGTTTCTGCATCTCTATCACGCGCTACCACGCGGGCCTTTCGCACGCGCGCGTCGAAATCGCTCGAGCGCCATTGCGCGCATGCTGTCCCAATAACCCATTGCAAAAAACGGGGGGGCGCGCACGCGCGCGCGTCGGCCGCGCGCGCATGCCGAAATCCATCGAACACCTTGGGTGTCGCAAAGTTTGATTGACGAGAATCCCGAGAATGCATCTTTAAACGCATGGTTTTGAAGCCTGCGTTCGCGCTCTCGCGGTTTCTTGCGGGTCCTTCAAGGAACCATCGGGTTTAAATCTGTTCATGAAAATTTGCAAAATGTGCCTCTCGCGCCGCA
Source organism: Prorocentrum cordatum (assembly GCA_963575745.1). Lineage (NCBI taxonomy): Eukaryota > Dinophyceae > Prorocentrales > Prorocentraceae > Prorocentrum > Prorocentrum cordatum. The sequence goes on from CAUYUJ010000271.1 coordinate 99,458, forward strand.
TGTCGAGCTCATTCGAACGCCCATGCGCGCGTGATGGGGGCGCACGATCTACGTCAAACAATTCAATGCGGGCCACGCGCGCGCGTCGGCCGCGCGCGCATGTCGAACTCCTTCAAAAACCTTCTCCATCGCCGCGGCGAAGACATCGTCGGCGCCACCGGCGGGCGTGGTCAATATCGGCGCCGCCAATGGCCTAGCCGTCGCCATCGCCACCATCGTCGCCATCATCGTTACTTGCATGATCGTGTCTACCGTGAACGGCGTCGCCATGGTACCGCGCCCGCCCAAGTAGCCGACTGGCACTGAAGTGCATGCTGGGAAGTGCCCAGCGGTTAGCGCTACCGCGGCCGCGCTGGTCGCGCCAAACTAGCTGGCCGCTGCGCGCGCGAGCATGCGCGGGCTAGCGCGGCCGCAGAGATGCACCAGTCAACGCCAAGCACTCATCGCAATCGCCACCGCCTGGGTTTTGCAAACCAAGTTGCGGGTGCGTGGGTGGGTGGGTATACAAAAACCTTCGTTCACGCTCCTGCGAATTCTGAAAACAGCCATGCGGGTGTCAACGCGTTCGTCACATGTAACCAAACGCGTGCCCTCGCGCGCGCATGTCTAAATCATTCGAGCGCCCTGGCGCGCGTGCTGTCAAAAGAACCTGTCGTGGCAAAGCGAAACGAAGGCCACGCGCGCGCGTCGTCGCGGGCGCGTGCCGAAACTTCGTAATAACCATTGGTGTCGCAAGGATTTCGAAATCGAGGGCCCCGAAAACACATTTAAAACGAAACCGTGGCTTTGCAGCGCCAGGTTTCGGAAAAAGGTCTGCGCGCTTTCGCCTTCAGGAAGCCCTCGGTGTTTCCACGTCTTTATCTTACTCGACCAAAGGGGGCCTTTCGCGCGCGCGTGTCGAAATCATTCGAACGCTCTTGCGCGCGTGCTGAGGAGGGGGGGGGCGCGATCCCTGTCAGATAATGCCACGCAGGCCACTCGCGGCGGACGCATGCGGGCACCCACACCACTGGGGCCTTCGGTGGAGCCCCCCATGGGGCCACGAAGCGCTGTGCGTACGCATGCGGGCACCGCCACTGTGGCCTTCGGTGGAATTCCCCGTGTGGCCACAGAACGCTGTACCAGGTATGTGGCGGACGCATGTGGGCACCGCCACCGGGGCCTTCGGTGGAACTCGCTATGGGGCCACGAAGCGCTGTACGGGAAGTGGCGGACGCATGCGGGCACCCCCACTGGGGCCTTCGGTGGAGCCCCCCATGGGGCCGCGAAGCGCTGTACTGGGTGTGGCAAACGCATGCGGGCAACCCCACTGGGGCCTTCGGGTGAGTTCCCTATGGGGCCACGAAGCGCTGTACTGGGTGTGGGTGACGCATGCGGGCGCCCCCACTGGGGCTTTCGGGGCCACGAAGCGCTGTACTGCTTGTGGCGGACGCATGCGGGCACCCCCACTGGGGCCTTCGGTGGAACTCCCTATGGGGCCACGAAACGTGTGAGGGGTGTACCGAATTCGGTGTGGCAGATGCATGCGTGCACCCCCATTGGTGCCTTCCGCGGAACTCCATCCAGGGCCACAAAATATGTAAGGGGTGTGCCGAAATGGTGGACATGCTGTGAGCAAAGGCAGGGATGAGGGGAAGCGGAGGAGGGCGGGGAGGAGGACGAGGGAGAAGAGGAGGAGCAGGAAGAGGGGGAGGAGGAGGAGGAGGAGGAGGAGGAGGAGGAGGAGAAGGAGGAGGAGGAGGAGGAGGAGAAAGAGGAGGAGGAGGAGAAGGGAGGAGGAGGAGGAACAGGAGGAGGGGGAGGAGGAGGAGGAGGAGGAGGAGGAGGAGGAGGAGGAGGAGGAGGAGGAGGAGAGGAGGAGGAGGAGGAGAAGGAAGAGGAGGAGGAGGAGGACGAGGAGCAGGAGGAGGAGGAAGAGGAGGAGGATTAGGAGAAGGAGGAGAGGAGGAAGAGGAGGAAGGGGGGAGAAGGAGGAGGAGGAGGAGAAAAGGAGGAGAAAAGGGGGAGGAGAAAAGGAGGAGGAGAAAAGGAGGAGAAGGAAGAAAAGGAGGAGGAGGAACAGGAGGAAGAGGAGGAGGCGGAAAAGGAGGAAGAGGAGGGGGAAGGAGGAGAGGAGAGGAGATGAGGAAGACAACGCGGGGCGCTGTCTCGTCAAAACGAGGACCCAATGACACAGGATGGACAGGACAAATGGTTTCGCAACAAGCATATCTAGAAACATCTGCGCGCGCGCCTTTGCCAGCCCTTGAGTGGAAGATTTCTTATATCAGAAAAAAGTACTACCAAACGTGCCTCTCACCCGCGCGTGCCGAAATCGTCCGAACGCCCTTGCGCGCGTGCCGGGAGGCGGGGAAAGGGGGGAGATCTCGATCGAATAACACCACGCGGGCCACTCGCGCGCGTCGGCCGCGCGCGCGTGCTGGAATACTTACAAAACCACCATCACCGACGCGGGGATACCATCATCAGCATCATCATCATCACCATCATCATCACCATCATCAGCATCATCATCATCATCATCATCATCATATGCGCGATCAGCATCGGCGACGTCATTGCCACTGCCGTCGTCATTATCATCATCATCATCATAATCACCATCATCATCATCATCATCATCATCATCATCATCATCATCATCATCATCATCATCATCATCATCATCATCATCATCATCATCTAATCATCATCATCACCATCATCACCATCATCACCAACATCGCTACTACCATCACCGTGTCTGCCATTGTCGGTGTCGCCCTGGCACCGCGCCTGTGCGAGTCACCGGCTCGCACGGAAGTGCACGTGCGTCAGCGCGGCCTGCGAGACGCGCTGAGCAGCCGGCCGCTCTGCGCGCGAGCCTGCGCGCGCTAGCCCGGCCGCGGCGACGCGCGAGCTGGCGCCAAGCGGCCATCGAAATCGCCGCCGTATGGGTTTTGCAAACTAAGATGCGGGTGGGTTGGTGCGATGACTGCGCGAGCATAGGGGGTGGCAGCGCGCGAGGAAGTCAAAGTCAATTGAACCCCATCACCACGGGGATTGCACCGCATGGTTTGCACCATGACGATAGCACCACATTGATATTCATTCCTATCACAAAATTATGATGTACCTCCCCCCCAGATTTGGGAAGTATCCGTAAATAAAACGTCGTGCCATGTCAGCCAGGGCGATCTCGACTCGCTCCGCCATCCCTGTCACATGATACCATGCGCGCGCACTCGTTTATCACAAATCCTACTGCTTCAATAATCTCTTGCAGCGTATAGAACGAAAGCCACACGCGCGCGCGTCGTCGCGCGCGGCACGCGCTGGGGGGTGGGCCCTGCCGAGTGATGCCATGCGGGCCACTCGCGCACGTCAGCCGCGGGCGCATGTCAAAATCCCAAAGCCTCATCACCGACACGTAGACACCATCATCGTCATGGGCGTGATCAAACATCAATGCCGTCGGTGGCCTTTTCCGTTGTCATCGTCTTCGCGGTCGATGGCATCGCTGCAATCCTCGCCGCATCTGCCGTTGTCGACGTCGCCATGACACCGCGCCCGCCCGAGTCGACGACTCGCGCTGAAGCGCCCGCGCGCCAGCGCGGCCTGCGAAACGCGCTGAAGCCCCCGGCGGCCAGCGCCGCCGCGGCCAAGTCGGTCGCGCCTGACTGGCCGGCCGCTCCGCGCGCAAGCGTGCGCGCGCCAGCGCGGCCGCGGCGACGCGCCAGCCAGCGCGAAGCAGCCATCGCAAGTGCCGCCGCGTGGGTTTTGCAAACAACGTTGCGGGAGGGCGGGGGGTGGCAGCTTCAAGTTCGGCAAGGTAGATTGCGCAAAGTAGATGGCGTCATTTCGGTTGCGCACCACACTGGTCGTTGACAGCGCAGCATCGGTTCTCCTTTCTCAAAAAGAATTGGGATCTACCCCTCCCCCCCGCGGGGTTATGCGGCCCCCCTGCGGCGGTGCAGCGCGCGTACGATTCTGCCCCGTCGTTCACGCGCCGCCCCAGAAGGTTGGTCGACCCCCTCCCCCTCACCCCTGGAACATGAATGCGCGCGCACTCGTGTTCCAGCGACCATGAAAATGCAACAATCCATTTGCGAAGAAGTTAGGCGAATCCACGCGCGCGCGTCGTCGCGCGCGCGCGTGCGGGAACCCTCCGAGAATCTGCGGTTTCGCGCGGAATTCAAAATCGAGGCCCCGAGAACATATAAACGCCAAGTGTTTTGCAACTTCCCAGAAGATCTGCGCGCGCTCCGGGAATTTCCGAGAACCCCATGAGCTTTTCAGGATTTCGCCGCTGTGCGACAAGATGGGCTCCTCGCGCGCGCATGTCGGAATCATCTGGGCGCTTTCGAGCGCGTGCTCCGGGGGAGAGGCGCGATCCCTTTCGAATGATTCTGCGCGGGCCACTCGCGCCCGACGGCCGCGCGCGCGCCCCGAAATCCTCGCAAAACCTTGCCGGCTGCAGGTGGGCGCCATCATCGCCGTCTGCATGGTCAGCGCATCGGCGCCGTCATCGGCCTTGCCGTCGTCGTCGTCATCGTCGTCACCAACGTCGTTACTATCCCCGCCGTGTCATGCGATGTCGGTGTTGCCTTGGTACCGCGCCATTCCGAATCGTCGACTCGCCCTGAAGTGCCGCGCGTCAGCGCGGCCTGCGAAGCGCGCTGGAAAGTCCCTCGCGGCCAGCGTCGCCGCGGCCGCGTCGGTCGCGCTGGCCGCGCCAGACTGGCTGGCCGCTCCGCGCGGGAGCCTGCGCGCGCCAGCGCGGCCGCGGCGACGCGTCAGCCAGCGCCGAACAATCATCGGAACCGCCGCCGCGTGGGTTCTGCAAACCAAGCGCCGGGTGGGTGGGTGGGCTGACTGCGCGAGCAGTGGAGTTGACAACGTCGAATTCGGCAATGTGAATTGCGGCCAGTCGATTGCGCCGCGTATCTTGCCCCATTTTGCTGCGTGTCACCGAACTAGCATCCGCCATGGGTCGACGCCCCTCGGGGGGCGGTTCCAGCGGCACCTCTGCGGGCGCACTCGCTGCTGGCGCCGCTTGCGAGCGCACCCGCGCCTGCGCGATGCCGGCGGCACGCTGCTACCGCGATAAGAATGCACGAGCGCAGCTCAGATGCCGGCGGCACGTTGCTATCGCGATGCGGGCGGCGCGTTGCTATCGCGATTGCCATCGCGATGAGATGCTGCGCGATATCGGGTTCGTGTTCCGCTTCGGGCGCGCACCTCGCCGAACCCGATCGGCCAGCCTGCGCGCGGCCTCGTCCGGCCCCCGCGCGGGTTGGCAAGCCACCCCCGGGCACTGCACGGCGAGGCCCTCGGCGCGCCACCTCGCGTAGCGTTCGCGCGCTGGCATTGATTGCGCCGCGTTGGCAGTCCTTTCTCAGAAGAGACTAGACTCTACCCCGCCCCCTTCAGGGATTATCGGCCCACCTTTGCGGATTGCGATGTGCATGCGATTCTGTCCCATTTGTCCACCCCCCATATGAATGCATACCATCCCAACCGAGCTGGCACCGGCCCCCCTGCCATCCTCTGCAAAAGATATCGACGTACTCGCCATACCGACCCGCAGGCCCAACGAGGCGGCGACGTGGCGGCGACGGCGACAACATAGCCGCCAGACCGACCCGCAGGACCAGTTACATACTCCAGAAGTGAGAACCCCTAGGTGCAAGCACTGCTTGGGACGCACTGCTTGGGACGCACTGCTTGGGACACCATGGCCATGTGCTGATAACATACAAACCATGCGCCAAAACAGGACGCTCCCACCAGGAAGCGTTCTCACGACATGCCGTGCAAGCCGCAGAAGGTCATCACAGCAGTGCTAGTGGGCCGAGAGGAAGGTCAGTAGGCATCGCCTCCACTTGGTCGAAAGAGAGGGTGGAGGGCTCAGCTCGGGCAAGGGGCGGCGACCACAGGGACCGCCCCAGCAATTCGCGCATGGGCTCACCAGCCTGGAACATATCCCTATCCCTATGCTGGGCACCTCCTCATCACGATGCCAATCTTAGGGATTCCCTTATTTTTTGAGGGCGAATCCCTAAGGTTGTCATCGCCTTTTGGCGTGTCAATCTTAGGGATAGGGATACGCTCGAGGCTGGCAAGGGGCTGGCCGTAGCGTGCGGATCCCGACTCTGCCGCCCCAGACTGCGCGTGCCATCTGGGGTTGGAGGCGGCCACGAGGTCCGAACTGGCTGGGTCCCCACAAAATCGGTCGGGAGGGGGGGACGGAGCCGAACCCCTTCAAAATCGGTTCCCGGGCCCTTCTCGCTGTCCATCTGTTGCAATTTTTCACCCTGGATCTGATCCTGGCGGCCCCGGGGCCCGAAGACGGCCCCCGGGGCAGAAAAACACAAAAACCGTCCCGAACCAAAACCTAAGACCTGTCCGGAACCAATGCTGGGCTATCTCAGGCTCCCAGCCGGCTCCAAATCAGGGGTCCCATCAGGGCGGCAGCCCCGCGGCTGCGCAAACCTCTGGGATCCCCTGTGGGACCATGTGGCTTCCCCGGCTTTCTCGGATTGCAACAAAAGTCACGATGGGACAAGTTTTGGAACCTTTCGGCTTCTGGGGCCCCCAAATCGCGAAAACGCCCGTGGCGGGCCCCGCGACCCCCTCCCTCCCCCCTTTACTGGTGACGTCACGACTCTGGACAGGCAGTGTGAGCAGCGGCGGCAAGAGCAGGAAGAGGAAAAAGGAGAGTTCTACGAACCGAGCAATTATTGAGCTTTTTCGTGGGGCTGTGCGTGACGTTGGAGGGAAGTCCGCTCGCGTAGGAAGCACCCCCCCACTCCTGCAATCAACCGATCAATCTGGCAATCGCAGTTCTTCCGCGTCGAGCACGGGCGACAACGGGGAAACTCCAAACCAAGAGAAACACGGCACACATTGCTCTCAATCTGCCCAGCGACTCTTTCCCCCCCGCGCTCACTGCTCATGACATCTGGAGGGGAGCATACCATTACAAAACACAACGTCCCAGTCCTCGCGAGAACCCAAGCATAGGACACCACTGATGCAAGACGGGCCAATGAAATGTGCGGAGCACTCGAGCACTTAGGATTAAGAAACATATTGCGAGTGGGCGGCACAACATCTTCGTGTTGCACCACAACTTCGGCAAGGCACATGTTCACCACTCATGTCGCGACCTCTTCCAGCAGAACGAGGAGGCCCTGCTTGTCTATACTCTGCGGGTCAAGCTCTTTGGACTGCAACTGCTGTGGCACCACCCAATCCTTTGTCTTGGGCACGTTCCACGTTGGCGGCGGCGCATCGATATCCGCAATGAGGCCCTGCCTGGCATTAAAGTCTGTGTATCTGCAGTAGGCAGCAACGCGGAGCGTGGTCGCAGGGGCATTGACCTGAGCCTGCCCGTGCTTCGTGACGGGCACCTCGGCGGCCTGTTGATCAGGGGATGGCATCCTCCTCCTCCTCCTCCAACTCCCCCTCCGCAACCTCCCCCTGTGAGAAACACCTCGTGTAATAGAGCATCGTGTGGCACTTGTGCTGTAACTGCCTGCATGTAGTGGGCTGGTGCGGGTCCTCCTGTGAGCAATTTTCCATGTGACAGAGCCCGTTCGGTGAACATCGAAGAGGAAAGTAGGTGCTCAAGCTGGTGCATGTTTGCTCGGGCGTGCTTGCCATACTCGGGTTAGCTCGAGAACGCGCTGTCTCGTGCCAATCTCTGTTTGTTCTGATTCCAGCGGCCAGAAACTTATCGAGAGCATTCGTTATTCAAATTGCTTCTGGCGGCATTGCAGTGCTCGAGTGTTTTGATTGGCATGTGTGGCGGAGCTCCGAAGCACGCCAATCTAGGGCTCACCTGGTGGTACCTTACAGCTGCAGCGCGGTCGGCTGCATCATCAGCAACACAGGACCCAAGCACTGACTCCAAGGGACAAGGCTACGACAACAAGGTCGAATCCAATTGCCGACCACAAACCTTGACGGAAGAAGGCAGGTGGAGCTCTGCGCGGCACAAGCGTCAATCATGAAGAGTGTGTGGCAAAGTGCAGGAATGAGCCATAGGCAACAGTTAGTCTGCCCAGAGAGCAGATTCATTCTTCGTGGTCCCGACGTACGCACACCACATTCTCTGTTCTGGCAGAAGCGGCTTCGCACTTCACTTTTCGGCGCTGGACAAAACTCCCTTTAATAGACCTCCCTTTAGTGAAAACGGCCTGGGACCGAAACCGACGGACCTGGACCCGCAAAAATGACGGCCGCGACGCCTCTCGCGAACCGAAAACGGCCAATTCCTTAATCGACGTGTCAGGGTAGGAGGTCAATCAACCTCCGAACTTTACGAGCCCATGCCTCACCTCTATCCCTCTCATATCTCAGCTCTGCGCAGCATAACGGATGCGCGGCAGAGGTCGCAGTGCACGATCTGTCCTGGCCTTCCCAGCCTCCCTTGCCCGGAGCCGCCCACCATATCATCATAGTCGAGGCACGTCGGCGGCCGTGCAGTTGTACGCGAGAACACGCGTGCCTCTGGGCTCGGCATCACAACGCTCCGAGGTAACAACGCGAACAGCACGAAGGTCCGATGGCACTCGGGGCCTCACGTCAGGCCTTCCGCCGCCAGACTGCCCACGAACGCCGACCACGACAGCCGTGGCACGGTGGACATCGACCAGTGTCTCGGCCAACGCCCACATGCGTGCGTGCACGGACGTGCGCGTCGCAGCAGCCTGGGCTTGAGAGCGCTCGCGCGCGTATGCCGCAACCTGGTCATCAAAACTACGTGTGCCAGTCCCCGCGGGTGCGGCTCGCGCCACTCGCGGCAGCGACGCTGGCGAGCGGACGCCGCTCCAGACGACCAAGTCCGTGCGCGGGCGATTTGGATAGAAAAACTCCTCCGCCTCCGCCTTCTCATCCGCCCCCTCCCTCTCCTCCTGCTCTTCCTCCGGCCAGATCACCGGGGGACCCTAGTCAGCACCCCCTCTGGGGGTCTCCAAGGGAGCGGGAGAGACCTTCCCTCTCCCCCGTTCCCTCCCCCTCCCCCTCCCCCTCCCCCTCCTCTTCGTCCTCCCTCTCCCCATCCTCTGCGCCCTCCCCCTCCTGTTCGCCCTTCCCCCTCCCCCTCCCCCCTCCCCCCTCCCCATCCCCTCCCCATCCCTCGAAGGGGATCTGGCCGTGGCCGCGGCGGGAAGCCGCCCGGGGACCAGAAGGGGTGAAAGCGCCAGAGATTCGTCGATCCTCGCAGTTCGATCACCGCTTGTCGAAGCCCGAGCCCTGGCGAACCGTCCCTGGGATCGTCGAAGCTCGATCCCCGAGAGCAGAGGCTCGATGCTCGATCGTCGGAGCTCGAGCACATCCCCTCTGGTGTCAATGAAGGGGCCTTGGGACACACAAACAAATACACACAAATAAAAAGATTCCCCATGTGTTCCCATGTTTTCTGGGTTTTCTTCTTCCCCCCCGCTCCCCATATTTTCCCATATTTTGGGGGAATCGACGATTCATTGTGTCTGTGTGTTTCTTTCCCTCCTGAGTCAAGGAAATCTGCCTGCCACTCCCCCGGAGCCCGAGGCGGCTGGGGGAGCACCCCTTTTTCGGGGCCCCGTCATGCCTTCCCGTGGCCGCACAGGACGACCTCGTGCTGCTCGGGGAAGTCCGAGAAGTCGGAGAGGCCGCGGGCGGAGACGGCCCTCACCTCGCGCCCGCCGGGGGGGGAGGAGGGTGCAGCCGAGGCTGCATCTTCGGGGGGCCTGGTTCGCCCTGCACGCTGCTGCCTCCTGTCCTGCAGGGTGCTGTCCTTTCCTGCGCCCGACGCGGGTTCGACGCCGACTCGGCGCGGATCTGGCGTGGACTCGGCGAGCTCAACACGGATCCGGCGCGGATGGCGATGCGATGGGACCGACGGGGACCCCCCGAGGTTGCTACAGAGGGGCAGGCAGGAGGAGGACCGAGACTCGCCAGCAGGCGAAAGGCGATATTGCATCACAGCATGAGAGAAATCTGGCCATCCCTCGGACGTCCATTCCCTGTGCTTTTTTCGGTTTCGTACGTGGTTGTTCGCCAAATGATCAAGAATGTTCCTCGATGGTCCTCGCCGAAGGAAACATGCACACGTCCGAGCGATGCCAAGAAATCGGGAGAATAAAACACAGAACCGAAGTTTCGACCGTTCGGGCGGAGATGTCCGTCCGGGCGCGCGGGGTACGAGCGCCCGCCGCGCCCACCCCGTGTGGCTGGAGATGATGCCGCTTGAGGAGCACGAGTCGGGGCAATCCTCCCCCCATGGCGCGGTCTCGAGGCCCACGACTGGAAAAAAAACAAGGGAGTGGGTGAGTGAGAGAGAAACAGAGAGGGAGAGAGAGAGAGAGAGAACAAAAAAAGATGGAGAGAGAACAAAGAGAGAGGGAGAGAGAGAGGAGGAGGAGGAGGAGCATGAAAGAAATCGGGAGAATAAACACAGAACAGAGGTTGCGACCGTTCGGGCGGAGACGTCCGTCTGGGCGCGCGGGCTACGAGCGCCCGCCGCGCCCACCTCGTGTGGCTGGAGCTGCCGCTTGCGGAGCACGAGTCGGGGCAATCCTCCCCCCCCATGGCGCGGCCTCGAGGCCCACGACTGACAAAAAAAACAAGAGAGCGAGTGAGTGAGAGAGAAACAGAGAGAGAGAGAGAGAACAAAAAAATATGGAGAGAGAGGAGGAGGAGGAGGAGGAGGAGGAGGAGGAGGAGGAGGAGGAGGGAAGAGGAGGGCGGAGGAGGAGGAAGAGGAGGAGGAGGAGGAGGGCGGAGGAGGAGGAGGAGGAGGGAGGAGGAGGAGAGACGTCTGCGCCCTGCGGGCGCCCGCCCCGGGGGCGGTCGGACAATTGTTTACATCTTGCGGCGGCACCCTGGGGCTGCACACGCTCCAGAGCTGCCCGGGGGCAGTGCCCCCTCCACGGCGGAGGCGCTTTACAGTCGAGGCGTTGACCTGAGAGGAACCCTAAAGAAGGAACGAGGCCCCTTTTTGTTCCAGAAGCTGACCTGCGATTTCCGATCGGATGCCGAAGGAAGACCTTGGGCAAGCTGTGGAACACGTAGGGAACGCGGAGCCCCTCCCCAATCAAAAAGGGTTCCTTCTTCAGGGCCCCGACTGTACTCGGGAGCGGCCAAGAGGGGGGTGTCCAAGAGGGGGGGGTGCAAATCATGACCGGCGGCATGTGCGCGGCCCAGCGGGGGGGCCAGGGACGTAATGAAACAAGAAGAGGCGCCATGAAATCTGGGGAGATATCATGGCCCACGCCATGATATCCCCCCCCCCTAAGGCATCACCCCCCTCTTTTCCGCCCCCGACTGTGCACGCCCCGGCTGCCCGGGGGCAGTGCCCCCTCCACGGCGGACTGCGCTTCGCGGATGCTCTCCTCCGGCGAGCCGCTCGGGATCCAGGTCCGAGGGTCGGGGCTCTCTGGGCGGCTTCCCGCCGTGACCTGGGCCTCCGGGAGGCCTCCCGTTGACCACGGCCAGATCCGCTCCGAAGTCGTTGTCGGAACGCATTGCAAGTCAAGGGAGGGGGAGGAAGAGGAGGAGGAAAAGTCAAGGGAGGAGGAGGAAGAGGAGGAGGAGGAAAAGGAGGAGGAAAAGTCAAGGGAGGAGGAAAAGGAGGAGGAGGAAAAGTCAAGGGAGGAGGAGGAAAAGGAGGAGGAGGAGGACAGAGGAACCCTATCGAGTCGTGAACAACGATACGACGTATGTCTTTGTGCGATGCTCGCCCTCTGGCGGCCCTCACCGGGCCCCAGGACCACAAACAAACTACTAGGAATGACAAGCTGGTTCTGGAGCAGGGGTCCAAACGTCCGGGAGTCCACGTTGTGAAACAATCAGGCGTCGAGGGTCTTGGAGAGGGTAAGGGGGGGATAGGGAGGATGTTGAGCAAGAGGAGAAGGAGGGTGAGCAGGTTGACAAAGGGGATGAAGAGCAACATGATGTGGAACAGCAGCATCAGAAGAAATAGTACCACCACACAACCTCACAGACATAAACACTCGGAGGTCTGCGCAGACCGAATACATGTCGCGTGGATATCCAACAAGTGCGGTACATGGCATCTTCCCCCGTAGCAGCACGTGCCGCAAGAGTTCTCTGCGGTTTGGGAGTGCGCACCGACGGAGGCAACGGACGACGGCGCAAGGTACTGCGCGACGGGTGGGCCGTTCAGGGAACCCTGGACCCCAAGCAGTTGCCATCTCTTTGTGGGTGGCTAAGCGCATTCCACTACTCGCACATGGCCTGGGTCCGCCGCGGGGCATCGATACATTGCACAGAGGAAGACATTTGTTTTCGCACTTTTGCCAGTACAGAAGAAAAGAAAACCACATAAACAGAAACTTTTGGCTCTCCGCGCGGATTTCTTGGATCCGCGCCGGACCCCCCTCCCTGGCGAGCGGAGCGCGCCAGGAGCGGCGCCGGAGGCGCCGCCAGGGGGGCCCAGCGCGGATCCAAGAAATCCGCGCGGAGCGCCAAAAGTTTATGGTTATTTGGTCTTCTTCTTCGACAGTCGGCACTTTGCGAGTCGTGGAGCGCGCCCAGTGAGCGGGACGAGACTTTGCTTCCGCCGCCCCCCGCTGGCCTGCTGCCGGCGGAACGGCCCTCGCTTTACCTCCACTCCTTCCCCCGGCCTTCCCCAAGGCCGCGCTAACGGCGATGTTGGTTGACGGCGACGTTGGGAATCCGGCTTTTGCGACGCCGAGCTCGCGCAGAACAGATTATAGGAAATCGCGAACCACACTCTCCTGCACTTCAAATGGGCGAATGTATCGAGCGAAGACGACGCAGCGAATTGTAGGAAAGCACGAACCACGATGTCCTACAAGACTGGTTTGGCCACGAACCAGTCCCACCCACAATGCCGAAACCTACAACGCCGTTACCTACATCGCCGTTAGCGCGTCTACAGCTTCCGCCGGGGAAGAGGTGACAACTCGTCCGATCCTCGGAAGCGAGGCTCTTCCTCGAGCGACCCATACGACGCAATGGTGCATCCACTGGGGAAACTGACGACGAGGTGGCTTGCGGGGTGCTTCGCGCAACCTTTGCCCCATCCGACGGCACAAGGGCATACCCACTGAGGCAACGCACGGCTTGGCCTGCACACTGCTACACCCTCTGAGGCAACGGAGGATTTGGTGGCTCACGGGGTGCTTGGCCCCAAATCTAGTAAAGCCTATGGCGCAATGGGGAACCCACTAAGACAACCGACGATTCGGTGGCTTGCGGGGTGCCTGGCGCAACCTATGCGGCAATCTATGGCGCAATTGTGCTCTTACTGAGGCGCCGGACGATTTAGTGGGCACAGTTGTACACCATCTGAGGCAACGGGCAATTTCGCTGTTTGCGAGGTACTCAGGGCAACCTGTATCACAACCTATGGTGCAATGCTACGCCCACTTGCTGGATTGCGGGGTGCCTGGTGCAATCTATAGCGCAACCTATTGCCCAACGTATGGTGTAGTTGTACTTCCACCGGGGCAACGGACGATGAGATCGCTGGCGGGGTACGTAGCGCAAGATAGTGCGCAACCGATGGCGCAACGCATGGCGCAATGATGCCCGCACGAGGAAATGGAGGATGTTGTGGCTTACGAGGTGCCTGTCCAAATCTATGCATGGCATATCACATGATACAACCTTTGGCGCATTCCATGGCACTTACTGTTTACGGCCTCTTGGCAGGGGAAAGTTTCGTCTTCTAGGAGCCAGAAGAAATATCTCACCTTGTACACTACTGGCAAGAGCTCGCCGCCCTCTCTGGTAGGGTCCTTGGCAGAGTCTACGGCCGCCGTGTAGGCGAGGCTGCGGTCCAAGGTGCACATGGTGAGGCCGGGCCAACACACGGACTGCCCCGGGCGCTTCTGGAAGAGCCTCGCGAGCTCATCCCTGCTGTGAGCGCACCCTCGATACAGCGTCCTCGCCAGAGTTGCAGAATGCACATTCCCTACTTATCATGCTTCCCTCCTTGTCTTTCCTTTCTTTTGGTTTTTCCGCTGCTGCCCTGGAAGCCAGTGCGCAGCGGACGAAGGTTTCCAGAGTTCTGATCGGCGGCGGGCGAGGGGGGAAATCAGAAGGAGAAAGCCCTCTCGGAACGCGGCGAGACTTCTGTGTGTGTGTGCGGGAAAGGCTTATTAGCAAACTCCTCAGACGTCCGGGGGAAGTCCGCGCCTTCTGAGACAACTCGCCCTTTCTCACTTCCCCCCCTCGCTCGCCGCCGAAGTGAGACGTTCGGAGGTGCGAGCGGAGCTTTCGGGTCGGCGTTGGGCCCCCCTCCCAACACCCCTGGGGCGCCCCACACACTGCCCCTCGGCGCGCTCCGCGCGCCAAGGAAGAGGTGTGGGGTTGGGAGTCCACCGCCGACCCGGGAAACACTCGCGGACCTCCGAAATCCATGCCTCATGCAATGCTTTCTGGTTGTGCGTGTGTGTGAAAGTGCGTGAATGTGTGTGAATGTGTGCGAATGTGCGTGAATGCGTGTGTGAATGTGTGCGACTGTGCGTGAACGTGTGTGAAGGTGTGTGAATGTGTGTGAATGTGTGTGAATGTGTGAATGTGTGTGAATGTGTGTGTGTGAATGTGTGTGAATGTGTGTGAATGTGTCCGAATGTGTGTGAATGTGTGTGTGAATGTGTGTGAATGTGTGTGAATGTGTGTGAATGTGTGTGAATGTGTGCGAATGTGTCTGAATGTGTGTGAATGTGTGTGTAAATGTGTGTGAATGTGTGTCTGTGAATGTGTGTGTGTGCGAATGTGTGTGAATGTGTGTGTGTGAATGTGTGTGTGAATGTGTGTGAATGTGTGTGAATGTGCGTGAATGGGTGTGTGAATGTGCGTGAACGTGTGTGTGTGTGTGTGTGAATGTGTGTGTCCATGTGTGTGCGAATGTGTGTGAATGTGTGCGTGTGTGAATGTGTGTGACTGTGTGTGTGTGAACGTGTGTGAATGTGTGAATGTGTGTGAATGTGTGTGAATGTGTGCGTGAATGTGTGTTTCCATGTGTGTGAATGTGTGTGTGAATGTGTGTGAATGTGTGTGTGAATGTGTGCGTGTGAATGTGTGTGTGAATGTCTGTGTGAATGTGTGTGGATGTGTGCGAATGTGTGTGAATGTGTGTGTGAGCGTGTGTGTGAATGTGTGTGTGAATCTGTGTGTGAATATGTGTGAATGTGTGTGTGAATGTGTGTGTGAATGTGTGTGAATGTGTGTGAATGTGTGTGTGAATGTGTGTGAATGTGTGTGTGAATGTGTGTGTGTGAATGTGTGTGTGAATGTGTGTGAATGTGTGTGAATGTGTGTGAATGTGTGAATGTGTGTGGATGCGTGTGAATGTATGTGAATGTGTGTGGATGTTTGTGTGAATGTGTGTGAATGCGTGTGAATGTGTGTGAATGTGTGTGAATGTGTGTGAATGTTTGTGTTTGTGTGTGAATGTGTGTGTGGATGTGTGTGAATGTGTGTGGCTGTGTGTGAATGTGCATGTGTGTGAATGTGTGTGAATGAATGTGCAATTCAGGCTTCGCGCGGCCCGCTTAGTCTCGACAGGAAGAGGTGCGCTCT